>PVIJ01001673.1:0-42225 GCA_004024925.1 Scalopus aquaticus
AGGATAAGGGCACAAAATGGAAGAGAGGAGAATACAGGGGACCATGGAGATGGATCACGGGTGAATTGGTGGTGGGCTGCCCACGGGGAATACAAAATGTAAAAGACATAAATAACAATAAAAAAAAGGTATAAAACATTGTTAAAAGGAGTAAAAGATACAAAGAAATGCAAAGATATACCCTCCTCATGGATTAGAAGCCATATCAAAATGGCTTTCCTACACAAAGTAATATATTGATTCAGTGCAATCCCCATCAAAATTTCAATGGCAATGTTTAAAAAGATAGGGATAAGTATTACTTAAATACATCTGAAACCACAAAAGACACCAAATAGCCAAAATCCTTACCCAAAAAAATGGGAGCAATGGTAGTGTCACATGTCCAGACTTCAAACAGTATGACAAAGCCATACTACTCCAAACAGACATACAGACCAATGGAATACAATTGAGAACCCAGAAATAAACCCATATAAATCCAAATCTATATGGACAGGTAGTCTGACAAAGGAACCTTGACACTAGCACAAGCAAAGCCTCTTCAATAAATGATGTTGATAAAACTGCACAGCTACATGCAAAAGAATAAAACTAAGTCACTGTATGACACCACACACAAAAATCAACTCAAAATGGATAAAAGACTTGGTTGTATGACCTGAAATCATAAAATACATAGAAAAGGTCAGGCAAAACACTTTACAACATAAGCTTCAGTGATGTCTTTATAAATTCATCTCCAACAGCAAGGAAAGTAAAAGAGAATATAAACAACTGAGAATACATCAAACTGAAAAGTTTCTACACAGTGAAAGAAACCATTACTGAAATGAAAAGAAACCCTATCAAATGGATGAAAATATTTGCTCAACATACATCTGGCAAGGAACTGATATCAAAGATCTACAAAGAATTCACACAACTGTACAAAAAGGCAACAACCCAATCAAAAAATGGACAGAAGAGTTAAATTGGCACTTCTCCAAAGAAGACATATAGATGGCTAACAGGCACGTGAAAAAATATTTATTATCAGTAATCATCATGGAAATGCAAGTGAAAACCACAATAAAATTCCACCTCACTCTTGTGAGAATGGCACATACCAAAAAGATAAGAAACAACACGTGCTAATGAGGATGTGAAGAAGAAGAAAATCTTTTACATTTTGGTAAAATGTAGACTGGTTCAACAGCTATGGAAAACAGTATGGAGGGTTAAAAGATTAAAAATGGTTCTGCCATATGACCCAGCAATTCCACTCCTAGATATCTTTCCAACAAATACAAAAACACTCATTTGAAGATAAACTTGCACTCCCATGTCCATAGAAGCACTATTTACTATAGCCAAGATACCGAAATGACCTCAGTATCCAAAAATGGATGAGTGGATCAAGATGATGTGTTATATGTACACAAGGGAATGCTACTTAGCAATCAAAAAATAGAAACTCAAACCATTTGGATGATGGTGGATGGAACTGGAAGGTATTGTGCTAAGCAAAATAAGTCAAAGGAGAAAGACAAATCCTAAACAGTGTAACTTATAGGTGGAATATAGAGTTAACCAAAGGGTCAGATAAAGACAAACTTAAAAACCAACCTCTGAAAGCTGACTATAGAGCTACGAGACACAAAAGGGAAGCAGTAAGGGAGGGGCCACAATAAAGTGGGGAGGGAACACAAGGGACAATAATGGTGAACTGTGTGTGCTTTGGTGGTGGGTTAACTATGGTAATAATAACATGGTAACAATAATTCCTCCAAAATACAGACAATGATGTCAGCCAACATTACCTCTGTTTATTTTTTTAAAGATTTAGATTTATTTTATTTGTGTATACAAGAACTGGGGTGTAGCCCAGTGGTGTGGGGGGTGTGAGAGAGGACTCACCAGAGACAAGAGTGGGGAGCAGAACAGGCGAATCTACTGAAATACACTTCTGGGAGGAGCAGCAGGTGAGACAGGAGAGGTCTGCTGCACCATGTGGGTTAGTTCCCTGGCTGGGGATCAAGTTCATGCTGCAGTGGCTGGCAATAGCTTGATAGTACTCAGACTTAACCCCTTGAGCCACCAGGCGGGGCCCCCAATTACCTCAATTAAAAAAAAAAGAAAAACTCTTTAATGGTGCTAGGGAAATAGGACAAACATGCAAAAGAATGAAACTGGACTACTATCTTACACCACACAAAAATTAATGCATAATGTGTTAAAGACTTGAACATAAGATATGAAACCATAAAACATAGGTGATAAACTCCTTGACATAGGTCTTTGTGGTGATTTTTTAAAATCTAAAAGCGAAACCAGTAGAAGCAAAAATAAACAGCTGGAACAACATCAAACTGAAAACTCCTGCAATAAAACGATCAACAAAATGAAAAGACAGCCTACTAAATGGAAGAAAATATTTTTAATTATATCTGATAAGGCTAATGTTCAAAGTTATAAAGAATGCATACAACTCAACAGCAAAAAAAAATAATCTAATTTAAAAATGAACAGGAGATCTGAATAAATATTTTTCCAAAGAGACATACAGATTGCCAACAAGTACTATAAGAGATGCTCAACCTCAGTAATTATCAGGGAAATACAATTCAAAACTTTAGTGAGATATCACCTCACACCTGTTGTGTCATTTATAGAAACTAACCAATTATACAATTAAAACTAGGAAACAAAATCCTAATCCATTTTAAAATATTCTACTGAGGAATTTTAGTGGATTTTAAACCCACTTGTTAAAAACATTTAAAAAATAACCTCTCCAGTTATTTTGTGAAAAGCAACTAATATCATGAAAGATGGAAATTTAGTAACCTCATTTCATAACTTAATAGCATATTTGGTAGATGAAAATGAAAAATTACTTTATAATGATTTATTAAGTATAATTGATTGCTTCCATTTCAATATATCTTCTTTTAAAATGTTTTTATTGAAGTAACTGTATTGCATTGTGTAAGTTTCAGGTGTGCATCATTTAAATCAATATATATATGTACTGGGGGGCTACATTATTCCTGCCAGTCCATGCGTATTATTTCTGTAATACGCTGTTTTTATTGGTAACTGAGCTGATTACAGTATCTGTTTTCAGCAGATACTGGTTTCCCAGTATGTTCCTCATAATAGGACTTTTGCCCTTGGTGAGAGGCCCCCTGCATTACTGTACACCTAGCTGACAAGCAGGGACTCTGGGCACCAAGACAACATCACTGAGAACAAGGAGGACCAGGGATCCCACAAATTTTCATGCTTTTTTTTTCATTCCCACATTTTCTTGCTACACACTAGATATTACAATATTCCTTAAACTGATTGATTAAATTATATAATCATGTTCTTGAAGCTTTGTGCCATTTTATTTAAGTGTAACATCATTTACTTTCAAAGCTTTTGTGAAATTTATAATAAACAAGGTGTAAACTGTTAACAAATAAAATTGGAAATAATAGTCAAAAAGTATGTAAAGGTGCTAATTCTGAAACTAGTTGTATCTGTACTATGTTCTTGTATTAGAAGGCAACACAAAACTTAGATACTTAGTCAATAATTTGCTCTCACAAATCTGTGGGTTTCCTGGGCTCAGCTGGATGTATATTCTTCTGGTCTCACCTGGGGTCCCTCATATGACTGAACTAATGTCAGTTTACATGGGACTAGAGAATCTAAGATGAACTTACTCAGTTTGGGGTCTTTGTGTTGTATATTCTACTAGGCTTTGTCTCCATATGTTCTCTTGGCTTTGTGTTTTGGTAATCAAGTTTACCAAAAGAGTGAAGGCTATGAGAACTTTTGAGACCTAGATTTTGAAACTCACACACTGTGACTTCTGCCCCATTCTGTTGGTCAAAGTCACATGTACACTCAAATGCAAAGGTTGTAGAATTAGACTGAACCTCTTGGCAAGGAGATGTGTAAAAAATATGGGACCATAATAATCTACCATAGTAATATTTACATGATTGTTGAGTATAATTTTGTTCCTCAGCTTGCTGAATTGCGTATTAAAGTTTATGTGTTTGTTGAAAATGCAGAACAAATAGGACTTTTTATCAGATTAAAGAATACCAAAAATTCACATTTTAAAGTCCCTTTGTTTTTATAATTATACAAATTAGAAGGAAGTCCAAAAATACAATAAATAAAAAGTGAAAAATAAAAAGCACTTCAACTATAATTACCCAAAAACAATTATTAAGTTTAATTATAAAACAATTCCGCATCTTTCTCTGCCTATTATATAGATAGAAGAATGGATGGATACTTAGGTGACTGAAAGATGCAACTATACAAAATCAGGGTGATTTTCTAAAACTAATACAAAATAGCACTTTATTTCATTTAGTCAGAGAAAAAGAAATTGAATGAAAGAGCTGATTACAAGAGATATTACATGTGAAACAGAAATCTCTCTAAAGTTAAAAAATGGGAAAATCATCAATAGGTTAGTCATATCTTTTTAAAAAAATTTAATGTGGTAACATTGGGTTAAATTATTGTTTATATTTTGTCTTTTAAAACATTAGGCAGGATTATCTGAATCCCTACAATGAAAAATAAAGATACTAGGTCTAATGTATTACCTTCTACCTACTTTTTTCTTACCCTCAAATTTCTATTCATTATATGATTTCTTAAAAATATAAAATTGTTAGAGTAATATCCAGTCTTCAAACTGAGCTTATTTCACAAACCCTTGGAGAGATATTGGAAGAAAGATGAAGTCAGCCAAGTCTATATCAGATCTTTACAGACTTGGACAGAAAAAAGTGGAAGAAAGAAACCAGAAACAATATATAATGTTTTTGGAATGTTTTAATGTTCTCTCAGATTTTATACAACGTTCAGTACTAGAGGCTTTCTATCTAGATAAGGGTTTAACTAGTTATTCTTTGGGGATATCATTATGTTTCAGATTACTTCCCTAAGTAATTTGTTCCTTGAACCTTCATCTTGATCAGTCAGCCCCTTGTGTCATCTATTTTTTATAATAGCTGCTTATAGGGTAAGAGATAAGGAGTCTCTTATAGAAAAGAGATAAGGAGTCTCAATTTGCATATCTCTAGATTTGAAGATATTAGTGACAACTTTTTAGGATTTTGATAATTCCTCATTATAACTTTTTTGGGAACCATAGTTGCATTAGGAACTTCACTCTGCTGCACTATGTATCTCAAAGATCTTTCATTTCTGTCCTTGACCACAGAAGTTTTGAAATTTGTGACATAAAGCTATGTGTTTATTTCTTATTGATTGCTGCCAGTAGAGGCTTTTTTCCCTGTAGTTTGTTTTTGTTTGTTTGTCTATTTTATTTGATGTTAAGAAGGGAATATTTTATAATACAACTTTATTCTATATTAACTTGAGGGGAAAATTCTATAATACAACTTTATTCTCCCATGCAAACTTGAAGCTCAAGGCACTAAATTTTAAAGGAATACCTTCAATGTAAGGGAAAATTAATCATTAAAATCTACAATGCCTTTAGCTTTAGTTTTGTAACACATACAGAGGATTTTTCTTAAATCTGGTTCATGCAAAAATCCTTAATGACATCTTACCTAATAAAGGCAGCCAGCTATTAAGGTGTACCTCAGAATGAAAGGGAACTTACAGTGCAGAAACAAATATGATGAGATAAATTATTTCCAGATGATCAAACATAGAAAAATAATGCTCAGAATGTCTAGAGTGGTACCTGGTTAGAAAGCGTATTTGGTCCAATTTAATGTGTATGTATCACTTTGATAAGTCTCTCTAAAATTGCAGATTCTGATTCAGTGGGTCTTAAATAGACTTAAGGTTCTATATTTCTAAAAAGCTCCTAGATAACAATACTGTTGGTCTTAACTTACACTTCAGTAGCAAGGTTCAAGGCAATTATAGACTCAGGAATCTTCTACTTGACTGAATCCTTGAGACCAGGGTTTATGTCGTATTCGTCATTGTATTCCTGTTATCTAATGAAGTGCCTAAGTAACTGCATGCCCAGAAATATTTTCGGGTCTGCATTATTGTTTAAGGAAGAATTCTTATGTTTTGGAAAACAATAGATTATAATAGGATTACTGTTAGTCTTAAAAAGTGTAAAAAACAGATTTTTACTCAGGTGAAAACAGTTTGACAACGCACAACTACTTTGAACAACAAAATATAATTTCCCAAATACTTGAACAAATCCTTTTTTGAACTCTGAAATATATATTCAGGTAACTAAACAAGTTGTCTCCTTAAATACAAGCTAGTATTTCTCAATTTAAGTTCACAGTTGAAAACTGTACCTTGACTGAATCTTTAAGCCAATGTCTATGATTCTTTTACTTTTAACTCTTAACACCTAACAAAGGGGGGCCTCCCTGGTGGTGCAGCGGTTAAGCGCTGCGCTGTGGAGCTGTCGGCAGCAGCGACGCGAGTTCGACGCCCGGCCAGGGAGGTTCCCACATGGTGCGGCAGACCTCTCCTGCCTCGCCCGCTGCTCCCCTCAGCAGTGTATTTCCTTCGATCTGCCTGTGCTACTCCCCACTCTGTCTCTGGTGAACCCTCTCGCCACCCCACGCCTCTGGCCTATACCCCAGCTTGTATGTATAAATAAATAAAATCTTTAAAAAAAAAAAAACACCTAACAAAGGCTATAAGATTCAGCAACTGTTTATTTATTCAGTGGATGAATTACGTTATAAAAAAGTATTGCCTGTTGTCAGTAGCATTCTTTAGTATAAAGGGATTTTTTTAGCATTATGAAATTCAATAAGTTTGAATGCCCTCCTCGTGCTGACATCTGCTAATCTTAAAATTCAGTATTAGATATAGATATATTCTTTGGTACTTGAGATATTCTTTTGATACAATTCAATTGCATACCACTTTTTTTTAATCGAGATAGGATGTTAATAGAGTATGGTCAGAGATAAGAAGACTGGCACAGTATGAGAATTCTGTGATGAGGTACTTTCGACTTTTACAAAGAAATCTAAAGTGTTTTAGATTCATTTGTGGGAGGACAAGGTCAGTTAATCTCATTGCTGAGCTGCAGCATCAGCTATGTTTTTTTATAGACCAGAAATAATAATTGTTTATAATGATGAGTATTTATACTTTTCTAATTTTTAAATAGACAGAAGCAGAAGAAAATGGAAATTTTAAATTTGGTTTGTGAAACCACCACATTTTAAACCTTTATTATTATACTCATCGATTTCTCTGTGTGTGAAATTTTCTTAGAACAGAATTATAACTATATTAGGAATGGAAGTTCTTCAGTTAAACTCTCAGTTGGTGTGTAAGTATTTTGTTATTAAAAGTAATATTTTATTGGTATTTGTTAGTCATAACAGGGAAAAATCCCCTTCATATGGAGCTTTGGGCTTTTCATTTCTGTGATACTAGCATGAAATAAAAAGTGAAAATATAGGAGGGAAATTATTTTTGGATCACATATTTGGCCTTCTAAATAATTGTTCAGCGTTTTGTGCCATTGATGAATTTGAAAACTGAGACCATTGTGTTTCACATCTAGTTGTCAGCAACAAAACGTTGCAATTTTTTATTAAATTATAGATCATCATTGTAAAATGATGATGAAAAATTATATTAAATTGTATATATTAATATATAAACTATAATAAAGTGGTCATTTGATTACAAATTAAATGAGGATTTTATGGTTCTTTTAATGGGCATGCAGGATGAATAAAAAGAATCAGAAATAGAAAAGTACACAGAGATCTTATTTCCACTTCCTTATTCACTAATAGGGTGACTGTTAATATGTCACCAAGAGGCACCCAGAGACCCCAAACTGTTAAGGGGTGCATACTCTGGAAGGGATTTGGCCATGCAAGCTCACAAAAGCAAAGGAAACAGACTCATAATGTAAAAGTTCTAGAACTAGTGTGCAAAAATAGGAGGAGAGAATATTCCTAATAAAAGTTACCCAATAAAACACCCAAATCGCCTTGGGGGCAAATGCCCAATTTAACAGGCTTGCCCCAATAATCGGCCCCTGAGGCCCAAAAGCTTGCTTGCTATAAGTTTAAGGCATCTTTTGGTGGAGGAAGTGAGAAAAGAGGCCAGGCAAGTCTGAGACAGAGGAGAGATGTAAAAATACAAATCAAGATTACAGATGCCATTGTTTTTGCCAGATACAGCCCACTCCCACATGTTTCTCACCCACGTGTCTCTCTTCCTTGATTCCCCTTCAAGTCTGTTTCCCAGCAGTATGAAGGTGTAAGTCGGGTTGCAGAAGTAAAAGAGCCCCTGAGTCTGCATGTCTTCAGTTATAAACAAAGCACAGCTGCTTAACTCTACCCCTAGATCCCTGTAGCTCCTCTGTTCAGGAAGCCTGATTCATGGCACACTAGGACCTATAATCCAAGGCAGCTGCATATTGTTCAGGTGGGGAAAATGATACCTCTCCTTCACAGTGTATATAACATTATATACACATTGTGAAGTATAACATAACTTTCAGTAAATTATTTAATTATTAGGTTGTCTTATCTGGAAAATGAGTAGAAAAATCTACTAAGGTCTCTACCAACTCCAAAGTTATATACTATATAATTCTAATTTCTGTTCATGTCATAGTATTGATGTGAGGGGAAAAAGGCTCTGTAGGCAATTATTTATTTATTACTACACCTTTTTTCCAGGCAATCCTCTAAAATAAATATTTAAGATAGTAAAACTTTCCTAAACAACTTGAAACAGCAGAAAATATTGACTTAATGACACTCAGAATATATGCAAACATATGTTGAGGTTTCAACCGATCTGTTTTGAATCCTCACTCTTCCTCCTAGTTTCATAAGCCCATGCACAAGAAAATTTCTTGATCTGTCTGAATCAGTTAATGGAAAAATGAATGAGTCTAATTTTAAAATATTAAATGAAATATTAATATGACCTAATAAGATTGATGTAGTTGTGAAATGAGGTGATTTAACTAGCACTTTGATAGTGCTTAATTTTTTTGACTTGAGTGTATTTTGAATAGCTGAAAATAAGTCAAATATCCTATACAAATACATTATAAACATGAATTATAAACTCTTTATGGTATTTCCTATACACTTTCAAGAAAGTGATGTATCCTTATTTTCTATGATAAGTAAAATAAATACCTAAAACCACAGTGTTTTGAGCAAAAGTGAAACTTTACATGAATTGTGCTTCAAAATTTTCTTGTTGATTGTTGAAGAGAATTTGTGTTGTGTTCCCTCGTTTACATGAAATGTTTGAATACTCTGATGTTTTGAGCAGGCAGACAAATATGTCTGCATCTAATAATAATGTTGCTTTCTTTCAGGAAACCCTGATTGATTGGTGTGATGAAAAGGAACTTAATTTGATATTAACAACTGGAGGAACAGGGTTTGCACCACGAGATGTCACTCCAGAGGTAAGATAGCATATGCCTTTCTTATTCAAGAAATAGACTTTTTACTTTTTAAGGCTTTTTTTCCATTTTTATATTATTTTTATAGTTTTGGTAGGCAGAAAGTGTGGCTCTAAGATGTGAAAAATTCTTGGACGAATTGTTATATTAAAAATATCTTTTTTATTTTTTCCCTTGTACTTTAACTAGAAACGATATATAATATGAGGAAGAATTAACTGATCTAAGTCATTCTGCTTTTGTTCAGTGGTCTGTTATATCAGCTGAACTTTGGGAGATGATAGCATAACTCCAACTCAACATGGCATCTAGTTCAATGTAATTTGTTAATATATCTGACTTTTCTTGAGATACTCTAGTCATTTGTCGCAAAGCACAGTAGGATGGCTCCAACAGAATATATTATACCAATTTTACAGTACTTTTGATGAAGTATTATATATCTGAAAATTTTAAGTGTTAATTTAAATGTAGAATTTAATGTGAAAAAAAAAAAGACGAAAAACCTAGAGTTAGTATCTAGGTTTTTTTGCCAAAAGAGTCATGTGATCAACCTTGGCAAAGGGAGAAATACCAGGGAATAATGATGACTAGGCAGTGCTCATCTATACAGTTGAGAAAGTCTTTCTTTTTAAGGAAGTCATATACTTTAGGTGTCATTTCATAGTCCTGTAAACTTATATGTGTGACTTTGTTTCCTTTACTTTCCTAAACAGTTTTTCTTGACTGAATTCCAAGTTAATGTTCTATTTTCAAGTCAGTACACTACTGTCTCATTGATAGCAAAATACTTTTGCTCTGCATCTATTAATAATTACTGTCCTTATCCGGTATAGTAGTTTTCCAGTTTTAGACTGTGTCACAAACAGAGGGCTTCTTAAAACACAGATGCTGGGCCCCATGCCAGAGTTTCTGATTCTGTAAATCTGCAATGGATCCTGAGAATTTATATTTCTAACAAGATGCCTAGTAATACACATGTTGCTGGTTTATAAACCATTCTTACAGACTTTGAGAACAAATGTTCTAGTATATGAAAATGCATTTTTATAAATAATTTGTAAAATATTTTCTACTCTTACATAAAAAAATCATGACAGAATTCTTGTGAAATATGCTAGAATTATGCTGATAAAACGGCTTTCTTGTTTTAAAGTAAATTAGAATAAAGTTGTATTAGAAAATTGTTAACTTCAACTGCTTAAAAAAAGAAGTCATCCTACATAATTTAGCTTCTGGGTTCAAAGGAAAATGTTCCTTTCGCCAATTTTTGCATTTCTTTTAGACTGGGAGATTAACTTAAGTATAATTGGAGGGGAGCAATCTCCTATAGGGTGTGTTCTTTTTTCTTTGTAAGGAAATTGACTACATATGTGAAGACATTGATTTTTGGAGTTTGTATGTTGTTTTAAGTGTTCGAAATAAATGATTTTTGGTTTGTATATCTCTATTTTTTGTGTGATAACTTGATATTCTCATATTATTAGTTTTTATATCAGAAAAGTACAAAAAATTACTAGAGTTCCTTCATAACCAGATAACATTACTTTTTTAATCGTGGAGAAATGATTCACATAACAAAGTTCAATACTCAAGTTAATATAGAAACGCTAAGTTAAAATTTCAAGCCTTTGAGTTTTGGATCTGTTGCTTGCTAACAGGGTCATTATATATTAGTCATTAAATCACTGTGCTTCATTTTCCTATATGAAAAGGAAGCAACAAAAGTACCTATCTGACTAGATGTAAGGATTCAATGAGAACTATTCCTGGCATTTTAGTAAGTGCTATAAAAGGGTTAACTTATGAGGGCTAAAGATTATTTTTATTAATTCCTATGTAACAACCGAGTGGACAAATTTGATGGCAAATTGTATGTAAACTACAAAATGGACAAAAACAGTCTTATAATGAAAGTATATCTACTAAATCTATGTAGTCTTTTTAAATTATTTTTAAATGTTTGATATAGTTAAGCTTCCTACTATATCTTTTCCATCTCCATATAAACTAGGAGTTTTAAATTTCTGGCATTCTAATAACTGTTTATTTTTCTCCCTCCCCTTCCTTTTTTGGTACTGTTAATTGTCTGTGATCTTCAATGACCCTTATAGGTTTCGATTTTATTAATGACAAATTCTTGATTCTTAAAGTTTTCTGGTTAGTTGAAAACCTTAGGTTTGCCCTTATACTTTATATTCACATATGCCTGCCTATAGCCACTATCTGGGTAAAATGGTATAAGGTTATTTTTTTTAATGAATTTGAAATATACTTAAATGTGCCTTCTCTAATATTTATTCTTGAAAAGAACTTAACATGAGTGCAATATCTTGATCTATAATAAACTTTACTTCAAATTTAATATATATAAGTGCAGCCAATATGATTACCTACAGCTTATGCTTGTAGGACTATTAAACTTTTGAAACATAGAGAAGCAATATAGTGCCACCCAACAATAATTCTACTAATTTCTTATTTCCTCTACACTCTTAAATTGTTACAATTCCTATAATATCTAAAGTATAATATTGTAATATCGGGAAGGAATCCAAAAGTACAAGTTTGTACCTGTAATAATATAGTTGTCTTTAATAATGCTTTTATCTTAGATACGTGTGCTTTAAAAGATAGGAAATTATTGCAATATAAGGTTGCAAATATTTTTAATGGTGTCAGAAGTTACTGATAGCAAATGAAAATATCAATGATAAACATAAAACTCCCTTCAGATACTAATATTTTACAGTTAATAATTGCTAGTAACTAGTTTGATCTGTTAACACAAAGTACAATTGTTTGTGGCATGTGTGTGTTGTTAGAAAGAAAGTGAAGGAGGAAAATGATAAATAGCATGAATGAAATAATGTAATGTAAATTTATTAACATTGGGTCTGAACCCTAGAGAAAATTGTATATTTAGAGACTTAGATTTCTTCTCAGGTCCATTAAAAAGAAAAAATAATAAGTTTAATAATATGTATCTTTTGCATATTTTAGAGAAATAAGGCATTTAGAATTGATTTTCTTAAATTTGTGATATGATTCTGTTTGTATCTTAAACTATTATTCATCTGATAATTCTATGACTTCTGGCCTTCTCTCTGTCTCAACATGAGGTACTATCAAACCTTCCATAGAAATAGCATTGTAAATTCACACTCTTCAACTTTTAGAATTTTGTTTTGATATGAGAGCTTTATTTTTTCTTTTTTAATAACAACTTTATTGAGATATGATTCATATACCATACAATTCACCCATTTAAAGTGTATAACCATCACCATAATCAATGTTAGAACATTTTCATAAACTTAGAAAGCAACCCTATTTGTAGTATTTAGCGGTTATGCCCCAAGTCTCTTACTGCCCCAATTTTTAGCAAACAATAATTTCTTTTTTAAATCAATTGATTAATTTGAGTTAACATTGATTACCTTGTTTGTGATTCAGAGGAATAGGCTCATACTTCCTCAAATGTGAATCACTGTCCCCCACATACAGGGGAAAGCTTTATTTTTTAAGACTAGAATGCATTCTTTTATCTGATTAGAATTGATTATACTGTTTGCATTGGTGAAATGCTTGTAATTATAAAATTTTATAGAACATGATAACTCATTGCTATGTAAAGTATTCTGCATCTCTTCCTATTCCATTATCACTTAAAAGTGATATGTGATCAAAAAGGCTATTATTGCTTAAAGAATCTTTTATTGTTCTTAAAAGATAAAATCATAATTAAGGAGATGTGAGATGAATTGAAAATCCTTTAGACAAATTCTAGAAAAGACTAAAAGATTAAGAAACATTAAAAAAAGAATATTAGTTATAAAGAAATGTTTGATAATGTTATAATAAATTACAGTGTGTTAAATTTTTTAGTATTTATGGAAGAGTAACTCCCATCCCTTTTAGAGTACTACACTATAATAGAATAAAGGTTAACAGGTATTATTTTGATGATGAATTAAAGAGTTAAATAAAAACCTACCATGTTATCTACTCATTTACTCATCAACATTTTCTTTTTAATGCTAAATATTTAACTGTTGGCATGCTCTGTGCTAGAATTTAAAAAAATGAATAATGCAATGTCCCTGTCCTCAAGAAACTCTTAATCACAGGGATCAGCAAACTGTGGCCTGTAGGCCAAATTTAGCCTTGTCATTTTTCTATTCTTTGGTATGAGTTGTGTACTGAGAATGGATCTTGCATTTTTTAAGTAAATAGAAAGAATCAAAAGGAGAATGTTTTAAATGTCACTATCCATAAGTGAAGTTTTATTGGAATATAGCCACACTCATTCATGTTTTGCCCTTGACTACAAAAGCCAAGTCGAACATTTTCTGTCAAAACCTTATGGCCCGAAAAGACTAAAATATTTGGATCATCTTGCCCTTTCAGAAAAAGTTTGCCACCCCCTGGTCTGTTGAATGAAAATAAATCATCTTTACCCATTTTTTTTAAATTTTATTACTTATAACTTTTGTTCCTTAATAATCTGAAATCATGTTGATATTTATTTATTAAATTTTAAATTTTTGAAGCAAAGAAAAAGCACTTTCCTGCTAGAATAAAGGGAATTGCCTCATTGTCTTAAAAGACAATATATAGCACAATAAAAATAAAGACCCCATATTCTAAATAATATATAAAATTAGAAACTTTGAATGTTTGTCAAATTAATGAATTTGTTGTACATTCAATGAAACCTCACTCTTAAACAAAACAGTCCTCATACAATTGGTCAAAATGAAATAATCAAAATAAGAAATAGTAAAAAGTTCAAGAAATTATAAATTTGATGTAAGGGATATTCATTTGAAAAGGTTTTTATGGTTCATTATGGAAGTAAAGGGACATCTGACAAAACAACCAAAACAAAAGTGACTGAATACTCAAACTCTGATATAAAGAATGGATTTCTAAATGGTGATAATGAATTTTGGAAAGCATATTCTGCTTATCACCTATCATATTTATATTACATTAAAAAAATTACTGTTGACACCTTTCTATACATTTTTTTCTACTTAAGTTTTAAGAAATTTTCCCATGAAAATACTAAACCAAAGAAATAATTATTTTATAAAATTTGTTCTATTATCCATTTGTAGACATTTATATGTTTCATTATTTTAGGACTGGGTGTACTATAAATTAGCTATTGTTTTATTTAGCCTTTAACCATTTTCCTGTGTTACATTATAATGCTTTAAAAACCAAAGATATTATAAAAGGAGGGAAATAGAGTTGAACTGAGTTACTGTAATACCAATGTGACCCTTGTGAAAATTAGTGAGAATTGACAATACCTTCACCTAAATGTTAATACTGAACAATTTAACAATCAGAAAAGTTATCCTACAATAGAGAAGGGATATGACAGAAACATAATGTTTAATAATTTGTTTTTGAAAGAAAATTTGATTATCAACATAGGTCATTAAATTATATATTTGTTTTCAAGTGCATATCAGTATTCTCTAGAAAACATTATTTCCCTGGTAAGATTTCATCTAGTGATACTTTAGAAGTCTAGGGATTTTTTTTTTTGTAGTTCTAGAATTATTTTAACTAAGATAAAATGCCTGTTAGACATATAAAGCTAAAAATAGCCATATTAAAGTAGGATTTTGAGTATTTTTAAATTGTTCTACATAAATAGAGTAATTCAGTGATGTCAAATAGCTTACAAAGTCCTTATTCTTGAAATATTTAAAACTGGATTGAATAAAATGTACCACTCCTCTTTGGTCAAATGTATGTTATGCCTTTTTATGGAGCTCTTTCTGTAATTTTTATGAAATAATCTTGAACATGGGAAATATATTCTCATGTCTTAACTTTGTATTAACATGTTGGGTTTCATTTTAATGTCATTGGAAACACTAACATTATTGAGTCAAACCTGAATTTGATTTCCAACTCTACTAGTCACTAACTCTGAGCTTAAGGCAAATTAACCTTTTGAAACCTCAGTTTTCTCATGAGCTATAAATTAGCTAAACCTTACATTTCAAGGTTGTTCTTTTTAATAATTGAAATAATAAAAGTAGCTGCTAACAATAACTAACACATATATAGCACTTACTAGGGTGTCAAGAACTGTTTCAAGCATGTGCTAACTCATTTAGCCTTCAAACAACCATATGAGGTAGGTACTGCTGTTTTATCTATTTTAAAAAGGGTAAAACTAATAGATCAACCAGTTGACTTGCCCATGGTCATTCAAACTTGTAAATGACAATAACTAACCTAAAAGGATCTAGTATAATGTGTAGCTCAGTAAATGTGTTGTTTTTGACTTACTGCCTTTTTCTTCTTCATTTAATTAATATTACTATTAACCTATTACTGCTAATTAGATATGATATCCCTGTGTACTTCTGCTACTAACCATTGTTATTCTGGAATCTGCTGTTAACATACCTGGCATTAACATATCTGGTGGATATGTATTAAGATAAAGACGTAAGTCAGTATTTCCCCACTACTGCTTAAAAGTATGGGACAAAGGAACAAGAATTTGGATACTCTATGTGATATGAGAAATGTGGATCATAGTGTAGTTGCATTAAATATCTCCTGCGTGACATCCTGCCTGAACCAATTTTTTTTTGCTTTAGGTCTCTAATTTTCTTTAGTTCTTTTGTAATTTAAAATTCTTAGAATGTGACTTGAAAGGATTCATATATGTATAATACAACTTTGTAGTAATAGTTTTCTATTTCTGGCTTTTTTTTCTTCTTTTTTTTTTTTTTTTGTATTAGCTGTTGTAAAACAGTATATGTCTCAGAGCACAGGCATACTTATGACCTACCAGTTTGCTAAAATCATTAATAGTCATTATTCAATTGAACAAGTATAGATTAAGCATCTTGAACTTTATTATTGAGTGAGCACTGAGTACATGTGTTATTAAAATATTCAATGCCTAACAAATCAAGACAATGTAAATCTAGTATCAGAAATGCTCAACCAATTCAATCCAACCTATTTCTTGAAAAGGAAAAATTAAGAAACAGCTGAGCAATCAGTGAAACTTTTATCTACTAGAATTTAAGCTGTAATTGAAAGAGAGAAATAGGATTCAGATTAGGAGACAAGTCATTATAGATGGGAATAAGGAAGAAGGGGAAACAAGTTATCAATCTGCAGAGAGAAGGATAAATTTAAGAAAATCTTCCTGGCTAAAGCAGAGGATTCTCTTTGCATAGATGGATGGATAAACTATCCCTATGCTATTTTAATCTCTTTCTTAGAACAACTAGATTAGTACCATATGTAGAGATGAGAAATAGCAACTGTCACTTTTGCAGAAATTCCTTAGAAACCAGAATACAGTAAGTTTACTGTCAACCAGTACATACAGTATATTCTAGATTAAAAAAAAATGGACCCTATTTAAAGGCTGTGGGTGCTTGGATGGTGGGGATTAGAGTGGTAACATACATCTGAGAAGGTTTGAACCTGTTCCCCTGAATCATATATAGTGCTATAAACCAATGTTACCACAATTAAAAAAAAAAAAAAAGGGAGGGTCTTAAAAAAAATTAAAATTAGAACCTGTTAAGACTTAGGATTCATTCAAATACACAATAACACATTGTCTAGTAGGACTAACTTCATTCTTTTTGAAGATTGTTTTTATGCTCTGTTGTTTTGTTTTGTGTGGCTTTTTAAAGTCCTGATTTAATCTGAAAACTTC
Source organism: Scalopus aquaticus (assembly GCA_004024925.1). Taxonomy (NCBI): domain Eukaryota; kingdom Metazoa; phylum Chordata; class Mammalia; order Eulipotyphla; family Talpidae; genus Scalopus; species Scalopus aquaticus. Next base: position 17,130 of record PVIJ01001673.1, read on the forward strand.
ATGACTGTCTATACCATTATTTATATATAAAATTTAAAGTACTTTAAAGCACCAGGTTACAGTTTTGTTGATGTATTATTTGGGAAACTTTTCAGTCAATATCTGCTTTATAATCAAATAATCAAATATTTTCTTACTGATTTTGTCAGTGTTGTATATCAAGTTAGTGTAGCATTTTATATAAAATTACAAATTAAGTAATAATGAAGAAATCAAAAAATCTCAGTTTGAGGAAAAAGTAAAGGCAATGATATTCAGTCTTAGCACACTCTTTTTCATCCTTCCAAGTCTTGCCAGAACATCTCAATATCTATTTCTTTTATCTGGGAATGTATCACTTTTGCAGTCTAATTGTATGAAAGTCCAAACATATCACCTGTCACCTTATAATTTCTACCGACTAGTCCTGATTCTCCCCTTGCAGTGCGCTAAATGGCTAATTCCTCTTTTACATGACAGTTCTTTATTTGAAGATAAGTACTACATTCTCCCCTTAAGTCCACTTGCTTTTGTATTATTTTTTCCAACAGCCATAAACTTTTCTAATACATTCTTTTCTTTATGCAATTAAAAGAAAAACTCCTTAATATAACTGTACCAATGAGAAACTTATAGGTACAAAATTAAACCATTTAGACAAAGTAACTAGGAAAGTAAATGACATTGCATTTAAAACTATTATGTTGAAAAGCTCCTATTCTACATTGCTCCTTGAGGTCAAAATTTTGGAATATTTAAAATAAGGCAGTACCAAAAAGTTCATATATGAAGAACCTGTAAATAAAATGTCTTTGTTTCCCCTTAAATATATTTTCTTAATTGCATGCCCAATCTACCAGAATATACACTCATTTTTTGGAGGATCTTATAGGATCCTGTAAGGAAGAGAGATTATATCAATAAACATAAAACTCAGTACACCTATATTTGTTATGATACATTCTATGTCTAATTAGAGCTTTTACTAGAAAAATAGTGTTTGTGTGTATCCATTTATCAAGCAGCAAGCAGCACAGTATAGTAGCTAAGGACACAGGCTACTTGGGTTTGAATCCTATGTCCACCTCTTGCAAAACCTAAGTTCTTATGTGTAAAATGGAGAGAGTAAGAGTTCTCAGTCAAGGATAGTTATGTTATATAGGTCAATGTAAGTGAAACGCTATGAACAATATTTATTTGTTACATAAATGTTTGTTATTGTTACCTACAATTAATAAACTCTGACTTTTAAAAAATAAGTAGATAATGTTTGAATAAATATTGAACGCTTTTTTCTCTGGGAAAAAAAGAAAGCATGATAGAACCTAAAGTACACAATAATATAGTTGTAGAAAAGGAAAAATAGATAGAGAACGTGCTAAATTTTGACTTTAACCTTGAATATATCAGTGATAAACTCTTGAAATCACCTTTTTATCTCACCTTTGCCAGCCTACTCCCTAAAATGATGAGAAGCTGGCATACCCAAATAATTTGGTTTTGCAAAAGATATGCTAAGCATTGGCAATAAAATGTCATTACTTTGCAAATATAAAATGCTAAAAGTATTTTTACATGGAGATACAGTTGCAGCAAGAATGAAAATTTCAGGATATTCCTTTCTTATTGGCTGTAATCAAGAATGTGAATTCACCTTTCTCATTATTATATCTCCATCTATAAAATGAACTTAAAGTTGCTTTTCACAAAAGATATAATAAGATGGATTTATTGCTGTCAAGTCCTCTTGCTCCTTAGGATGATTTCACTGTACTAGAAAGATAGAGTATTTGTAACTTTGTTATTCCATAAAAAATAAATGATAGGTAGTCAGAAAGTAAATTCAAATAGCAAAACTCAAATAACGCAATAATTCTAATAGTTTTACCAATATGAGATTCTCGTGTTGGAATTTGAAAAGAGCATGGCTTCTGTTAAAGAATAGAGAACAAATGTCTAATGAAGGGAGTAACCATTTCAGATAACCATTGATGCTAGATACACAGCTAAAAATTTATAGAAAGAATCCAGGTTCCTTCAAAAGAAACTGAGGAAATAAAGAAGCAATAAAGCTGATGGAAATATGGAATTTGAAAATCAACTGTTGTCATTTCACTGGAAGAGAGAACGACCAAAGTCAAAGGCAACAACGCAAAAGCAGCAGTCAGTTGTGCTGGAAGGACCAACAGATATCCAAGGAAGCAAGTTAAATTCATCTATGAAGATCGAAGATAGCAATATAGTATGGATGCCATTGAGCCAATTTAAGTGTTTTCCCTACCTTCTTTATTCCTTTCAATTAAGTTTGATTATAGCATATGATATACTTGTGTAGAATAGAGTAAAACTTTATGTAAGATGATAGGTCAGTTTAGGGATTACAAGATGATTTTGAATAGGGTTTTACAAGTTTTTTAAATACTTCCTACAATAGGTAGACAGTTAAACTGATGAGAAAATAACTGTCAGTTTTGAATATGGAGTCTTATTATAATATGTCTTGCTTGCTATGGTTCAGGACTACACATTGTAGGAACCCCGCATTAGGATGAAGTCACTTTATCCTATAGATGAGGTTCAAAACTTCACATTGCACCAATTTCCTACTATTGTAAACAGAATATTTATAGGTTTGGTTAATTATGTGGTAATTTGTATGTGTTCTGTTTATGGACCCTGTTTACTTTCCTTCCTCATTCCCTGCCTTTTTACCATTTTCATAATGTACTCTGTCCCTTGAGATGGGACTTTTCTGTAGTGTAGATAGATAAATGGATATCACCATCAGCTTTAAATAATATTTTGAGAAATGTGAGGACTGCTTTTATGTAATACTGAAAGCAAATCCTAGTATAAATGCACCTTCTCTCAAAGGTGTATCTTGAGCAACAGAAGCAACATATTAACAAAAATGTTCTAGTTTGCCTTTGCTCAAACTTTAGATAAAATTTAGTAATAAGTCCTTGCCTTCCAAATATAAAATGCCTTAGGATACAGTTTAACAGACTTATTCTTTAAATGTTCACATAGTACATATTTTAGGTTTTGTGGGTTATATGTACTCTGTCATATCTACTCTATCAGTCTTGTAGCCAAAATAGCTTTGTAGCTACCATAAGACAATATAAATGAATAAGCCTTATCATGCCCCAATAAAAGTTGAGATAATAAAACACTGAGATTGAGTTTCTTGTAATTTCCATGTCATGAAATAGTATTGCTCTTTTGTTTTTTCCCCCAATCATTTAAAAATGTGAGGTCATTCTTAGATTACAGGTCAGCATGATGGACTTTTCCTGTTGACTGTGGCTTACCAACCCTGTTTTGGAATATTCCTATGCAATAGTATACTAGCATCTGCTCTGTTAATCAAAAGTTCATAGTATGTGAGCTTTAAGGTGAATCCTCTGAGAATTTGAGACAAAAAAAGGAGAAACCCCACAAGAAATTTATACTTCATAGACTCAGATGTATCCTGAGTACCTACTGTATATATTTCAGGCACTGTTCAAGATATTGGGGATGCAGCAATGAAGAAATATGTCAAAAGTGCCTGCCTTTATGAAATTTAACCTTTAATAGGGTGATACCAGTATAAATAAACAAGTAGAATGTATAGTATTGGAAATGGTGATAAGTACTATAAATAAAAACAAGACAGGAAATGTGGATAGGTAGGATAGGCAAGAAAGAGTGTTATAATTTTAAATTAGGCCCTCAAGGAAGGCCTTATTGATAAGGTGATATTTGAGCAAAAACCTAAAGAAGGAAACAGAGCATGCTGTGTGAAACTTGTCACCCTTAATGTAATATTTAGCAGAATTATGACTTAATATGGCTTCTCTTTTAACAGGGAAACCATTCAGGAAGCTATTGAAATTATGCAGGTCAAAAAAAAATAATGATTTAGATCTACAATAGAAACAAAATCATGAAAAAACATTATTGAGATATATTGAGGAAAGGTAACAGATGTAGTAAGAGAAAGAAAGAAATCAATCTTAGACCCAGGATTTTTAATTTGGGCAGTTGTTTAGATGGCCTTGCTATTTACTGAAATGAAGACTGTGAAAGTTAGGTTTGAGGAGGACAATCAGGAGTTTTACTTTGGTCATAGAAATTTGAACTGTCTTTAGATACCCGACTAGAGATACCAAGTTGGCAGTTACATATATGTACGTGGTATTCAGAGGAGAAATTTGGGCAAGATACTATTTTTTAAAGTCATCGATATCTTAGTGGAACTGAAATCTATGCCTTAGGATGAGATCACCAAGGGTTTTACCAGTAATGCTGTATTTTAAATTGGTTTGTCCCTTCCCACTTTCTTTATCATCTACTTTCAAAGAGGTAGGTAGTTTCTAGTAACCTATCCCTTCTGCTCACTTATAAAGGGTGGGAGGGATCCCACTGAATCAGAAACCTGACCTACACAGGAAGTACCATTAGTTGGCTATCCTCTAATTTTGCCATGGTGTAAACATGGGAGTGAATTTTCCCAAGTACCTCCTTGCTGGAAACTGTTTGCACTGGAGGTAAGTGTGAAAGGGGAGGTTGGGGGAAATGATGGGGTGAGGGCTTCCTAAACCTTTCCCAAAACTCAGAAATGGCTTCATTCTGAGGAAGGGAGAAGGTTCAGGCTGGTTCTTATTTCCCTGAACCAGTTCATACAGCCCTAAATTTGACCTGCTTTCCTCAAACTGGGAGTCAGAAATCCCTTTTCTCTTCTGTTTTTCTGCTGCAGAAATTCCCAACATTCCCATTTTGTGGGCTCCAGAAAGGGGTAAGCGAAGACTTCAATCCCAGCCAATCATTTCCAGATTAATAATTTTTTAGTGTTTTGGTTTCTTTTATCATCATAAAAAAATGCTTGGACCCATTTTTCCCATCTGTTTAATTTCCTTGTGGATTGTTATGTATCTATGTTCTAGGGTCATTCTGTATCCCTGAGCAAGAGTTCAGATCCATCTGCTGTTTTCATTTGTGTGCTGTTCTCTTGTGAATTCTCATATGCAGTTTTTTGATGACTGTTTCTTAGATGGAAGACACCCAATTCAGGGGACTGCTTTGCTCTCAGTCACATCTTTTCCTGAATGGTGTTTTGTTCTGCTGACAGCTTTTCACTGCCCTTCCCAGTTGCTTCTGATGATCTGTCATTGCTTCTCTGATGTTCTGTCTTCCTGCTTTGACTGCCTTTGATTTTTGTCTCTACTTTTTACCCCACACTACTCATCTGCTGAATGATTTGCATTCTTCCCTCATTGGTGCTTTTGTCCATCAGCAAATGGCCTGGAACTGCCATATCCATCTGCTCTTTTAGCATTTTAGACTTTCCAGTATTGTCTATCTGCTTTCCTACCATTCTCCTATACCATGGTCTTCCAAGTGCTATGCCATCTGCCTGCCTGATCTTGCCCTGCCCAGTCTATGCCTGTAATATTATAAGTAGGTTCAGATTGTTTCACACTTCCGCTATTTCACTTGCCTTGTGACTGTAAGTTATACAACTGACTTAGTTTGCTTTGACTACTGTCTCCTCTACTTATTTACTGCACGTGGCTGCCCCATTAATTAACTTGAGACATTGCACTCATTTTCTATGGTCAGCCTTGCAACTTGCTGATTGGCCCATATTGCCTCTATACTTCTATGCATCTGATAAATCACTGGCATTGTTGCTTTGTTGTCTTGTAACCCTGGTCAGATTTGATTTTCAAGAAAAATGTTGCCTATGTATTGTCCAAACATACCTTAAAAACAGGAAAATGCTTCGCTATTTAACAGTACAGTCCAGTTTACTCCTAAACTGACTTTTAAATTCACTACCACCCACCCTTTCTGCTTTTTTATACAACTCCATCTTCTTCCCTTTATTTAGTAGTTATTTTTTTCTAAATCATTTATCATCTTTGCTTCAGTTGCTTTTTCATATCACATATTGTGTACTTTTGCTCTGTGTGTGGGCTCTTTCAATTATTTTCCATATACTAAATTTATTTCCTAATTTATTTCCCTGATTTTTCCAGGGCTTCATGAGGAAAAATTACTCCTATTAATTCTATCATTTTTAGTAAGACCAGAATAATTTTTTGAAACTCTAAGTTATCACCTATAAAAAATATTAAATTTCGTTATCTTACAGCTCTTTGTAGTTAAGATTAAAGTAGCTTCCTGCTTTGCTTCATTTTTTTCCATTGAGGGTATTATTCCTCAACCACCCTATAACTTATATAATATCACTTCTTTGCAGATCCTTTTGATATACTTATCTGTCCCTCCTTTTAGACTGTCTTTTCTTACGGGTAAACTTTTAAAATTGACATTTTTCCCATTACTTGCTAAGTACTTAGCATCTAAAAAGGAGTTGGAATACAAAATTATCTGCATTGTAAAGCTTGTTGTCTTATTCACTTATATTTAAGTGAATGACAAACTCAAACAATAAAAAGAGAACAATTTTGGTGAAATTTGCAAACTATTTCAAGAGTCTAGAGATTTAAACTGGGATTTGTAGGTGCACATGCAAGATTGTGTGTAGATTTCAAGTGTTTTCTGTGTGTTTGTTTTTACAGCACCATTGTGTTTCCACCACATGTGGAAAATGCTGAGTATTCATTTTGAATTTTGTTTTATTTTTGCTGAAATGAAAGGGAAAAGCCAAAAGCTAAAATGAGAATGATAAAATTATGGGATGTAGAGAAAAGGTATGGATTGGAGTTTTGTCTTTTTCCTTTCTAATAGTAGAGATAAAATTAGTTGAAGAAAATGACTGCTGTAGGGCCTTCCTGGTGGCGCCCCGGTTAAGCGCTGCTTGTCAGCAGCAGTGATGCGAGTTCTACGCCCTGCGGGGTAGAGTCCCACATGGTGTGGCAGACCTCTCCTGCCTTGCCCGCTGCTCCCCTCAGCAGTGTGTTCCCGACCAGCTTCCTGTTCTGCTCCCCACTCTGTCTCTGGTGAGCCCTCTTGCCGCCCCACATCTCTGGCCTGCACCCCAGCTTGTATGCATAAATAAATAAATCTTTAAAAAAAAAAAGAGAGAGAAAATGGCTGCTGTAGGAGAGTCAACATCATTTCAATGACTTTTTTTTTATGGTGGTAAAGTATACATAATATAAAATTAACATTTTGGTCATTTTAAGAGTATAATTCGTTGACATTATTACTCATAATTTTGTGCAACTATCACCTCTATTTGTTTCCATAACTTTTTATCCTTTCAAATAGAAGCACAAATTAAACATTAAGTCCCTATTCCTCCTTCCCATAGCTCATGGTAATCTCTATTTTACTTTCTGTAAAATATTCTGTAAAAAATTTGCCAATTTTACCTTCCTCGTGTAAGTGGAATCATACAATTTTTGTCCTATGTCTGATTTATTTCACTTAGCAAAATGTTTTCAACAATCATCCATGTCGTAGCGTATGAACTGTTATGAGTAATAATATGAACACTGGTATGGAAATACCTTTTTTTCTTTCCATTTTGGGGCAGTATTTGCCTAGAAGTGTACTCAGTAGCCTTTAATACTTTTGTATATGAGAAAATTAATTAAACTAATAGCCAAGGGATGAGGAAAAGTATATAATCAACACAATTTATGGATAATTCCAAACTTACGCATTGGAAGGAGAAAAAAGTCAAAAACCTTTTAAATGGCTACAGATGACCAATTGACATTTAGAATACACTATACTCTAGTAATGAAAAAGAGAATGAAGTTGAATCAACATGATATTGAATGCTTGAAGGACAGCAAAAGTGATTTGGAAGAAGGTGAAATGAAAAAAATATAACCACTTTAGGAGAGATAGGCATGTCTTTGAAGTGGACTACCGTGACTCTTATTAGAAGAGAAGAGGCAGAGCCTCCCTGGTGGCGCAACGGATTAAATCTTGGCCTCTGAAGCTGTCTGCAACCTGTGCAGCACAAGTTCGATCCCTGGCCAGGGAGATTCCCACATGACACAGCTGACCTCTCCTGCCTCACCCGCTTCTCCCCTCAGTAGGGTACTTCAGTTGATCTACCTGTTCTGCTCCCCGCTCTGTCTATGGTGAATCCTCTTACCACCCCACATATCTGGCCTATATCCCAGTTCTTGTCTGCATAAATAAATAAATATATTTTTAAAATCTGGAAAGATAAAAATAAAGAAGAGACAGATTTTTGAAAGGCAAAGTGTATGAAAGAAGTTAATTGATTACATACAATAATTCTTTCAGAACCTTTTAAGAAATGTTTGCTCTCTGCCATGTAGTCTGTTAGGAGTATGTGATTCAAAGCTAAGACCTTGTTCTCCAACAGTTACAGGCCAAGAGAGGGAAAAAGATAGCTAATAAAAAATCACTAATGTCACAAAATTGTGTTATTTTCACCTAATTCTTCAAGGAAAGTGTTCAAGGTCAGAGTAATTATAAATTAGGAAATTCTTTCACTTTTTGTAAACATCATTTATTTACAAATAAGAATGTCTTCTGTATTAATGTTTCATCACAACTAAAGGATTCTGGTAATAATTTAAATGCCAGTAAGACTCTCTTTAATTTTGAGGTTTAGAGCATTCACTGGCATATTAGTGATTTCATTGGTAGCTATTAATAAAAAGCATACCTAAATCCAAAGTTACTAATTGTATAATAGAGGAGTTAAGAATGACTAGAGATAGATAAGTGATGTTCAGCAGGTTGTTTTTGAGTGTTAATTGTAAGCACAATGAGGCATTTTTATCCCTGAGGTACAACTCTACCTAATATTGAAAATGTATGGAAATTGATTCTCACTGTCAACTAAAGCTCACTTGAATCTATTGTGTCAAAAGTTGAGTCATATTCATTTTCAAATCCGTTTTCTATGGATTTGATTAATTACTCATTTAAAATAGGAATTTATTTGTCTTCCGTATATTGAGGTATACCTTCAAACTTGAGAACAATTAGTCTCATTCCTATGGCTCACTACTTCACACTGATTCTTTTAAAGGATTCTCTTTAAAATATTAAAGTATTGCACTTAAGATAAGTTTTAGTAACCTATTTTTCCTCTTTTTTGGTGTCCCCCTAAATCTATTTCAACAGTACAACTATGGTAAGGTAAAAAAGCAGAAAAACACTGAAATAAAAATTACATCCAGGTTTACTTGTTTTCTTAACAATAATGAATAATTTTTAAAGATTTTCACTTCATCTGTACTCATACTGAAAACATTTTTAAAGCAAAAAAGAATGCCAGTTTTTTAAAGGTTTTATTTGCAAAGAAGAACTAGAATGTAAGCCAGAAGTGTGGGGGTGGGGTGGGGTGAAAGGATTCACCAGAGACAGAGTGGGGAGCACACACAGGCAGATCTACTGAAATACTCTGCTGAGGGGAGCAGTGGGTGAGATAGGAGAGGTCTGCTGCACCATATGGATTAGCTCCCTGGCCAGGGATAGAACTCAGGCCATAGTGGACAGCCATTGCAGTGGTAGTGCTGAGACTTAACTGCTAGGCCACCAGGCAGGCCCATTTATTCCGATATTTTTAAGTTTAATACCTGGAATAAAGGAAAATATGAGTAATATGGTTTTATTAAGCTTGTTTCAGTAATAGTAACATACCTTTTCTTTTCTCGTGATCTCTGAAATCCTTTATTTTTTGTGAAGAAATCTAAATTGAAAATGCAGTTGTGTAATGTTTCTTTCTTATAAATGTTCACCTAAAGAAGCAGTATCTCTGTCATACCCCTTGAAAGTTCAAGTCCTTTATTTAATAACAAAAAAATCCTCTAAATTTCCTTGAAATCAGGAATTTCCTTGTAGGAAACAACTATCGAACAACAAATTATCATCTCATAACCCACCTCCCTCTTGTAGATCAATAGACTATATTTAGAACCTTGCAAAGGGTAGCTTCCTCAAATGAACATTTTGTGGAGGTAATTTCATTCCTTCAGTTTTGAGTATACATAGTGACAACTGTAGGCACTAATAACTAGTCTCTATTTCCTCTAATCTTCTTTTCCCCTATGTCCTCTTACAATAGCTATTTCAGTGTTGCTTACAAAATTAACACATTACATCTGTGGCATGTAGTGAGACCTCCATCAGTGAGGGAAAGTTAATTGCCTCTGATGCAGACACTATGTAGTACAAAGCTCCGTTATGTATATTCTTTAATTTCAAAAACATCAACACCTGAAAAGTTTACTAAATAAATATTTTAATGTTTATAAATACAAACACTCCAAAACTTTATCTTTCAATGTTTTTTAGATTCCGTATAATACAATATTTAGTATTTATAAAGAATTTAAGGGCAGCACTGAACATTTTCAGTGTTCAGGAATCAAATTTTCTTTGGTGTGTTCATTGCCATGTTACAGTAGTAGATATGTGTTTACTTTGCAGTCATAAGTAACCCCATTACAGAGATCTTAAGCAAATATTCTGAAAGGTGAATTATCTTCTCATCCCCAACTCAGTGCCATCTGACCAAAATTAAGATACATCTTGTGAGAAAGGTAAAAGGCAAGACGTTTTTAGATACCCTGCTTCTCATAGTGTTTAGTTACTATGAAATGAAACTTAAGACCACTTGCAAAAAAATCTATTTTACTAACAAGAAAATCTGTCTTCAAATTTACATTCTTCCTAATTAGTGTTAGAATATTCAAATCCTATAATTTTATGTGTTATAGGTGTCAGTATGAGCATGAAAATGGTGACCTTTCTATTGTGACAGAGATATTAAAGATGATATTTTATATGAAAAACATACATGATCATTTAGAAGGGGAAAAATAAAGAGTATTTTTTATCTTGCCTTACTTATCTTGACTTTTATCAATAACTTGCAGAAATTCATATTTTGTTCTGAACATAAATATCTGAAAATATTTGTTTATGCAGTTTTTAACAAAAAAGAAATTGAGACATATAGAAAATCAAAAAGAAGTAAATAAAAATCTCCATTAATCTCAACACATAATTGTAATCTTGGATTAATTGAGTTGCACAATTGGGAGCCCTTCATATATACAAGTTTATATCTGGGCTTCTTAATTATGTCAGTCCAGTTGTTATCATAGATACTGAAATTTATTGAATCCTTAGTGTGATCCAGGCATCGTGATAAACACTTTATGTAATGTCTTATTTTTTTTTCACAATAAGCCTGTGCAACAATTACCACTTTATAGGTAAGAAATTTAGATTTAAAACAACTAAATCACTAAATAAGTTAACTCAGAAGGCCCTCATGTGTACTCTTTCAGTCACAATCCAACCTTCAAAAGTAACTACTAGTGTGAATTATAGCATCATAGGTTACTTTTGTTTTTTACTGGACCTTATATAAATAAAAACATATAGTACATAATCTTTTGTGCTAGGACTCTTTTGCACAGCATTATGTTTGTAAGATAATTCATATTGCTGCATGTACTTGTGTGTTCATTCTCATTTCTATACAGTAGCACATTGTATGACATGCCAGTAGTTACTGATCTACTGTAAAGAATTTATAAATCCTACTGTAAAGGCACAATGGATGAAAATTAAGTTTGTCAGTAGGTCAGTCTGGTTGCAGAATGAGTTTTGTGGAAAAGTAGCAAGAGAGAACCTCAAGAAGAAGGTAGGGTCAAATGACAGAATTCTGTGTCATATAAAAGGTATTTGTATTTTTCTAGTGGGAAATGAAGGGTTTTTTTATGTTAAATAGCACTGACTATATTGAGATTTGCATTTTAGAAAAACTACACTAGCAGCAGAGTAGAGGTGGAATGGGAGTAAACTTAGCACTAATATTAATCAGGAGGTTATTGCAATAGTTCATACTAAAGATGCTGAGAACTTAAGTGCAGGGGAGGATAAAAAGGGAGAGATGACTCTTTTAACACAGAATTAATAGCACTTTTTAACTAAGGAGGCTATAAAGAGTAGTTCCCTGAGCCATTCTTCAAAAACTTATGTGTTACTAAAATGCAAAATGTGTGCAATGAAGAGAAATAAGTTTCTGATGTTAATAATTAAAATTGAATTCAGAGTATGTCCAGATTTATCTTTAGTATTTGAACTTATTTAAAAATACAGATATCATTAGTTGATAATGAATAAATTGTTGAAAATCTTCGTGGAGAGTCTGTAGGGAATGTGGTGACACTAAGGTTAATGCTTTGGGCCCTTCGTTTTCATTTTAACTTAAAACTTAATGGTTCCTTTTTCATATGTCTTACAATTTCACTGTTTGTACTTTTAGTCATGAATGGGGTGGTTTTCAGTTCAGGAAGTAAAAAGGAGAGAGGGGTGTTTTTATGTATATGCATGTTAATAACAAGAGGTGAGATAAAGAATGTAGAAAGTAGTTAAAATATTGCATCTGTATGAATAAAAAAAAAATCATCAGGAGTGGAATTAATAGGGTTCCCAGTTGTTTTAGGAAGGTAACTGTGTTTTAATTTTGTTGGTGCATATATCCCTAAGGAAATAAAGGCAGCAAGCAGAAAGTTCCACATAGTCACCAGGCAATAGAATCACTTCAAAGATGTATTGATTGCCATCTGAGACAGTGGTTAAGCTAGTGACCTGGAGAACCAAAGCAATTAGTATAGAGCACTGTGTCAATGTTTCTGAAATCAAGAACTCTTACATGGATTTTTTTAAAGTAGCAAACCCTGACCTGATAGTAATTATATTTTATTGTCTGTTTATTGAAAAAAAAAGTGTATTGGCTTTTAAATTACAGTTAATTGTATACGATCTCTGGATGAATTTGTATCTTATTATCATATCTATGTCCATGAAAAAATACAGATTTTTGTGCATTATAGTATGCATATACAGGAATAAGTATTCATTGTGTAATCAGTGCTTTTTCCACTCACTGGAGTAAAGCTTCCAGTGGCTCTGATATTTGAGTTCTACCCATGGGTCTAAAAGAATATTAGCAAATTAGCTCACAAAACGTATGGCAGTTAGCTAGAAACAAAAGTTCTTTTTTTGTTGCTGTGTCTTTAGTTTTTATGTCATATCTCTTATTTTAATTTCATATTATCACCAAATGAAGTTATAAAATCAGTAAGATAAAAGTTTATTAAAGTGTTTTTGATAATCTTATAATCAAGAAAATATTAAGACTTTTCTAGTCTTAAAAAGACAAATAATTAATATGAAATAACCAGGGCAAAGATTTATTCTATAAGTCATATTTTGGTTAAATTCAAAGGACTATTCAACCTACCAAACCATAATTACAGATTATTGTGGTGTAATTGTTTAGTCTCTGCAGGAATAGCTCCATGTCATTAGTAATACCCTTCTGTCATCAGTCTAAGAACTCAAATCTCATTCCAAGCTCCCATTCCTTTTATCCTACACAAAGAAATGTGCAGGATATTATATGGCTTTTCTTTTTTACCCAAACTACTCTATATATGCCTAAATGGAAGATGGCATCAAATGCAAATTGAAATCCTTACTTTCCCAACGAGAAGATAAAAAATGAGCAGACTTTCTGCCTTAAATATATCTAATTTTAGGGTTTTATGTAAAATAATGAAATATTCATTAATTTAAAATATAAATATAAATTTTAAATCATATAAAAAATTAAAATTAAATTTCCTTAGGAAATTTTATAAAAGATTTTCTTCAAACATTTAACATTTACTTTTAACATCAGTGTCTTTATTATTGCTGGAGTTCTTTATAACTCGTGTAAATTTCCCATGGCACCTCAACTTTACTTTGGTTTTTTGTTCGTTTAAACATATTTATTGAGCTATAGTTCACATACCATACAATTGATTCATCTAAAGTGTGCACATCAGTGGGTTTTCTTATATCCGTTTTTTTTATTTGTGGTAAAAATATATAACATAGAACTTTCCATTTTACCCATTTTAAGTGTACAATTCAGTGACATTAGGTACATTCACAATATTGTATAAACATTACCACCATCTATTTCTAAAACTTTTTCATCACCCCAAACAGAAATTATAACCGTTAAAAAGAAAATCCAACTTCCCCCTTAACCCTCCTCAACCTCTGATAACCTCTGATCTACTTTCTGTCAATTTGCATTCGCCTTTTTAGGTGGAATCAATTTTGGTCCTTTTCTAAAGTCTGGCTAATTTTTAGCTTAGTGTCAGCTAATCCAAGTGGTACCTTTATATAGCTGATTAATATTACATTGTACAGACTTGATACATTTGTTTACCCATTTACCTGTTAATGGACACTTAGATTGTTTTCATCTTTTGATTATTGGTTATATTGCTGCAACAAATGTTGGCATCTGTTGAAATTCTTGCTTTTAGTTCTTTCAGTGTTATACCTAGAAGTGGGATTGCTGGACCATATGGTAATTCAAAGTTTAACTTTTTGAGGAATCAAATTTTTTAAAAGATTTATGAAGTTAATTCTAACATTTAGGTCTTTGATACATGTAGAGTTAATATTTGTATATGATAAGAGAGTTCATCCTAATTTCTAGTTTTGAAGATACAGCATTTTTAAATTTTCTATTTGAAAATATATTGGAAATGTTATTCCAAATCTCAAGTACTCGTTTACCTAATATTAATACATGTGCTGTTTTCTTTCTTTCATCTTATAAGTGTGTCCTAATATTTACAACACAACCACATACTACCTTTTTTTTTATTAATAATGTCTGGTAAACTTCCACTATAAGCATGCAACACTAGTATTGATGGAGTGAGGCCTTTTAGGTTAATGAGTCTTTGTCAAACAGTACTTTTGTTAAAAATAAAATAAAAAGAATGATATGTAATATGTGAGTCCACTTATGGGTTCAAATTTAAGGCAGCTAATTGCTCCTTTGCTGACGAGTAATTGGTCAAAAAATCTAACATGTAAAAAAATATATAACTTGCTTTATGAAAGTTAGGATATAGAAGCATTATTTTACTTTTATAACATATATCTATATATATGGATTCATAAACTTATTATTCAAATAATTCATAATCCCAGAGCAAAATAAGCTTTCGAATATTTGTAGGCGATACAAGTGAAGGGGTTATAGCCTGAAATTATGGACTAGAGTTATTTTCACATTAGAGAGAAAACAAATTTCAGTAGAAAACTACCTTGATTTCCAGCATCTGTCAGTTGATAAACTAATTATTGCAGATTTTTAGGGAAAGAGGAGTTAGAGTAAGAAATGAAAAGAAGCATGGAGTATTGTTAAGTTCAATGAAACCTTTTAGACACAGGTAATTTCTTATTCCTGTTATTTAAGATTTTATTCCTGTTATTTAATAGATTTTAAGCAACCAAATTTTCTACAGATAAAATGTAGAAAGCATCCTAGCTTCTTTAAAGTCGGGAAGGAAACCTTAATACCAAAATGTAATAAATACAATAAGGAAACTACAGATCTAATCATATGTGAAGAGATATTAGGACTAATAAAACATATACCCTGATATAGCAACACAATATCAAAAACATTTCTTTCCCAAGTAAATTTTATTTTAAGCATTCAAGGACAGAAAATTTTAGGTGACCATAATTTATATTTATACCATTATAAAGTATACCATTAAAAAATCATCCTGATATATGCCAAAAAGGTAAAAAAAAAAATTTCTATGTAAAGTAGTGCAGTGAACTAGAATTAAGGAAAAACTACTTATTTCATCACAAGAACCAACAGATAACTAAAACACTACCTGCATTCTTATTAAATGAGAACAAGTCACCATTGTTACTTGTTCTAGAAATTCGAGCCATAAAATAAGTAAAATAAATAAGAGAGTTTTGAATATTAGAAAAGAGGAGACCAGATTTTCTTTACCTATAGATATGATTATTCACTTAGAAAAATGCAAAAGAATCAAATGAAAAAGTACTACAATCTAGACAGTTTCAGTATGGTCATTGAATACAATACTATTTTATTTTATTAAACTCTATACACTAACATTACTTAAATTAGAAACAACCTGCTAGAAATTATAATGGGGAAAGATGTCATTTGTTGTAACAGAGAAAGGAAATTTCATAATACCTAAGAATAAAGCTAAGAAATTACCCAAACCTAAATTAAAAAAAAACAAAACTTTAAAGTACATAAAACAAAACTTGAATGATTAGGAGGTCTTGCTATATTCTTAGATTCTTATGCAATTAAATCTGTTCTTATGAGGTTGTGAATTTACTGATTGATAAATGTGATATAATTTGCAATAGATTTGGGGGGATTATTCCAAGTTGATTCTCAATATCATTTAAAAAGAAAAAAAATGTATGAAAATAGCTAGTGATTTTTTTAAGTTAAATAGTAAGAAGCCTTTGTCAATCATGTGTAATAACATAAAGCAAAGTGATTAAATTATATTACATAAAAATTAACTCAGACAGAAATGGAACAATATTACACATACCTATGTGTAAAACTGGATTATATGAATGTGATATTTTGAAACATTGGAGGAATGAAAGATCATTCAATAAAAGATGTTGAGAAAACTGACTATCCATTTTTGGTGAAATATTTTAACCATTTCTCACAAATTGAAACTACAAGAATGGATTAAATATTTAAGTTTTAAAAGTTGTTATTTTTATGAGTAAGATAAATCTTTCTAGGTAAGATATAAAATCCAGAAGTTACATTTAAAATGTTGATAGAACCTCCCTTTAAACATTGAAACCTCAACTAAACAATAATGTTACAAATGTCCAACTTAAAAAATAGTATTTGCAATAGATTTACTGCCACAGCTTTAATATTTTCACATATAAAAGATTCTGTGGGCCTCCCTGGTGGCACAACAGGTTAAACACAGCTGTCCGCAGCCACTGCAGCATGAGTTCAATTCCTGGCCATAGAGATTCCCACATGGTGCAGCACACCTCTCCTGCCTCGCCTGCTACTCCCATCATCAGTGTACTTCAGTCGATCTGCCTATTCTGCTCCCCACTTTGTCTCTGGTGAATCCTCTCACCACTCCACACCTCTGGCCTACACCCCAGCTTGTATGCATAAATAAATAAATCTTTAAAAAAAAAAGATTCTAACAATTAAATAGAAAGAATAAGGCCACCAAAAGGAAAAAAAAAAAGATGTAAAGGATATTAGGCGATTTACGAAGGGAAAATTGCAAGTTGCTTTTAAATATGTATTCATATTTATATTTATAACTCTTAAGAAATGTAATTTTTTAATACGTTATTGCTTTGTGCACATTAGCTAAGTTACTATTTAAGACAAATTACTTGGAATTAGCAAGGTTTGGGTAAAAAGAACATTATTGTTTGGAGCATAAATTGGTGCCAGTCAGCATAGGGCAGTCAGCATGTGCCAAAAAATCAATGTAACTACATAAAAGCCATTTATTCTATAGTAGAAAAAAAGTTTACAAGAAATATATGACCTGGTGTAATTGTTGATTAGTTTTAAATGCCTTTCCACTGTATAAAGACTTGACCCAGTAAAGTAGCACACCTTATTAGGCATACCCTGTAAAAGTACATACACTATCAGCTTTTCTATTTACTTTCCCAAAAAAATAAAATGGACATCATAAAAGAGGAACCAGGACTTTAGGAAATCTATGCTTAGGAGTCAGACCAGAAGATACCTGAGGATGGGTACCTCAGCAGCATTGTTGATGAGACATTTAGCCTTGGACAAGCAGCACTGTGTAAAGTTCAGCCTGGGATTCTCTGACACTCTGAGACTGACAAAACACCAGTCAGTGGTGCTCTTTAGTGAAAGACAGAAACAAAAGTAAAATTTCTCCAAAGGAAAATTTCCCCTGTGTAGGTCAGCTAATACTCCAACAGACTGAGATCAAGTAATCAGTGTACTGCCAAAATTCATCAAGTACAAGTCAGTAAAGCCATTAATCAGTATATGGACTGAAAGATAGAACTGCTAAAACTTTTAGATAGAAAATACAAGACAGCTAAGAATTATGTGACCATTATAGTTTATTGTCCATACTTGGGAACTTTTATTTGGGACAAATACTAAACCAGGCAGGATGCAGGCACAAGAGAAACAGACTGTCTCTGGTAAGCCAGAGTCTATAGTTAACTGGCCTGTGATGAAATGTTCCAAAGAACAAAGACACAATCACAAAGATACACATAATAAGAGACTATCACTTATGAATGAGCAAATCTGGGGGGGAAGTAACACTCTCAGAAATTAAAAAATATATTAAAATTTTATTTAAAAATTTTAAATCTATGAATAGTTGAAGCAGCAGATTAGACCAATGTAAGCGAAAATTAGCATATGTATCTGAGGAAATAACCTCACACTGGGACATATACTCAGAGCGACGATGTGATGAAATTTGAGAGACGTAAGGTATGGAGAATGAAATGAAAAGGTTCAAAAATATATTGCATCAAAGCTCCAAAAGGAGAGAATGGACGAAAGGCAGTGATTAAAGAGATAATACCTATAAATTTTGTAGAACTGATTTCAAAATTGAATCCACAGATCCTGGAGGTATGGTGTATCTCAAGAAGGATAAGTAAAAGAAATTGCCTAAGCTCAGAAAAGTGAAATAAAATAAAAGAGAAGATTTTAAATGTAGTCAAAGAGAGCAGATACTTGCATAGAAATTACAGTCCCTTTTCACCAACATTGGAATGAAACAGATGATTAAAAGCATTTTCAAAGTATTGAAAGAATTGAAAAAAATGACTAGAATTGATTACCAAGAAAAATATCTTTCAAGAATTGGAATAATATGTACAATTTACAGATAAACTAAACAGAAAATACCCTAAAATCCACTATATGAACTTCTTGATACTGTACTTTCAAAAAGAAAATTATTCTATCAGAATAGTCTGAGATATTAAGAGGAATAATGAACAAATAAAGTGCTGACTAAAGTGAAGAACATAAAAACAAGCCAATATTGACTGTATTAAATACTGTATTAATTTGGGGAAATTTAAAATGAAATGACAAAATCAAAATCCTAAACAAGAATAACATTTAAATTAGGAAAGGATAATCTAATCTAGAGAGAAGTTAATATATATTTTAACTGTATACTTTAAGTTAAATACATGGTAAAAATGTCAAGGAAAACAGCTAAAAGACTAGCAAGAAAGTGTATAGATTCTAACTCAATAAAAGTATCTGAGTTGGAAAACCTCAGTCAAAGAAAGTAACATTTTTCAAGAAATGCCCTATAAAATATCTTCCTCAATTGTCCATTGCAAGCATCTGAAGAAGAGATAGATACACCTCCAAATTATAGTTCTGATGCAATTTTTAATGATTATGAAATACAGGAATTGGAAACAACTATTTTTGTACAACTATGCATTTTATGATGTACCTATATTAAGTGTCTACTTTGAGGTTCACAATATAATACAGAAAATTGTTCTAAATTTTGGAGAACATTCAGACCATATTCATTAGGTTAGGACAAAAATAATATTAAATTCTAGGATGCAGTCAACTCCTTGTGGTTTATATTAAAAGTTATATAACATTTCCTTAAATGAAGATAGTAATTGATAGAGAGAATTAATAGTTCTTAAGTATCTTAGATGTTTCAAGCCTAGTAATCATGTTTGTCTTTACTTTTTCTTAAGTAAAATAATATTTTGAAACATTTAAATATCTAAGGTAGTGTATTATTTTCTCTTCCAAATGTATTAAATACTTTCCATTTCCTACTGCTACCTGCCTTCTCATTTTGATGTGTTGAGGAGTAATAATTTCAATTGTCCATTTTATAGTAAAAATAATATATTTTAATATAAACTTAATATATTACATATTTGCCTTCTTTCACATAATAATTTCACTTCTCATACTTATTTTGCTGTTCCACATAATTGAAAATCTTTGAAAAAATCTTACAAGTAAGCCATAGAATTATCTTAATACGCCAAAATTAAAAATTTACACACTTATGAGCTTCATGTAATAGTTATTCATGTTTTAACAGAAAGCAGTGTCCTTTTATCTTTGAAGATTTATGCCCAGAATATATAATAGACTCCAAACATTGCATGGAGGTACCACCTAATAATTCTGAGGTTACTTTTTCATTATGATAAAAAGTCACATCATTTGTGCCTGCCTTTAATCTATACATCTTTAACAATTTGGATTATTATTAACTATTATTTATCTGCTTGACCGCTCTCTGTGAATGACACAGAAACCACTCAAATTTAATCTACATTATTATAAATAACTTGATGAATAGACCGATATTTACCCTGATTGATTTAGGTCAGATTTATTTTGAGTGCAGGAATTAAATACTTTGTCATAATTTCGTCTTTTTTTTTTTTAATCTGATTCTCCTAAATTTAAGAAATTGTTTCTCTTTGAAGTTTCCTGGTCATCACTATTGATGGAAGATTAAGTAAATATTCCCTACATAGGTGCATAATTTTATAATATAAAAAGCTTTATTTTAAAAAGAGAATTTTCTGAAGTTGTGGTATCTGAAAATTAAAAAGTTTGATAGCTTCTGGCAACCTGAGTTAATAAAAAAGGGGGAAGAAACTCTTATGGGAAACTAGTACATGACAGAATCTGCATCCTCATCTATTTCATGGTTTTTCTGTCCTTTCCCTAGAGGCACAACTTGGTTAGTATAGAAGAAACCTCCCTTCCTATTATATAGTGTGAAGCAAAGTATCAGATTCCATCGTCACACTTAATATTCCTGTTTTGGGCACCCTCTGTTCATGGATCCTTAATTTTTTTCTTATGTGACAAGATCTGAGTTAACTCTGTTCACCTTATTGTAAAATAATATTGCCTGACTACCAAATCTTTCAGGTTTGTTTTATAAACCTAGATTTTTTATATATCTTTTTTGCTCAGTTCTACAATTTGGTTTACTCTTGCATATATGAGTTTCCTTTAGGGAAACAAATTATAGAGCATATCACTAGGCTAAAATTAACATCAAGGTAGAGTTGAAGGAGAAAGTGTTACAAACAAGCAGCCTCAGGAGTGTGTGGGTGTGTCTTAATGAAAATAGTCATTCCATTCATTTTGACTTGGTAATGGAATTTTAGTGTCTATAGACACAACAAAGTTCTTCCTCCCCATTTCACTAGTTGCCATAATAAAATCAATTACTCAGCTGTCTGTACCCTTAAAGTGAAGACTCAGTCCCAGTATTGGGAGATGTATAACTGTGTGCACACGAACACCTATACATTATCCTCAATTTTTTGATGTATAAATATTTTTGTTGAAGAATGGACTCTATTTTCACTTCTTAAAAAATCTCGTATTTGAAGGTCACATAGACTTTACATGAATGCCTTATTCTTAGCACTATAGGCTGGGAGTTTTGAAAGAGTTCTTATCTTCAGAGCTTAAATTACAGATCGTGATTCTAAGATAAGAGCCCAAAATTCTATACCAAAAAAAATGTGTGTACACAAATTTTGATTCCTAAGATGAACCTCATATTTATAGAATAAAATATTTCTTTATGCTTTTGAATTAAATTATATATATGAACTCTTATTTGTGTTATTTTAAGTAAAATTGTTTAATTTTTATAATCCTTTTACATTCCTGCGGTTTTACTGCTTTCAGTGCCAAAGGAGAGCTGTGCTTCTTTTTAGGACAATTATTAAAAATTAGACCTCTGACTATTTTTAAGTTTCTTGTTAAGAGATTTCTCTCCCAATATAATGAAGGTAAACCTTCTCTTTCATTTAACATACCTCAATTTTATTTAATAATGTGTTCTCCCAGATTGTAACTCACTGAAATTTTTAATTCATTTTTATTCTTTAGAGAGTCTTACAAAGTAGATTTTCTTCTATGAAGTATAGTAATGGTTGATTTTCAATGGTTATTATAAGTCCACTCCCTTAAGCTAGCATGAGCAACAGAGTATTAAGTTTAGTTGCATAGAATTTTGCCCTTTTGTGTTCCCTTGTTTTACAAAAGCCTGAGTCTTATTCCCAATGGGACTAGATAAAAAGGCTTAGGCTACTGTTGTTTTTACAGCTTTGATTTTTAGTGTATGGTTGTTATTGAAATTAAATACTGATATAAACTTATTTGGCTTACCAATTTGAACAATTTATTTACCCCCAAGTAGTTATAGCAACTTGCTTATATTTTGTCATCTTTGTTTAGGTGCATAATTACATTGCTTTTTTCTGTTGAACTTAAGGTGAAAGCGTAAATCTAAGAGGTACTGTTGGTTCATTTTTCTTCAAAAAGTATTTTCAATCTTCTCACATTCTTTTCTCAGTCTACTTCAGTGGCTTATGGTAATACCTAAGGCTATGTTCCTGTAATTGCTGTCTCCAAAACTGCTGCTTCTTGATAAATCTTCAGTAAAATTCAAGATTGTTACCAGCACGTTGCATCCTTCAAAACATCTTCTGGTAATTCATACACATACAAAAACAGACATATTCATAGCTTCTATTCTACAATGCATCTGATAGAACTATTCAGTGTTCACAATTGCTTTGATTATAGTCCATAACAACAAATTCTACAAAATAGATGACTTTCATTTTGTGCACTAGTACGAATGATAGTAACTACATTTGTTAAGTACTTGCTATGGGTTAGGAATGATGCCGAGCACTTTATATGTTCCATCACACTTAAGCTGAGTACAAAGACCTTTTCTGTGTCTGAATAGGGTTGGTATTGCTTTATAAACTGAAAGCACATAATACTAAATTAATGGATTATGTTCAGAACTGGAGTTACAGAACTGAGTTGCTACCTGTAGTTTTCTACTGATTTATTCTTCGACTTTGGATTAGTCATGGAATTTATCAGTATGTCTATTTCTTCACTTCCAAAAAGAGAAGTTATAAAATGCATCTTCTCATGTAATAAAGTAATATGTTAGCTGCTTAAATAGTGAATATAGGTGTTTTGTAAGAAAGGTAAGTAAAAGTTTCTTGTGTTATTTCTTGTATTATTAAATTATGTAGCTAAATAATAAGAGTTCATGTTTGCCTTTCCAATGTAGTGAATAAGAGAAATGTGAACTCTTGCAGAGCATTATAAATTTGTGTTGTACGTAATGTTATTTTATTCACAATATAAATATTGTGATATCCTTTCAGTTAACTAAAAATACTTTATAGTGTTAACACATTAGTCTTCTAAGAAGAATAACAAATATCATTACCCTCTTCTACAAATGGAAAGATTGAGAGATGATAAATTTCCACAGGCATAAAGACAAAATTATTATTAATTTAATAGGTACATAATGAAGGACCGTTAGATTATAGATAATAAACTGTCTGATTATAAAATGAGATGTTAGTAACTTTAGAAATAATCTTTAAGTGAGCAAAACTGTAGAGAGAACAAGTTATATATTCAAGCAACGGTCTGCTGTTGTCTCCAAATACTTATATAGTCCACATTTTTCTTACATCTTTACTGCTAGAATTAGTAAGATTACCTAAAAGAACAGAAATACTGGATTTCTTTACTTTTAGGAAATACTATACTAATTTTCTTCTTTTCCAATTGGTCTATAATTTTAAAACTGAGAGTGGTATGAGATAAATGGGGTTTTGGTTTTTTCTCTCTTCTGGAAAGTTCTGCCACTCATTCTACTTCCTTCTCTCTCCTAGTTTTTGTTCCTCTCATCTTTTCACAGGTGTCTGTTTTAGTAGGAATCTAGTTTTGCAGAGAGGAATTTCAAACATGATAGTTACATGTTTCTAATGTGGATACTTTTTAAAGAGCCCCCCAGAGAGGGCCAATAGCATCGCAGCCTAAAGAGCAAAGTGTCAGATTTTCTAAAATCAGTTGGCATTGAACCATTTGCAAATAGTACTTAAACACCTAAAATCAGAACTTACTAACTGTAATTTTAATTAAGATGTTTAAGCACAGCCTAAAACTATACTGTTACAGGAATATTAAAAACTTGCAATATAAAATCAAGTAATTAATTGTGATTATCAATAAAATGAGAATCCAGTATATAGTTTTTAAATCAGCTGTTATGTCTCTGCTTATGTTATACATTTCTAATCACAATTAAAAACAAAATAAAATTCCAGAGTTATTAAAATAAAGAGATTGGGTTATTTGTTCACCAGTTCACTAATCAGACAGCAGCCTTTCAGTACAATTTTAAATTGGGTCATCTCTCAGTCTTATCTTTCTTCCAATTTGAGAAACAGGATTTTTCCCCCACCTAATATGAAGTTTTCAGGAAAATGAATGACTAACATTATTTTCTGTATTGATTAAAAGACGTGATCAACACCCAAAACTAGGAAGAACATCATTATTGTTTACATAATGCCAAAAATGAATATGTATCTGTTGCAGATGTAAAAATGCTAATAATTCATAGAAATATTGCTATCTTTTCACTTGATTGAGATAAAAAAATAGTACTGTTTATTTAAGTAGGATATTCTTGTGGAAAGATCTTATAAAAATATTTACTTATCTGAATTTCCTGAGTTTTTTAATGACAATTTAATTATTAAATTAATGTTTAGGTAAAGGAAGAAAATGTGAAAAATGACTCACTGTGTAAAGAGAAAAGTTGTAATGCTAAGGAGTACTCTCTACTATATATACACTCCAATTGAATATGTAACTCAGGTTGATATCTGAATGTTAGCCAAAAAAGGTGAGATTTTTTTATAATTGAAGTAACACTTGGAAATCTTTCAGTTCCCCATGATGTGTTGTACAACTAGTTTTTACTCCGGCATTGAAATTATCTCTTTATTAAACCAGATAAATTAACTGACTTGCTTGTAGAACACTAGACCCTTACCTATCACATGATATGTTAACTCAGTGATGCTTATGGGAATCGAAATGAACTGGGACAACAACAGACTTTCAACTTGGTATTTCATACTCAGTTTGAAGTATATGTACATTGACGAGTGGAAATGAGATTGCCTGCAGTACTTTCTTTTCCTAGTTTTCCCTCTACAAAACTTTCATCAAACCAGGTCTTATTTAAATACTACATAGCTACGTCTGAAAAACATAATGGTATCTCCATTTTGAAAATCTTTCTACTTCTTTCAGGAGTGGAAGAAGATATAAATTAAAAGGCCAAAACTCCAAGCAATGCATTATCAATATAATCATACCTCCCAAATAAAATTGGGGTACTTTTTTTTTTTT
>PVIJ01001673.1:42325-188661 GCA_004024925.1 Scalopus aquaticus
AGAGGGTTCACCAGAGACAGAGTGGGGAGCAGAACAGGCAGATCAGAAGTACACTGCTGAGGGGAGCAGCGGGTGAGACAGGAGAGGTCTGCCGCACCATGTGGGATTCTCCCTGGCCGGGCGTCGAACTCGCGTCGCCGCTGCCGACAGCTCCACAGCGCAGCGCTTAACCGCTGCGCCACCGGGGAGGCTCCAAAATTGGGGTACTTTTTAAACTACCTTCATGCCTTGGCTGTAACTTCACCTCCTTTGTAGCAGTAGTCTTTAACCACTAGTCACATTGATCTGATAGACTGATGTGTTTATGATTGGTTGAAAGATATTTACAGCTAATATAAAATAAGCAAAATCTGCAGATGAATGTTTTTAATTAATTAGAATGCATTCAGTGCTGTCCTTGTAATAATGTGACTCTTGTGCCTGGGGTGGCACAGGAGTTAAAGTCAGCACTATCAAGCTATCTCCATCCAGCCACTGCAGCATGAGTTTGATGCCTGATGAGGGAGCTAACCTATAACCCAGATGGTGCAACAAACCTCTCCTGTCTGGCCCACTGCTCCCCTCATCGGTGTGTTTCAGTCAGTCTGCCTGTTCTGCTCCCCACTCTGTCTCTGATAAATCCTCTTACCCCCCACAACTCTGGCTATACCCTAGCTTTTGTATGCATACATAAATAAATCTTTAAAAAAAATAATAATGTGAATCTTATTTCCATTCTGCTTTGTTTCTAAATGAGAAAAGAGTAGATTTATAATTGGTGTTCCTTGAACATCTCTAGGAGTTAGACACATGTAAATTTTATCCATCATTTGTGGTTCGGAAGAAAAGAAATATGTTTAAGATCACTTCTGTGTACTAAAGTATACTTACAGGGGAAGCTCCGTATTTCTAGTTTATTATAATCCTTTTTGAGAGTATAAAATGAAATTGATGTGTTCACTCTTTAGGAAAATTTAATTGACTGGCATTGAACTCCCTATTTTTAACCTAGTTTATCTCCTTACTAGTTACATGGTTTGCTTTGATAAAGAACCCTCATGTTTATTTCAGTCTACTTCACAAAACTGTAATTATAAGGTTATCATCAAGATAGACCAAGATAGATAGGTTTGTTTTTCAAAGTGTGGTCCTCTGATCATCTGTGCAAGCATAGCCTGGAAACTTGTTAGAAATGCAACTTTTGACACCCCCACCCAGTGATCAGTGTACAATAAAAGCTCTTAGAGAGTGTGAAGCACAGGAAAGTTTAAGAACCAATGCTGTAGCATTCCTACTATAACCATTAGATGGGTTTCAAAGATAGTTTTAGTCATTTAATATTTTTTAAGTATCAGTACACAAATTATGCTCTGCTATTGTCTGTAAAATAAGGAAAAGGACAAAGTGATTTTTTTCAGTCACCTGTGTAAGAAATGTCAGTATAAGGACATTTAGTTATTGTATGTCATATCCATATTCAGCCATCATTGCTTGTTAGCGATAACATTTTTTAAAGTCATGTTTCTTCTGAAGTTAAAAATGGGCCTGGATTTTATTGAGTAGTTACCTGAACTGTTAGAATCATTTTTCTGCATCCCTTTTTTGCAACTTGAGCAGTCTTTAAAACATTTTTCTGACATTCTTATCTTCAGAGTGTCAAGGGTAAAAACAAAAGACTACATTATGGATTTTCCATAGGAGACTCCAACTTTCATAGTTTAAAAAGTATATATGTTAAAGTAAATAGCTATATCCAATTAAGCCTGTTATTTTTGTGCTCTGCTAGTTCAGGAGAAGTTATATCTAAAGTAAGCATATAACATTTTACTGTTGTTGAAGAAAAAAATAATAAATACTGTAAAATGAAGTGGAAAGCAGAACTTTAAGAAAAAATGATTCCAGACTTAATGACATCCCTTTCCCACTGATTATGAATGAATGTTATCTACTTGTTAACATGCAAAATATCCTTTATTTGATTGGATTTATCTACACCTTACTAGCATATATTACTGAAAATGCTAAAGCATTTGTTAAAATAATTTGTTAAAATAATTCTTGTGCTTGGATTTTCTAATAATTTAGACAGATAGCTTCCCTCTTTACTTGAAATTGTTTTATTTTATTACTCTTTATCTTCCTAGGTGTGCCTCCCCATATATGGTTTATAGATCTTTTCACCCAGCCTTGCTCTTCAGTCTGTCTTCCAATTCCCACTTCATCTGGATGCTTGTTCCCTTTAACTCCCATTATTTTATTTCAGTACAAAAGACAAAAAATAAAATCCCACACTCTCAGCCTTCTACTTCCTGCCCTCCACTTACAAGTGTTTTTAGATTTAAGTTCTTGTTCTCCATTCTTTCCCCCTCATATCTAGTTCTCTATACCATTTCTAGGTTTACTGTCCAGATTTTTTGCATTATTCTTGTTCTCTAACTGATATAATCAAAGTTGTAAGGATGTAAGGTCTGAAAAATAGAGGCAAAGAGAGCTCGGCATGTATTGAGTATCTCTTATGTGCTAGGTGATTTGCTTACTTCATTTAGTAACTTACTAGCCCCCTTATATGATGTAGGTATGTTTTCTCATCTACATTTCATTCATAAGTTCACTGAAGCTCAAACATGTTAAATATTTTGTTCTAATTCACAGAGCAACTAAATGATGAAGCCAGTTTTCAAATCTATATTGCTTTATTTATTCATTATTTCATTTTATTTAACTAATATTTATTGAGCACACGTACTTTGTATGCTGAGCACTGTGTTAGGTGCTGCAACAAATCTAGCCCTTACTATCATGGCCTTGACTGTATAGTGGCATTGTCTGACTTCAGAGATGATCTTTCTGCTATACCAAACAGCTTAAGAAGAGGAGAAAATGAGGAAACAAGAGTTCTGGTGTTTTATGGAAAAAATGTATTTTATATAGATATAAAAAAGAATCTAGAGAGAGGGGAAGGGATGAGAATGGGGGATAAAGAAGGAAGATGCATAACAGACTATGTCAGAGGATTATGGGTGCTTTGGTGGTGGGAGAGCTACAATAACCTCACCTAAGGGGAGAAATCCTATATTGTCAAAATATTAACAAATATGTAAAACAATGATACTTAATTTAAAAAATAATTAAAAGAATCTGATTTGTGTATTATTTAGTTATACCCTGTCAAAAAGTGTGTTTTATGTCTTTTCCTAGGGAGAGAATCTGTCTCTCCCTTTTACCACTATCAGCACCAAATCTTTTTAGTGACACCACCACAATTTGTTTTTCTCTTATGTTCTAACATATACAAGCTATGTGTCTGTCAGCCCAAATTCTCTAGAATGTCTTCAAAATGAATTAACTCTCCTATATGATCTATGTTTAGAAAAATATGAAGACCTCTGTGTAAAGAATATGTACATTCATTCATCATCCATACATTTATTGATACACTAAAATTATTAAGGTGGCTTACCCAAATACAAAAGAAACAACAGAATATTGATAAGATAAATGTGCAAAAAAAAAAGACAAGGGAAAATAAGGTGAAATTAGATTGTGTTCAGTAAATCTACTAACAAGGAAGGTATTGACAAATTTGTCTCTATTCTCAAAGGTAACTTGATTCATAGGCATCATAATTCAGCAGGGAACTGGTAGAATAGAAGAGTACCCGTTCATAGTTATGACACTTAAGAGGAAGTTTTTCATATAGACATTCCAAAAGAGGACCATAATGCAATGTGATAAGCAATGGCTCAAATGCTTCTAATGTAACTATGAGTTTCACTGGGTCATTTCTTTGGGTCCAATTCCTTACCACAAAAGCAAAGCTCAGTAAAATAGTTCTTTGAAAAGTAAAATGAGGCATACCTGTAACCACATTGGTCTGGCTAAATCCAGTGGTATATTTTAGAGGATATAGAAAAATTAATAATTGCATCTGTTTTAGGTAATTCTCATACGTAATTTGCATATTGAGTTTTTCATGTACTAGGTGACAATGAGTTTATACCCTCTTAGAAGTTTGTTTTAGTCACTACTGCAATATCAGAACACTGCATAGAATATCTAATACGTTGCAGGTTCTTAATAAATATTTGTTATGTAATGGATAAATGTGCTTTGAAGGATCTGTTTAAATGAAACTCTATGCTATCGCTTGATATTTCCCTCCTTTAGCCTTAAAATTGGCTACCTGTACTTTAGAGTACATCATCTTTAAATTTAAATTAAATTAAATTAATTAAATAAATGTCATCCTTTTTTATGTGAATTTTTCAAGTGGGCTTTGAAATAATTAACCCTATCCAAAGAGTTCTCTTACAGTAATAATCCAAATTGATTGTTAGGACTCTATGATTTTAAGATCCTTAAAAACATGTAATTCTCAATAAAGCATTTGATAACATGGAAATAGGGTTTCTTCTCAAGAGACTTCAAAATCATACCAATAACTTGATTTTGGAAAACAAGGGATAGATTCTGGATAATACTAGGTTGGCAGTGTCCTCTTGTATATATTTTTTCTCATCTCATAACTTCACGTATTAATAAGCACATTGTAAAAAAATCTGTATTGTAGATTTCACTTTTATGAAGGAGATTTTCACCTGGTGTTAGAATTTCCCACAATTAACCTCTGAATTCCATGAACAGTGAAGTAGAGAACCTAGATCATGTGATTCTGTTCATAGCTTTTCTTTGGTTCATGAGCTTTTAGTTCCTTAGAATAAATCAAAACAAGACACCCTTGCAAGATTTTTCATTGTTAATCTAATCCTGGGAACTGAGAGGGGACTTGTCAACAGATTATAAATCTTTAAACAAAATATTTACCTGAAAAGTGACTGGTTTTCCTCCTTGGAGTAGCAATATATAAAAATCAAATACAAACATTTGTAAATTTGCCTCCCCTACACTAACTTCTGGTGAGAATTTGGCGATCTGAACCAAATAATGCTGAAACATCACATGTTAGATAATGAATGGAGCTTTGGTTAATATCTAACTATACATTTAAAAGAAAATAATTTACTCCCAAAATTGTGAATTTAAGAAATTTCTTATCTCTTGCCTACAGACCCTCTATTTTTATAGTAGACTTTATGGGGGAGGGGAGGATATGGTTGTATTAGTTTTTTCCTCTAAACTTTGTGCCATTGTTAAATAATGTGCTATGCTAGGATTCAGTGGACTTATATCAATTTTTTGTAATCCTTTTTTCTGGGTAATTATATGTGATTAACCAATTTGTATTCATCTTAAGAGTTTATAACATCAGTTGGCATCTAATATATACTTGATGCACTTTTACTGCTTTGTCAAGTTTCCTCAACCTAAATTTTGCAAGCATTACAGTTTTTTTAGGACTGTCACTCTACTTCAAATGAAATATAGAAATAACAGGCTTTTCCTGTTTTCTTCCATAATTATTATTTCATTTATCTTTCTTCTTATTCACTGAAGTACTTTATTTTGTATGCTTTAGTTCTATATTGTGCCCAATTATTATAACCTACTATACTTGCAGAAACAATGATTAGAAATGGATTCAGTTCTGTATTTCATTCCCAGCTTTCAGTCTAAAACATATCTCTACCATCACAGTATGTTAAATATATGTCTACTATGACTGACTTTTAGATCATGAAATGTTTTTTTCTCCTCCTAGTTTTTTTACAGCTTAACCATACTTAAAAATGACCTATCTTAAAACATCTATTATAACCTATCACTTTATTCTTTTTCAAAACAATTGATTTATACTGAAGATATGAAAGGTGGTAATGCTAAAGTTTTTCTTCTACCTATACCTAGTTCTTTGGGGAAGTTACCCTGGTGATTATATAATAAAATCATAGCGCTAAGAAAGATACAAGATGATCTTAGGTTTTCAGGAACTAATTATTTTAAGTCTGTTTAACAAAGTAGATACCCAAATTTATTACCGTGTGAAAAATCTATTGAGCTATTATAGCAGTCTGAAGCTTCATTGTTAAAATTTATGTTATTAGGTGAGATGACAGTTCTATAAAATATAAAATACCTCAGAGTTGCAAAGCAGAAATGACTGCTAATATAAAAGATCACAGGATATTCCTGTCCTCACTTTGTTCAGTGATCCCCAAGAATTGGTCTTCATGCCTTTAAAACAATGTTTTCTTAGCTACAAAGTATAATTTATAGAAAACAAAATTTGTAATTACTTTTAAACTAATTTTACTACTCTGCCTTCCTTCCTTTGACTAATTTCACTCAGTCTGCTATTTAATCTTTAATTACAGGCCACAAAAGAAGTAATAGAACGGGAAGCGCCAGGGATGGCCCTGGCAATGCTGATGGGATCACTTAATGTTACACCTCTGGGCATGCTCTCTAGGTAAGAAAGTCACCAACATGTTGCAAAGGCTAATTCCATCACTCACTAATCATTGTAATAGACTGATAAGCCTGAAAAACAATAGTCATAACACTTAAGTGTATCCCCCCACTTTTTTCCAGATTTTAAAGTCTTAATAGCTTGTCCAGTTAAATCTTTGCCACCATTTTCTCTCTTTTCTTTTTTTGTATATCATGTTAAACTTTTAGAGAGTATATTTTGGCTAAACTTGTCAGTCCTAACCCAGAATTCAATTTATTGAAATATAAAATTATTCTTCTTATTCTTCTTTGTGATTTGTAATCATCAATTGTCATTAAACACTAATTTAATAAAATTAAAGAGTAGAGTTTTTAAAAATAACTTGTCCTCACAAGTTAGAAACTTTTAATTTGTAAATAGGCATATTGATACGTGATCATTAACAGAAATTGGATTCATTTTGGTAACCTTTTGGCTGCTTATTATATTTAGTAGTTATGTTAAATTAATAATATATTATTAGTGCAGTAAGTCCTCATGTAACATCATCAGTGAGTTGCTAGAATCTGTGATGTTAGAACACTTAACAAAATCTGATCCTCCAGTGACATCATTTCATTGGATGTTGGCTGGGATATCTTTTTTTCTCATCACTAGTAATGAAATGACATTAAATGAAGTTATTATTCAAGAACCTACTGTATATTACATTAAGATATTTTAAATTATGGCTTTATTGATAGAGCTATGCCTTTATTGACATCCATCCTTGATTTGGTCGTTTAGTTTTTTATTCTAACAACTCATAAATAAAAATTACCTTTAATGAGGACAACGTACATGATTTAAATTGAAGGCAGAAATATCAACTTAGTAACTAAATATTGATTTAATAACCATTCATTAATAGACAGTTGCTCTCAGAGCAACCTAAAAATGCAGAGCAAATTTATAATTGCAAGGTATCACAATTACTGTTTCTACCCATTATTGGTCCTGTGTGCAATATGAATATAAAATTAGCTATATTCATTTAATGCATGGAATACGAGCCATGATGGCATTTCTGTTACTTTTACTAAGTTTATGTCCAACTAATGACAACCACTTGAAGCACAGCTACAAGGAAAATATAAATGAAACATTAGTTATTGTATTGTCTTTACTAGACTACTTAATGATGGTTCATTTTAATAAATAAAGTAGCATGATAGAAATTTTAAATTTAAAATTTCATAGTGATTTTTAAGGAACTCACATTGATTCTTTTATGCTATTCCTTCTTTAACCTTTACTTATATAAGCACATTTTTGAAATATGATCAAGGGTCACATTTGATCCCTTTTCTTTATGGAATTCAATTGTGATTTTTAACATAAAATAACTCTTTCTTAGCATTTAAGGAATATAGTAAAAAAAAGAATTAAACTTCATCCCTTGTTAATTTTTTTATAATAAAAATTTGATTCCGTAAACATAATACTGTATTTGCCAAACCTTATTATCACTATGGATGTTAAGGACAGAAAAAAATATGCATGGTCCTTAACTTAAAGATCCCATGGTTTATCTGGAGAACTTGTTCTTTGCAACTATTAATGTTGCATATTGAATGTATCTTTCTTGATACATGGAAATACCACTTTTGCCTCACTGAACAAAATTTCTGGATTAATTCTCTACCTTCTGAATACACATAATTACTGCATACTGGACTGATAAGTGGAAAATTATTTATCAGAACCTAAATCTCTGGAATAAGTATATCATCTTTATGCTGAAGGCTTTGAAAATTAAAATATATACACAGCATAATGGCTATATCATAATGATTTTCTTGTCTGTTGCACCTAATTTGTATAAAATATTTAAAAGCAGCAGTTTAATTTTATTCATTTCCTTATCCTTACCCCCCACCCCCCAAAACAACTTCTGGCTTAGTAAGTACTCAGAAAATATTTAGTATTGTGGCTACTATTGATAAATCAATGTTTCATCCTATTGCTAGTAGAATTTTTTTCAAGGTAAAGGAATACATCAAGTTGGTGCTTTGTCTTCTATTTTTACTTCTAGAGAACATTATTTTTAAAAAAGCAATATTTTAAATAACATTAATCTGTTTAAAACAATTTCCATCTACTTACAGGTTTTTTTTATAAGTAAGTTGGAAGATAATATGAAGGAATGAATAAGATCATCTCTGTAGCCAGATTACTTTGATTCATTTCTGGCTCTACTACTTAACTGGTTTAACATCTTTTGTTTTTGTTTTTCTTTTTGTTTTATTTTCTCTTCTATATAATGAGGGTATTAATAATACCAGCCATCTTGAATAAGTAAATTAGTTCAAATACAATGCTACAGCAGCTATCATATGAAGTCTTATTTAAGTGTTGATTACTGTTGTCGCAGTGTTAATGGTTAAGAGTTCTATCTAGCCTGCAGATCTGCTGCAAAAACTTTCTAATAACTTTCCTTCATCTGGAAATGTTTCTATCTCACCTTTGTTCCTGAAGGATATTTTCCCTAAATATATAATTCTGGATTGACAGTTCCTTTCTTTCAGCACTATAAAAAAGTTATTCTACTGCATTCTGGCTCCATAGTTTCACAAGTTCCTGAGGTTCCTTTTATCTTTTTTCTTCTTCTTTCATCAGATTGTTTTTATCGATCTATTTTCAAGTTCACTGACTTTTTTCTTCTTTCATTTCCTTCCTTCCTTTCCTCTTTCATTTCCTTCTTATCTACTGAATTTTGAAATTTCAAATATAGTACTTATCAGTTCTAAAATTTCTATTTGGATGTTTAATATGGTTCGATTTCTTTGCTAAGGACTTTCATCTTTGCATTCATTTCGAAAGTGTTGAATTTTATTACATGGAGGGTTGTTATAATGGCAGCTTAAAGCTATTCTTCTAACAGTTCCAATATCTGACTCACTTTGAGTTTGGCACCTGTTGATTTTCTTTTCCCATGAAAATTGACCAAATTTTCCTAATTCTTTCTATGTCAAATAATTTGGGATTGTATCCTAGACATTTTAAATTTATTTTGTGTAAGACTCTGGACTCTGTTAAAATCCTTGAAGAATTTGATAGTTTGTTAATTAGTTAATTTGTTTTTTGCAATCAGTCTTACTGGATCAGATTGCAAATTTGTCTCATCTTCTGTGGATGATCATTCAGTACTTGCTATACTATTAAGGTCTGCCTGGTACATGATACATTCAGAAGTTAGCTTGAAACTTGGGCAGTGGAATATATTTTACTTATGCTTTTATTTTTTTTTCAAACCATATTTATTGAGGCAAATCAGGTTTACATCACTGTATCTGCTCGGGGAATTATAGGTTCAAACCTCTACAAATGTGTGCTTTCACCCCCTCCCCACCTTTAGGACTGCACAACCGTCCTCCACTATGTTCCACTGGACCCCTTCCCTTCCCTAGTCCCACTCCGTCACCCTCCTCCTCTGGTGGCCTGAGTTTTGCAGTCAAACATTAAGAGTTTATTGTTGGTTTGGTTTTGACTGACTCTTTGTTATGTTTCTCCATATTCCACATACAAGTGAGACAATCTGGTATTTTTCTTTTTTCCTTCTGACTTATTCTGCTGAGCTTTATCCCCTCTAGTTCCATCCATGTTGGCAAAGATATAGAGGAAAGGCAACCCTTGTACACTATTGATGGGAATGTAAACTGGTCCAACCCCTATGGAAAACAATATCTCTCAAAATATTAAAAGATGAATCTACCATATGACTCAGCACTCGCACTCCTAAATATCTACCTGAAGATTACAAAAACACTAATTTGAAGGGATTTATGTACTACTATGTTCACTGCAGCCCTATTTACAATAGCTAAGTTATGAAAACTACTTAATTGCCCAAGGACAGAGAAGTAGATTTAAAAAAATACACATGTATGCACACACACACACACACACACACACACACACACACGCTATGCGAAGAACTGGGGTGTAGGCCAGAGGTGTGTGGAGAGGGATGGCTTGAGAGGATTCACTAAAGACAGAGTGGGGAGCACAACAGGAGGATTTACTGAAATACACTGCTAAGGGGAGCATCATGTGAGACAACAGAGGTCTGTTGTGCTATATGTGGTTAGCTCCCTGGCTGGGCATCAAACTCAGGGTATAGCAGTGACAGCACTAAGACTTAACCCCTAGGCCACCAGGGAGGCCCTATACTTACGCTTTTAAAAGCCATTCTTATACTTTTTTGAAAATATTCTACACATGCATTTCTTAAAGGAAACCTGATACTTGTATCAGTTCCCTTGCTGAATTGATAATAGGGGATCCACCTTCTCCAGCTTTCTCCTCTCCAAGGCACTTCTGAGTTTCTTTGACCAAAAATTTCTTGCAGAGTATTAAACCCCCTGTGCTATTATGCAATTCTACACAGCTGGACCATCTTGAGGGCAATGAGGCAAAAGAAAAGTTCAAGAAAAAAATAACAGAATTTCTCCCATTTAGACATTAGGTGCCCTTTTTCCTCATTCTGTCAGCCAGAGAGTTATGTCTTCTCTCAGAGTTTTAGGTACTTACAGCATCATCATCAGAGTAATGGAGCTCCACAGTAGTGCAGCTCCACAACTAGCCCCTAGAAGGATTGTTATTATTGAAAATGTGATGTCAGTTCCTAATCTGTCTGTTATTGTTTATGTAGAGTTCTGAAACAATGACATTTTGTATTTGGTTCACAATCAGTAGGAAAGAGAAAATATAGTTAGTGTCTGCCATCTTGGTTGACACCAGAATAGAGCTCTAGTTTTAAAATCAGATCCCTGAGTTTATAGCCTAGCATTTATGGGTATTTACTAGCTAGATGAACTTGGGCAATTTTCCTAACTAGGTTTAGCAGCTCCTGCCCCAATAGATCATTGAACTCCCAGAAAAAAGCAGCATAAACCGCTCTGAATCTATCATCTGTGCCTCACTCACTTTCTATAAAGAGAGCAAATATTTCTGTTCTAAACTTCAACTACAATAATAGCGCAACCACTTTGGTTTTACATTGAGAAATGATTTATCCTGGGCCTTATTCTCAGTTCTTTTGTAAACTTGATTTGTGATCTCTGCTTAGTTTTTTTTTAATGAACCCACATAGCTCTTAGAAATGTTTTTAAAGTCCTATATAGAGTAACTCACTAATAGAAACTATTATGTGAATATTTAAATTCATTTTAAAAAGCAATAGACATTTTTCTATTTATTAAGAAATTACCATTGTGATCCTCAGTAACCCATCTCTCAATTGTTTTAAATATTCAGTTCTTTTTTTTAGTTATATAGAATTAACAATAGTATCTCAATTTATGAAGTATGACAAAAAGATTGTAGTTATTAATGTACGAAATAGGACTAATCTGTTTTTACCACATATTGTCCCATTACCTACCATCATTGCTAATTTAACTTCTATATGCTTCGTTTAGTCAGTAACTGGATGTAAACTTTAAAAAACATATGTGCTACTATTGGGGAGGAGTTCATTTTTTCCGTCTCATGGCAAAAATGGCTTCATACTAGCAATGTCTTGTTTTTTTTTTAATTAAGAAAAAGAATCACTAAATTAAAATTTTTGTATTAGTGATTTAATACCCTTAATATTATTTTAATCATGTTAAAACAACATGAGTCATTTAAAGTAATAATTTACACTAACAGTACTACCAACTTGAAGAGTCTCCAGTTTTTTAACCTAACACCAAATACTGTTAACTTATGAAAGGCTACAGAAGGGACTGACAAAGATGATAGAAAAGAGATGCCAGGAAGCTGTTTCTCTACCTGAACAACAATTGAAGTGACAGAATCTGTACAATGTAAAAAATTTGGAAGACTGGAATATATTAAAAGGCTTATAGCTTTAAGAGTAGGTTTAGCTGGTAAATTAGTTAATTTTGGTCAATTTCCAGCCTAATTCACCGTAGCATGATAGTAAGGATGCATGCCAATTCCTGAACCCTTATAACAAAGTCATATTAGCATAACTGTGAGAGTCATGGTGGGTAATTAGGACTTTGTCTTCCAAATACTGAGGATCTGGGTTCCATCTGTAGATTATTGCTTTGGGTTATAGAGCTGCAGACAAAGATAGATTGAATTGTTGTAAATTCCACCCAATGAAATGACTTGAAGGAGATTTAAAGAGAGAGTACTTGCTTTTTTCCCTACATTTTTCTCTTTTCCCCTCTTTAGGAGCCAGACATTTAAGGATTAGGATACTCAAGAGCAACCACATATATGGGGGAATTTTAAAAATCACCGCACATGCAGAAAGAGAATGCAGGCTCAGAAAGAACCTGGAATGACCTTAGTTTTACACCCAAACACAGAGATACTCTGCAACAGTCCAAAAAAAATAGCAAACTGAGGAAGGGAAAGAATAAGATTTCCAAAACAAACATGTTACAAGATTCAGATGTCCAGTTTTCAACAACAACAACAAAAAAAATCACAAGATATGCAAAGAAACAGGGAAGTATGGCCCATTCAAAGAATAAAAGATTGTACTAACAGAAATTTTCTACAAGGAGAACCAAGTGAGCTTACTAGGCAAATATTTAAAAGAATCTATTGTAAAGATGATCAGATTGCTACGGGAAGTCATGAACAAAATCAAGAAAAGGATATGAGCAAAATATAAACATCAATAAAGAGATAGAAAAAAAAAACATAAAAAGAAGCCAAAATGAAATTATGGAATTGAAAATTATAACTGAAATAAAAGTTTCACAAGAGGTGTTCAAAACTAGATTTTAGTATCCAGAAAAAGGAGTCATATGAAGATAGGGCAATTAAAATTGCTGAGTCCGAGGAACAGAAAGAAAAACATGAACAGAGTATAAAGGATCTGTGGAACACCATTCTGTAGACCAACACACACTACATGGGTGCCCCAGATGAAGAAAGAGAGAAAAAGAGACAGATTATTTGAAGAAATAATGGCCAAAAACTTCACAAGTTTGATGCAAGGTACAAATCTTCATAAGCAAGAAGCTAAATGAAGCTCTTCATATCCAAGAAAGAAACCTATACTGAATCACATTTTAATCAAACTATCATGAACCAAAGAAAAAGAATCGTGAAAGCACCAACACAAAGATATTTGTCACATGTAAGGAATCTTCAATAAGGCTATCAGTATATTTCTCATCAAATATGTGGTGGGAGGCTAGAAGGCAGGTAAAAAAAGGGGAAAAAATGGTCAACTGAGAATTCTAAACTGGTAAATCTATTCTTCAAAATTGAGGGAGAAAATAAAACTCCCAGATAAACAAAAGGCTGAAAGTGTTTCTTGTAATACTACTATTATAGTAGTATACTGAACAGTAACTCAGAGCTGCATGAAGAAATAAAGATCTCCAATAAAGGTAAAATACTGGAGAGTTATGCAAACTAGTTTTGTTGAAAATTTTGTTTCGTAACTCCACTTTTTATTTTCTTTCTTTATTTAAATGTTTATGATTTAAAAGACGAATGCATGAAAAAATTATTAGTCTATCTTTCGGGGTATACAACATATAAAGATATAAATTGTGACATCAGCACCTAAGAGGAGTGAGGATGCAATAGGATAGCAGCAGGATTTTTATATGCTATTGAAGTCAAATTACATTGCTATAATGTAGGACAATAGCTATACTTTCTGTAATGTCTACAAGTAAAATAGCTATAAAATATAGACAAAAAGCAATGAGAAAGGAATGAGGTGTTTCACTAAAAAGATCAGTTAAACACAAAAGCAGACACTAATGTGGACTATGATGAAAGGAAAAGCTATGACATAAAAAAAAAAAGTTAAAATTGCAGAAGAACATCACTAGCTATTAGTAGTTATTTAAATGCAAATGTACTAAGCTTTCCCATCAAAAGATAGTGATTGCCAAAATGGATAGAAAACATAATCCAACTATATTGGTCATCAGGAATCTCACTTCATATCCAAGACACAAATATGTTGAACGTGAAAGAATGGGAAAAGATATTCATGCAAATAATAACCTTAAGGGAACTGAATGACTATTAAAATCAGATGTAATATACATTTAATCTTTAAAAAATCACAATAGGCAAAAAATATTTACTGATTAAAAACTCATCAAAGCAGAAAGCTATAACAATGACAAATGTGCATGTACTTAATAACAGTCAAAATAGATGATAATAAAATATCCAAATTAAAATAGGGGATCAAACCAGTAAAGATAAGTATGGAAATGTAGGCATTGAGCAACAGAATAAACCAACTAGATGCAGCAAATATATACAAAACACTCCACCTCGCAATAGTAGAATGCATATTCTTGTCAAATGCTCATGGGATGTTCCCCAGGAATATCTTAAGGAGGACCACCGAGTAAGTCTCAATATATTTAAACAGGCAAATATCACACAAAATATATTCCTTTACTACAAAAAGATGAAGTCAGAAATCAATAACAGAAAGAAAATGGAAAAATTCACAAATTGAATAATATATGCTTAAACAAACAATGTAAAAAAATCATAAAGGAATTTAGAAAACAGTTACTGATAAGTTAAAATGAAAACACAACCTACCAAAACAAGTAATTTGGAGAAAATGCTAAAAAGGAAATGTATAGGTAGAAATACTTGCAATAAAAAAAGAAAGTTATCAAAAATAGCAATCTAGCATTACAACTGAAGGAACTAGAAAAAGAACAAATCAAAACCAGACCTAGCAAAAGGAAGAAAATAATAAAGATTAAGGCAAAGGTAAATAAAAGAGAAAGATGGAAAAACAGTAGAGAAAATCATCTAAACCATCTTTGAAAAGATCAACAAAATTGACAAACTTAGCTATATTGACTAAGACAAAAAGAGACATGACTCAAATTATTACACTCAGCAATTAAAGGGGTACATTACTGTCAATTTTACGGAAGTAAAAAGGACTATAACAGAATACTATGAATAATTGTATGATCTAGCTGAAATGGATAAACACAAAAACCACACAGACTGAATTACAAAGAAATAGAGAATCTGAATAGACCTATACCTAGTAAAATTGAATCAGTAGTCAACAGTTTACACAGAGATATAATGTACAGCATTGAGATTGTACTTAATAGTATTGTATTACATATTTTAAAATTAAGAGGTTATATCTGAAAAATTTTCATCACAAAAAATATAACTTTGTATAGTGATGGATGTTAACTAGACTTATTGTCTATTTATGTGTTTTGCAGTGTATACAAATATTGAATTATTATGCTGTGCAATTAAAATTAATATGTTATATGCCAGTGATACCTCAATTTAAAACAAAACCAAAAGCTACTTACTAATGAAATGCATGGAGCAGATGGTTTTCCTGAAGAATTCTGCCAAGCATTTAAAGAAAAACAGACATCAACCTTCTCAAACTCTTATAAACAAATGAAGAGAAGGAAACATTTCGTAACCAGAGCATTGCTCTAATAAAAAAGAACAACTACCAGAAAGAAAAAATACAGACCGCTATCCCATATGAACATTGATATAAAATTCTTGGACAAAATGAAAAAGAAAACAAATTTAATAACTTATTTAAAACATCATATACCATGAGTGTGTTTACCTATAGAATGCACGAAAGACTCACGATACAAAAAGCAGTAAGTGCAAGACACCATGTTAGCAGAATAACGTGGGGGAAAAAAATGATCATTTCAATTGATATAGAAAAGCGTTTGACAAAATTTTGCATGCTTTCATATAAATAAGACTCAACTACTCCTTTAATATCATAAAGGATAATATGAAAACACACAACTGATATCATACTCTGGTAAAAGTCTTACTGTTTTTCCTCTAAACCATGAAAAGATCAGGATGCATCCTTTGGCCACTTTTATTAAACATAGTATTGGAAGTTCTAGCCAGAGCAGTAGGGAAGAAAACAATATAAAAGGTGTCCAAATTCAAAATAAAAGGTACCCAAATTCCAAAGGAAACTGTAAATTTGTCTTTTTTGACATGACCTTATGTAGAAAACTTAAAATTCAAAAAAAAAACAGTATTAGAACAAATACAGATGTACATAAACAAGCTTTGTTTTTATATACTAACAATAAACAATGTAAATAGAAAATTATTAAAATAGTTCCATTTGTAATAGCATCAAAAAGGCTAAAATACTTTGTTATTAACTTGATCAAGAAGTGAAATATTTGTTACAATGAAAACTACCCTGGTGGCTCAAGGGGTTAAGTCTCAGCACTATGAAGCTATGGCAGCCACTACAGCACGATTTGATCCCGGGACAGGGAGCTGACCCACATGGAGCAGACCTCTCCTGTCTCCCCCACTGCTCCCCTCAGCAGTGTATTTCAATCTGCCTGTTCTGCTCCCCACTCTGTCTCTGGTGAATCCTCTCACTACCACCCCCATACCTCTGGCCTATACCTCAGCTTTTGTATGCATAAATTAATAAATCTTAAAAAAAACTACAAAACATTGATGAATAAAATGAAAAATGAAGGAACTACATAAATGCAAATGCACCCCATTATGGTTCTGAAGATTTAGTGTTGTTAAGATGGCAATATTACCCAAATCGATCTACAGTACAATTCCTATCAAAATACCAGTAACATCTTTTGCAGAAATAGAAAATATATTCTAAAATTCATGTGCACTCTCAAGGAACCCCAAATTGTCAAAATAGTCTTAAAAAATACTGATGTTGGAGACCTGACACTTAAATTGATATCAAACTTGCTACAAAGCTACACTAAACAAAACAGTGGTACTGGCAATTACTCAGACTTTTAGACCAATGGAATAGAATAGAGAAGCCAGAAATAAACCCTGAATATAAGGTCAAATGATTTTCAAGGGGGATATCAAGATAAATCAATGAAGTAAGTCTTTTTCATTAACAGTACAGGGAAAATTGGATAGCCACCTAAAAAGAATGAAGTTGGAACCTTAAATCCACATTATAAAATTAACTCAAAATGAACCAAAGCCTAAATGTAATGCTAAAATTATAAAACTTAACATTATCCTTCCCAGTTTCATCCATATTGTTGCAAATGACAAGAGTTCATTTTTTTTTTGCTGCATGGTATTCCATTGTATAAAAATATGTCTTCTTAATTCAGTCTTATGTACTTGGGCACTTGCGTTCTTTCCATAACTTGGCTGTTGTAAATAGTGCTGCAATGAGAATAGGAGTACATATATCCCTTTGAATTAGTGTTTTTGTATTCTTTTGGAAGATAGACCTGAGTGGAATTGGTGGATCATATGGTAGATCTACATGATATTTTGAGATACCTTCACAATGTTTTCCATAGGATTATACCATCCTGTATTCCCACCAACAGTGTAGAAGGTTTCCTTTTACTCCACATCCTCACAAGCAATAAAAAAGTAGAAATCATCTCCAGGAGAATTTCTACTTCAACGTACAACTCAAAGAATTTTCACAGATGCAGTTCTAAGGAATTTAGCAGGTCACATGCACAAAAAAAGGTGGCAAACAAACAAGAATCAAGGCACTCGTTGGACTGAGACTACAGATGGACCCTGAAAGATTTAAAATTCTGGTATTATCAGACTGCATAAAAAGAAATAATGTATTTAGAGAACTAAACAAGGAGCAGAAATTTATATTCATGAAACAAATAGTTTAAACAAAACTAAACAAATTTAAATATGTAAAGTATAATAAAATTATTAATACATGAAAATTTTTAAAGACTTTTTTTATTGAGGTAACACTGCTGTACAGCGCTGTATGTTTTAGAGGTACAGGATCACACTGCTCAGATGTATGTTACCGCAACACACCCACCACTAAGGCACTTATAGTGCCTCCATCAAAGATCATCAAAGATCATTGTACTCCTCCCAACTTTGCTGTCCTCCCTCCTGCACCCTCTCTAATATTCTCAATTTTGCAGTCAGATTTCTAGGGTTTTATCTGACCTTTAGTTTTATTTCTCCATATTCCACACATAAATGAAACTATCAGCATTTGTCTTTCTCCTGAATTATTTCACTTAGCATGATCCCCTCCAGTTCATTCATGTTGTTACAAATGGCAAGGGTTTCTCTATTTTTATACCTGAGTAGTATTCCCTTATGTTTATGTATCACATTTTCCAAATCCACTTTCTGTCTTTGGATACTTAGATTATTTCCATAACCTGACTATTGTAAGTAGTGCTACAATGAACATAGAAGTGCATATATCCCTTTGAATTAGTAAATTAGTTACATTCTTCTGGTAGTAGAATTGCTGTCTGATATTTTTAATAATTTCAGCAATCTCCATGAGTTTTTTATAGGAGCTAAACCAGTTTACATTCCCACCAACACTGTATAGGAATTCCTTTTTATCTAAATCCTCACCAACATTTAATGTTTCTGGTCTTTTTAATATGGGCCACTCTCACAGGTGTGAGACGCTGTCTCATAGTGGTTGTGATTTGCGTTTCTCTGCTGATAAATGATAATAAGCATTTTTTTTTAATGTGCCTGTTGGCCAAATAGATGAAAATGTTAATACATGAATTAGACTACAAATTATATGCAACTGAAAAGAGAATTAGGTAATTAGATGAAACCATTTGAAGGAATTATGCAAAATGCATCTCACAGTAACAGAGACAATTCCTTTTTATACATTCTTGGATTTAAGTTGTTAAGGATTTTATAAATTTTGCTGTGTAGTTTCTTTTCTTGTAATTCCTAGGCCTGGTTTTGGTTTTAGGATAATTCTGGTCTTACAGAATGAATTAAGACATATTCTCACTGCCTTTTTCTTTTTTTTTTTTAAGATTTATTTATTTATGCACACAAGAACTGGGGTGTAGGCCAGAGGTGTGGGGTGGTGAGAGGATTCACCATAGTCAGAGTGGGGAGCATAACAGAACTACTGAAGTACCCTGCTGAGGACGAGGCATGAGAGGTCTGCTGCGCATGTGGGAAGCTCCCTGGCCCGGGATCTAACTCGAGCTGCAGTGGCTGCTGCGGATAGCTTCATAGTGCTGAGACTTAACCCATTGCGCCACCAGAGACCCTGCCTTTTTCTTCTTGAAGAGATTGGGGAGGGGGGGAGGGGAGGATAAGGGCACAAAATGGAAGAG
This sequence comes from Scalopus aquaticus, assembly GCA_004024925.1. NCBI lineage: Eukaryota > Metazoa > Chordata > Mammalia > Eulipotyphla > Talpidae > Scalopus > Scalopus aquaticus. Next base: position 61,793 of record PVIJ01001673.1, read on the forward strand.
AGGAGAATACAGGGGACCATGGAGATGGATCACGGGTGAATTGGTGGTGGGCTGCCCAAGGGGAATACAAAATGTAAAAGACATAAATAGCAATAAAAAATAATAAAATAAAGTAATTTTTTTGATAAATGTTTGGTATAATTCATTAGTGAATCTGAGACTGGTGTTTCCTATTTTGAAGGTTATTAATTATTATAGATTAATTTCTTTAATAAAAGTTAATTCAATAGGTCTGCTCAGATTATTTCTTTTTGTGTGAATTTTGGCAGATTGTATCTTTTAAAGAATTGGAACATTTCATTTAGGTTATCAAATTTGCATAGAGTTGTTTATAGTATTCTTTTATCATCCTTTTAATATCTATGGGACCTGTAGTGATAGCCTCTCTTTCATTTCTAATATTAGTAATTGGTATCTTAGTGCTTTTTTACTTAATAAGTTGTCTAAAAGTTTAATGGTTTTATTTATTTTTTCTGAGAACCTGTTTTTGGTTTTGCTGATTTTTCTCTATCAATTTTTTTATTTTTCAATTTAATTGATTTCTGCTCTGGTTTTTATTATTTCTTTCCTTCTATTTGCTTTGATTTCAGTTGCTCCTTTTCTGTTTTCTTAAAGTGGAGACTCAGATGAGTGATTTTAGATTTTTTTTACTAGTAAATGCATTTAATGCTCTAAATTTCCCTCTAATCACTTCTTTAACTTAGTCCCACAAACCTTGATATTTGTGTTTTGAAAATACATATTTGTATTTTTATTTCCATCAAAATATTTAAAAATTTTCTTGAGCTGCCTTCTTTGACCCATGTTATTTAAAAGTGTGTTATTTAATTTTCAAGTACTTTGGGGATTTTCCAATTATTTTTCTGTTACTGATTTCTAAGTTTTAATATTTTTTTCCTGAGGGAAGTTATTGTATGATTCTGTTCTTTTAAATTTGTTAGAGTGCATTTTTATGGCCCAGTATGTTGTTTATCATGATGAATGTTCCATGTGAGCTTAAGAAGAAAGTGTATTCTTCTATTGTTGAATAACATAGTCAGTTTACCCAGTTGATTGATGGTGTTAAGTTCAATCATGTCCTTACTAATTTTCTACCTGGTGGAAATGGCCATTTCTGACAGAGGGATATTGAGTTTATAGCTGTAATAATGAAATCTTTTTACAGTTTTTAACCTTTGCCTCATATATCAATAGTTTGGTACTCTTGTTAAATGCATACACATTAAGGATCATTCTATGATCCTAGAGAACTAATCCTTTATCATTATGTAATGTTCTTCATTATCTCTGCTAGCTTTCCTGGCATAGACGTCTGCTCTATCTGAAATTAATATAGGACTCCTGCTTTCTTTTGATTAGTTTTAGCGTGAAACATTTTTCTTTATTCATTTCCTTTTTCTCTATATGTGTCTTTATATTAAAATGGATTTCTTGACAATTATATAGTTGGGTCATATATTTAATCCACTCTGACAGTTTGCCCTTTAATTGGTATCTTTACACTATTGGTGTTCAAAATAATTATTAATATAACTAGATTAATATCTACCGTATTCATTAGTATTTCCTATTGTTGACTTTCTTTTTTCCTATTTTTACCTTCCACTCTTTTCCTGACTTTTGTGAGTTTGATTGAACTTTACATAGGATGCCTTTTTTTCTTCCTTTTCAGCTTATAAGTTATAATTCTTTTTGTTTGTTTTGTTTTGTTTTCAGAGGTTGCCCTTGAGTTGTTTAATATTCTCTGAACTTCCTGGTTCTGTCATTTTGGTATTTGACAATGACTTGGGAAAAATTCTCAATCATTGTTTCAACTATTTTTTCTGTTTCTTTCTCCTTTCATTCATTTAGTATTCCCATTATGCAGTATTCACTTTGTAGTTGTACCACAGTTCTTGAATATTCTGTTTCGTATTTTTCTGTCTTTATTGTCTTCACTTTTCAGTTTAAAAGTATTCTCTGATATTTCCTCTAGCTCACAGATTCTGTTTTTCATTTGTATTCAGTCTACTAGTGAGCCAATCAAGGGTATTCTTCATTTCCACCATAGTGCTTTTCATGTTTTCCTTTTTGGTTCTGAGGATGCCCATCTCCCTGTTTACATTTTCCTTCTTTTCATGCATGTTATCTAGCCAGTATAGCCCTCAGCATATTAATCATGCTTGTTTTAAATTCCTGGTCTGATAATTCTAACATATATAAATGTCAGTTAGATCCTGTTGATTCGTGGTGGTTTTGAGTCCTTTATTCTTGTCAGTTTCCATATAGTTTATCACAATATCTGAAAAACTACTTGAATCTAAAATATACAAAGAACTCCTAGGTATTTACCCCCATTGAATTGAACATTTATACCCATGCAAAAATCTGTATGTGGGTGTTCATAACTTTATATATAATTGTCAAAACTAAAATCAGTAAAGATATACTTTTTTAGGTAAATGGAGAAGCAAATTGTGGCACATCCATACATGCTATGGAATTTTAATCATTGATAAAGAAAGGATCTATCAAGCCACAAAAATTCATGGAAGATCATTAAATGCTTGTTTCTAAGGAAAAGAAACAAGTCTAAAAGGAATATATACCAATTGATTCCATTTTAAGACATTAATTCATGTTATGAAAATAGGATAATAATTTTGAAAGAGTCGAGGTATAGAGACAGTAAAATGATCAATGTTTGCCAGGAACTTTCTGGAAAGAGGAAAGTAGATGTATGGATGAATCACAACATATTTTTAGAGCAGTAATACCATTCTGTATGATATTGTAGTGGTATAAATGTGGCAGCATCATATTATGTATTTGTCAAAGCTCATAGAACTTTACATCACTAAGAATGCTTTCTATGTGCACAATAATTTTTAAATATAATTTAGATATTGGCAGATACCCCAAAATAATGAAGACTCACAAGAAAATATAAACACATTACAAATAGAGAAAATAATCACCCTGACTGAGTTAGAGGGAAAGATACTGGCTTAAATAACTTTGGATATGGGTGGTTATCTGTAAAGCTAAAGTTTAAAATAACTACATATAAGCACTTTACTCTAGTTGATAAAGTTGTATTCAGTTAAGATAAAGGTTTGACAGTTCTGATATTATTATATATATTTGAATTGGGTAATTAAGTACATGGGGGGCAGATAATAATAACCATGTTTCACCCTGATTCAGTAGAAAAGTCAATTTACAAGTGAGGGGAGGTGGCTAAAATTGTCCATATATAATGGATCAGAGTTGGAGATATCAATATAGACTCATTTTTAGTTTTATATTAATGAAATGGTTATGTTTAGAAATTTTTATGGACATATCATGGATTATCATACACATGTGTATTCCTTTGCTATGTCAGTACAGAGGATCTGAGAGAAGCAATGCCCAAAAGCAACAAACAGTATACATCTAATGCTCAGATTTAGTTGCTAATATCATTTGTGATTAAAAGGAATTTCTCCTTGAAGAAATAGTTGGTTCTAGAACACAGTTTCAACAAGAAAATAAGTAATTTTTGATTATGACACATAGTATAAAATAAATGGTTTATTATATTAATTACTGGGATAGAAGAGACAAATTTCCCTTGCATAAGATTTCCAAATAATAGGTGTAAATACTCTGCCCTCAAGTAATAGACATGTAACTCTCAACTTATTGCCAAAGACTGCACCAGCTTTATTTCAATAGGAAGTATGATAGGGAAGGAAAAAGTAACTTTACTATGGAGAAATCTGACAGATATTTCATCTAGATTAATAACATTCGTTAGTTGATATTGATTGCATGTAACTTTGATGTGATATATTAAAAATAGACTTCACTTCTTTGGTATTCCTCCCAAATCTCAAAAATCTAGTCTTATGAGAAAACTATCACACAAACTCCAGTAATGGGGCAGCCTACAAAATTCCTGACCAATACACTTCAAAACTGTCAAGATCATCAAAAACTAGCAAAGTATGAAAAAGTATCACAGTCAAGAGGAGTATAAGTCATGGCAACTAAATATAATGTAATCTAGATGGATTCTGAAACAGAAAAAAGACACTAGGAAATATGAATAAAGTAGGGCCATTAGTTTAAAAATAGTGTGTTAATTTGGTTCATTACTCATAATAAATGTTCTGTACTAATGTAAGATGTTAAATATAGGGAAAACTGAATTCAGGATATATAAACTATGTTCAGTTCCTTTTAGAGGCATATTATATGCTTTCAAGAAACAAATAACTCCAATCTTAATGTTTCTGAGAATAGAGAAAACATAGACATATATTAATTCATGGTATGAGACTAGGATAATCTTGATACTAACACTAGAAAAAAGGAGAAGTGTAGACTAATATCCTTAGTGGCATAGATGAGAAAGCTTAAAAAAATATTAACACACTGAATCCACTAAAGACATTAAGACAGTAAGATCAAGATAAATTTATTTCAAGGATACAAAGATAGTTCAACATTGGATAATTGATTAATGGGAATCAGCGCATTGACCTGTCAAAGGTGAAACACTATATGACCTTCTCAATTGATTCAGAAAAGGCATTTGGTGAAATTTAACACCTGTATATGAATGTCAGCTCTGAGGAAGCTAGTACTAAAGGGGACAAGCAAAAACTAAAGGAATTCACAACCAGTAGAATGGGCTTGCAAGAAATATAAAAGGCACATTTTCAAGCTGAAATTAAAGGGTACTTTTTTGTAAGAAAAAAATATGAAAGTATAAATCTTACTAGTAAAGGTAACTATTTAGTGAAATTCAGAGTAATCAAGGATGTACTAGTGTTGGGGTGGTCACTTATAAATCTAGTGTGAAAGTTGAATGACAAAAATAGTACTATAACTATAATGATTTAATAGATATACAAGATAAAAAAGATAAATTTTGACACAAAAACATAAAACGGGGAAAAAATATAGAGCTTTAAAATATGTTCAAGCTTTAATTGTTATTAGGTTCAAATAGACTGTTTTATAGATATATAGACATAGATGTTTTATGTAAGTCTCATAGCAAAAATCTATAATAGACAATCAAACAAGAAAGAGAAATAAATAAAAGTATACCAATACAGAAATTTGTCAATCACAAAAGGAGAGCAAGAAAAGAAAATAAGAAAGAAATTTTAAAACAGCCAAAAACAATTACCAAAAAGCAGTAGCTCTATACCTATCAATGACTTTCAATATATATTGATTAAATTCTCCAGTGAAAAGATAGAGAGTGGCTTAATGGGGGAAAAAAATTAAAAACACCCCACTCTATACTGACTACGAAAGACTCACTTCAGCTTTAAAAAAACAAAGACTAAAAGTGAAAAGAAGAAAAAAATCATGCAAATTGAAAACAAAATAAAGGTGGGCTAGATGTGCTTATATCAGACAAAATAGATTTCAAAACTAAGATTGTAATAAGAGTAAAGAATGTCATTATATAACAATAAAGGGATAACTCAACAAGAGAATATGAATCTGTAAATATTTATGCACCCAACATAAGAGCACCTAAATACATAAAGTAAATATTCACAGACCTAAGGGAAAAATACAAGACAGCAATACAGTATTAGTAGTAGACTTCAGTACTCCAGTTTTATGAATGAATAGATCATCTAAAGTGAAAATCAATGATGAGACATTAGACTTAAATGACATTATAGACCAAATGGATTATACTATAGCCATTGATTGGACATTACACCCAAAAGGAACAGAATCCACATTCTTTTCAAACACAAATGAAACATTCTTCAGGATAGATTACATGTTAAAGGTAGATCATATGTTACGCTGCTATACAGGTTTTAACTAATTTACGAAGATTGAAATCATATCAGGCATCTTTTTAAATGAAAATGATATGAAACTAGAAATCAACAAGAAGAAAACTAGAAAATTTCCAAATGTGTGGAAATTAAGCAATATTCACTGAACAACCATTGAGTCAAAGAAGAAATTGAAATAGTAATAAAAAAAAAATCTTGAAACAAATGAATATGGAAATATAAAATACCAAAACTTATGGGATGCAGCAAAAGCACTTCTAAGAGAGAAGTTCATGGTAATAAATGTTTACATTAAGAAAAAAGAAAGGAACCATGAATATACTATAGGGAAAAGACAGTCCCTTCAATAAATAATGCTGAAAAAACTAAAGTCACATTCAAAGAATGAAATGCACCAATATCCTTACCCATGCTCAAAAATTATTTCAAAATGAATTTTAGAATTGAATATAAAACCAGAAGCCATAAAATTCCTAGAAGAAAATGTAGGGAAGTAGACACTTTGATATTGTTGTTGGCAGTGGTTTTCTGGAATTGACAACAAAAGCACAGGTTATAAAACCAAAATTCAACAAGTAGTAGTAATCAAGTTAAAATGCTTCTTTACAAAAAAGAAATCATCAGCAAAATAAAGAGGCAATCTACAAAAAGGGAAAAAAAACTTACAAATACTTGCAAATATTTAATAAGATGCTAATATCCACATTATATAAAGAATTCATAGAACTCAATATAAAAAAAAATTTAAGTAACGGAAGATCTAAGTAGATATTTTTCCAAAGAAGCATACAAATGGCAAACAGGTACATCAAAAAGTGCTTAATATATCACTATTCATAAGGAAAATACAAATCAAAATTACAATGGACATTATCAAAAAGATTAAAGCAAGTGTTGGTGAGAATGTAGAGAACAGAGAACCATTGAACTGTTGGTGGAATGTAAATTGTTGCCACCATAGAAAATAGTAGAGGTTCCTTAAAAAATTAAAAATAGAACTACCATATGATCCAGCAATTCCACTTTTGGTTATTTATCCAAAAGAAACAAAATCACTTTCTCAAAAAGCTGTCTGTGCCCTTTGCTTGTTTGCAGCATTACTTACAATAGCCAAGATAAGTGTACAACCCCTGTGTCCATTAACAAACTGATGGCTAAAGAAAATGTGTTATTCAGCATAAAAAGGAAGGAAATCCTTCTATTTGTGATAACATGAATGAATGTCAAGGCTATTATGCTAAGTGATATAAGCTAAGAGAAAGAAAAATACTTTATAAATTACATGTATTTAGAATCTAAAAAATAAAAATCTCATTGATAATAGAAAACAGGTTGTCAGGGGTGGTGATTGGGCCAAAATGTGTGAAGGTAATCAAAAGGTAAAAACTTCTAGTTATAAATAAGTCCTGGGGTTATAGTATGTAGCATGGTGACTGTAGTTAATAACACTGCATTGTATTTTTGAAAGTTTCTATGAGAGTAGATCATAAGAGTTTTTATCTTTAGGATAAAAGTATGAGTATGTGATTATGGAATTTAACTAGACATATTGTAATAATTTCTTAATATTTATAGATCATAATTATGTTCTACAAATAAAATTAAATACAACGTTCTATGTAAATTATATTTCAATTAAACGAAAGGAATATGGATCATTTCAAATAACAATCAACTCTTTGTCAATAGGGCAAAATAAAACCAGAGAAATGTAAGACATCTTTAGGTTCTTTTAGATGAGAATACTTAATGGATAAACTCAATCATAAGAAGTTTTGGAAAAACATTCTTACATGAATTAATAATCTTAGTTGTAAAATTTTAGAACTAGACTAATCTTTTTTAATGTTGAAATTGATAATAAACTCTGAAACTCTGAAATAAACTCATTCTAGTTTAAAATGCTTCCAACCACCTTTGATATATGACAATTATTTCACTTTAAAACTTATAAACTTCCTGAGACGAGGGAGCTCAAACATAAATTCCGCTCAGTACTTGAGAGCCTTATGTGTTAGACTTTTGGGCATGACTATTACTATGCCAAGCATGTTTTATACAGTATCTCATCAAATTGGTATATGAAGCTGAAGTTCAAGAAAGAAGATAATTTGGCCATTGTTTCAAATGCTATTTTATTCTGATTCCATGTTCCAGTTTTCCAACCTACCACATTAACTATTATTGTTAAAACCTCAGCCAGATGCCCAATTTGTAGAGTAGTTGATGGATGTCTCGTATAACAATTGTATTCCTAATAAAATCATTGACATGTAAGAACAATGATTGATCTTTTTTGCATTTAAAGCAATCATTCTTTGTGATTTAGTTTTCATCCAGTTTCTCTTTCCTTTTAGACCTGTATGTGGAATCAGAGGGAAAACTCTCATAATTAACCTGCCAGGTAGCAAGAAAGGATCTCAGGTAAGCAATCTTGAGATTTATATGGCTTAGTATAAGAACATTTGGCTAACTCTGACAGTTAGCCAATCAAAATAAATATTGGACTTCTCCACAGGACTTCCCTCAATTTCAGCACCAGTTGCAATTCTCTACATTCATAATAGCACTCCAGTCTCAATAATTCACTAGAAAGACTCACAGAACTCACTGAAAGATGTTCCTCCCAGTTATGGTTTGTTACAGAGAAAGTGTATAGATTAAAATCAATCATGAGAAGAAACAACTAAGACAAAGGAGAGGAAAGGTACCAAATGTGGAATCTCCATTATTCTCTCCATGTGGGGTCATGAACATCTTACTCTTCTGACAGTAACATGGGATAAAACAGGAATTATTACCAAGCTCCAAGACTTGAGTGTCCAGAGTTTTTATTGGACTCATCATATGTCAGTCCATATGGTTGACATCTAGTCACTAGTCCTTCCCAGAAATTGAACTGAATCCTTTAGTTGTCAACACTTTCCAGAGGCAAAACTGGTAACACAGCTCCCATCATTAACCACACAGTTAGATTGTCTACTAGCCAAAGTTTCCAGACAAAGACATTCCTACCACCTCCCTGTAAGTTAAGGCAATGCTCAGACTTTCTTTGGGCAAAATTATTTCTTCATTATACAAACTACTTCCTGGCCTCTCCCCAGGGCAAGTCTCTTATAGGAGAACAGTTGTTGGTGTCTTACTAGACATATTATTATAGCATTTATATTACAGACACAATAGTATATCTGTAAGATTTGGAGGTGCCAGAGTGGGGTAGAGACAGATTTAGAATAAGAGCTAATTTATCCCATAGAGCCACTATACATATTTTCATATTTTTATACTTCTTTTTTTACCTTTATCTACTATTATTTGTAGCCTATGATACATTCACATAGAACCATTTACACTGGAATTTAGCTCTCTTCTTCAGGTCAATCATTTCCACTGACTTTACATTTTAAAACTTTAGCTCAGTTTTATAGTACATTTGACCATCAATATCAGTACTATCATCTTACTAACAATGCCTGTATTGTTACTTGTTACGATACAGTGATAGATATGATCTGAAAAAATAACAGTTGGAAGACACTGGAATATTACCAGAGAGACCTACACAATATTAGCAGTTAGCCTAATCCATTATATCATATGACTAATACATTTTCCAAAGTGATGCAAAGCAGGTTGGCAGCCTTGTTGGGTTCCAAAAACAGGGGCAGTCTCAGCAACATATAATGCCCTTTCTGGCATGTGCTACACGTAAACTAAGAAATAATGTTATTTCCTGTTCTAAATCTCTTTTGAGACACCAGTGTAATGAATTTACCTTATTGCATAGCACTTTTATTCATTTCTTTACCTTTAACTACCATTCCTCCTCTCCATTTATACCTGAATGTTTCCTTTGAAAACCTTTGATTGAGACACTTGATTTATCCACTGTGTGGGTCCAGATTGCCATCAGTTTTACTAGTTTAACAAGTGCCTCTCTCTCCATTTCCATTCAAATAAGGTAAAGTTATATAAGTACAAAATTGGTGAGCAGTCTGAAACACTAGGCAATATAGCTGCATTCACTGTCAACTTTAATTTGACCAGATTACCAGATAGGGTAAGGCATAACCTATCCCAGGAGGTCTTTAGGAATTCCAATTTAAAGGTTTAAAAGTGTAGCTACAGTTTCTGTTTAGGAATCATTCCTACTTCTGGCACCCACAGTTGCTGTCTTGACTTTTAGATCACTACATCAGGTAGAAAAAAGGAAAATTGAGATGATATGGGGAAAAAAAGAAAATGTTTTGGCCTGAAAATGTATGGTCATACTAGCATCTTCCCCAGTACTATCTTCTCCAGAAATGTGGAAGAATCTATCTAGTAGGTACCCTCTTTTCGCCTCCCTTTTGTCAAGTGTAATTTCACACACATGAAGGTGCATAACCAGCCCTTCAAGCCTTTATTCTGTCCCATTTTAGACACCAAATGTTTCAGTTGTCCATTCCATTTTTCTATCAAATCATTGCTTTCAAGATTAAAGTGTGTTCATGGATCTGAAGAAATGTGACTCAGCAGTCATTGGTACAATATCTTTTCTGTTTATTTTATAATACCCTCTCATTATCAGGTAGAATAGTTCTTGTTGGTATTTTGTGCCTCCTTGTACAGAAAGAATATATCTAGATTCAACCTTTTGCTGCAGAACTTCCAATGTCCACTCATCTCCTGGGGCCAGGTAGCTATGTCAAGCAAGCACACCAGGATATCTGCTCACCAGTTCCAATCAACTTCCAATTCTGGAGAAATGTTTTTCTGATGAGCACTAATGTATCCTAATTTACGCTATCCCTTAAGTTCTCAGTGATACCCATACTTCCATAGCTCCTACAGGTACCCCCTTAGAGATTCACATTTCATTACCCTTCTGCCTGATCATATGGCCCAGCTTTTGGACACTTCCAATGAGTCAGTAAAAACCTAAAAATAAACATAGGGGCAAACATCTTGCAGTTCAGCCATGGAGCTGATTTATTTTTACCTTCTTCAATCAGAGTGGCGGCCTTCCAAACAGGATGCTGTCCGTTCACCTTGGAATTGCCATCCATAAACCAAGCAGATCTTTGTTGATCAATAGAAAGATGTTTTTAGGGCAACGCCTAAGTGGCCCAAATGTCCATAGGATCCAGCAGCTCCTCAGGTGGTTCCGAAGTCGGCCATAGGGGAAAAAGAGGCTACCTGCTCGTGAGTACCTCCTTGCATTCTCCTGGTAGCATGATCCTTTATGCATCATTTCCATTTTATTATGGAAGTCTCCTGGGCATTGCCTTCCCCATTAGAGCATTCTCTGTTGTTACCCAAGACATTATAAGTACTTCAGGTTTCAAGATTTTTTTCCCCTTCAGTCACAGGAGCAGGTTCAATTAAAGAAAGTCCAAGAGCAAGTTCACAATTGTCTCTCAAATGGAAATTTTCTGTTCCAAAATCCTAGTAGTTATTGCTGGGTGGCACTTTCAGGTTTTTGCCATAAGCCCTGATCTTTATAAAGGCCATTGTACAGCAAATTAATGACCTATATGGAGTCAGGTAATCTTAATCTATTTAGTCTGTCCAATCTTTGTTGATGCAAGAGCAGATTTACTTGCCTTCTGCTTTACAATGCTAGAGAGGGGGAGAATTCTCCAGTCAAGTATAGCATCCATTCCCATAATACAGTCAGGTAAGAGAAACTCACTACTTCACATGAAAGTTCACTGTCCATTCTAATTTTCATCAACTCACTTTCATCCCATCAACTATTGCATTCCTATATCCTCCCAATCTAAATGTACCCCCATTAGGACCACAACCCATTTTGGAATCACAGTGCATGGGGCTTCCATGTCTAGGAATTCCAGAAAGTCTATTCTTCATCCCCTGACCATTTTATTTATTCATGTGCATATGACCTTGGGCTTCTGGGCCTGGGTCTGTAAGAGATCCAAACCCTTTTGTCAGTCTTTTATCTTGATTAGATTATAGAACCACCCCTTAAAATGATTCAAAGTGAGGAGTCTTAGAGTTCTTTGCATCATAGCTTTTTTAATTCCTCCAGCGTGTGGTAAATGCAGATTTGTCTAGGGCCCTTAAGTGTTGGGAGACTAGCAGGAGCTCCCATTAGTTCAATCAGCCTGTAACAGTGTTACACTAGGACTTTTGCTTTCTGCCCCTCAGTGCCCACTTTATTTATTCATTTCTTCATAATCATTTAGATATTTCTACCCTTTTAGGAAAGGTTCCTTGAATTGCTCATTTCACATACTTTGTTTTCTTATGAGTTAGTCCAATTTTATTTAATTATTTGTTGTTTCAACATAACTTTTTCCTTGGGCAACAGCTCTGAGGCAAGCAGCTATGTGCAGACCAGTCAGAATTCAAGTTTGACCCAGTTTCAGAATCCACCCCAACATTTTCCCTTACTTTGATTTTAGCTAGTTCAATAACCAAGGGAATGTATATTTACTTTGTTTATTGTTATTTTGCATGTCTTTGTATATCAAGTGACACAACTCCTTGGTGTGGATCTTTCATTTTGAGATTCCATCTCTAAATTTTATCAATAACTAATCACAGTACAGTTTCAATTCCATACTGTGGTTGACCCTGTGGTCATACAAACTCTAGAGACTCATCATCTTCCCTCCTCCCACCCCCACTTTCTCTCCCTTCCTTTTACTTAGATCACATGTTTCAACAAGGCCAGATCATATTAGTTAATTCCACTTGTGACACAAACTCCAAGGCATTTTGGCAAACTACAAAACTTAGTCAACTACAAAGATAAAGCAGTCCACAAGGCTGTCCTCATTTCTGACACAAACTACAATTCATGGGATTTCTAAAGTGACCATCAGGTTCAATAATATACAAGAATAATTCACAGAATTCACTGAAAATTCATAATTATGGTGTATTATAGAGAAAAAGGACAAATTGAAATCAACCAGAGGGAGCAAGCAGCACATAGAACAGTCTGAGAGATGTACCAGATAAAGAACTTCTGATCATCTTCATGGAGTTATGGACAGCATTGCTACCTCTTGGTTACAGTATAACACAATATGCAAATAGTATTGCTAACTGGGTCTTAAATGCCCAAAGTTTTTAATATAACTCAATCACATATTACCTGTTTGGCTGACCTTTAGTTAGAAGGGCATATGATGTCTTTAATTTCCATTCCTTTCAGATGCAAAATGGATAGCATGCTTCCCAAAACCCTCATAAAAACCACATTGTTGGATTATCCAATATCCGAAGTTCCCAAGCAAATAAAGACACTCCTATCAGATTTGATGTTCCAAAGAATTAAAGATAACCCTTCCAAAAGCCAAGAGTAAAGTTCAAACCTCAAGTTCATTACAAAATCTTTATTATATATTCTTTATCATTAAAGTGTGAATAAGCAAAAGAGGTCAAAATATTAGGTCCCTTCTAGGTATTTAAGTAATCCTAACTTCTAAGATAGTTCTTCACATCTTAGATCTTAAGGTAAGTTACTTTAAATATAGAGTTAAGACCTGTACCCAAACACATTCCCTAAACATATCTGGCCCTGTATTTTGCTTTTAAAATTCTTACCTACTCTCTTTTAGTGATTCAGTATAGATAACACTGGTCAACAAATTTCACCCTTGTCCGCATCAGATGAATCAAGAGAATATTCTGCTGGAGGTTCTGGAATAGGAAGGGCCTCACCATGTGGAACTGGTCTCAATGCAGACAGAATGTTTTGGTAGACTCTTCTCGACTTATTTTGTTTCGTTATTCCACCGGAAAGAGGAGGAACCAAGCAGAAGTAGCAATCTTCTGTGGTTGCTTGGCTCTCTCCACACCATGGGGACTGCAAACCGCATTGATGGTCTTTTACCATTTCACCACTGTGAAAGCTGTGTTGTACATGTAGCACAGCATATATGCAGGGCCCAAGGCTTGTCTTGGTCACCAGCCTTGCATCTGACGTAAAGATGATAAGCCTTCTTCACTTGAGAAGTGATAACTTTTCTTCTGTGACTTCCCCACAAATAGAGCAGAAATTGTCCATGCTATGAATGCACTTTCAAGGCATTACTGTTCTGTATTGTGTCTAAATGGATAAAATAATAACAGTTCTATGGAACAGTAGCTTAAACTGTCTCACACAAAGTCTCAAATATTTTCAGTGCTCAACTTTTCCAACAGTGCTTTATGTAATGCACTGCTGACATCAGCTTACTTCAGCAGCCGCCTGGCAGTAGTATTGCGTTGCATCAGAAAATGGTGCAATCAACTTTGGATGATGTGTGCATGATGATATTATGCAATGCGATGCAATATTACATCATTCTAGGCTGAATTAGGATGTTGCAGTCATACTGGATTAATTTACACGATTAATTTACACATATAAAAGGAATTATAGGAAATGTATTCAAAACAAGAGCTAATGAAAAAATTTCAGGGTTATATTCATGTTCAGCACACCAAGATACTACAGATTAGGGCCTTTTTAAGTCAGTGTTGACCAGTGTAATAGTGGGCACCTTAGCAGGAAACTATATAGTTTTTGTGCAGTGCTCTGTGCAAATTATATCTGCTTTTGCATATTCAAAACATTACCTAGCTATACTTTTTGATAGTAGTCAGAACTTTAACTTTCTAACAAAAATATTCTGTCCTCTATTTGTTTTCTTAGTGCTGATGCTCTGCTTTAACTGTATACAAAGGTGAAAAGTTTTTCTGCCTTTTCCATATGTATCTTTAAATACCTAAGTTGTGTAGAAATTTTACTTTTAAATACTCACTGTGTGTTTACATAGTATTGTAGTTCTTCAGTTTATGGAAAATACTATAGCATATGTTGTGCATATTTCATATTTCACATTGCAAAGACAGTGCTTTAAATATAATTCACTATTAAAACTGATGGAGAGGAATACATGACCAAATCACAAATATATTGGGCTGTTTCCATTTTCTGTACCTATGAAAGTCCTTCATCTTCATTTTTTTCTTCCTCTTATATACAGGAATGTTTTCAGTTCATACTGCCAGCTCTACCTCATGCCATTGACCTTTTACGTGATGCCATTGTAAAAGTAAAGGAAGTACATGATGAACTTGAAGATTTACCTTCTCCACCACCACCTCTGTCTCCTCCTCCCACAACTAGTCCCCATAAACAAACAGAAGACAAAGGTGTTCAGTGTGAAGAAGAAGAAGAAGAGAAGAAGGATAGTGGTGTTGCTTCAACAGAAGACAGTTCCTCGTCACATATAACTGCAGCCGCCATTGCTGCCAAGGTAAGTCTGCTAAGAAAAGCAAAATTCTAAATGACCCACAGATAAATGCACTGATTTCATCCCTTTTACTAATCATCCTTCCATAATATTAGTACTGGGATATTCATGATACTCCACAGCTATGTTTTCTACATAATGTAGAGTTCTTAAAGTCATTGAAGTTTGTTCTGAGTCTGTGGCATTAAGGCAATTGCTATTAACTATTGAAGTAATAGCTATAATGATGAACAATATGACTTTTAAGAACTCTTTGGAAAATGTCATTTTTGTGTACATACTATATATACCATGTTCATATATTTGAAGTATCAAATATTAATAAATTCATAAAAGAACAGAAAACTGAAGGTAAAGAGACCTTAGATAATTTAAGAAATTAGTTGAGAAAGAATAATAAAAAATTTTAATAAAAGAATTTTTTGAAAACAAGACCTTTTAGCAGTTAACTAAGCACTTAAACATTATGTAATGCAAAATACTCCAGTGGTATAGAGAGGAAATACATATGATATATTTTCATTTTTATTTAATGAAGTAATAAATATTATCAGAACAATACCAAAGTATTACAAGTTCGCTTTGAAAAATTCTGGGAATAAATAGGGTACCATCAGGTATTTGACTAAATTTAGTCATCTCAAAGTCATAGGACATGAGCACCCAATATGCTGTAATATCTTTGGAAAGTGGTAGGATATTACGTCTGGGCATATTGGTTATTCATTGATCAGAAGCATACAGATGAAAATCTAAGCATTATTTGAAGTTCTAAGTTTTATGGTTCATTCAATTATTTTGCCTATGAGCATAGTGTGAGAGGATTTTTTTTAAATAGATTAGAAAGGATCACAGAGATCCTTTTGAATAGTCCATGCAAACAGCAAGTAAGTGGTGGTTCTTTCTCTGAAGACTGGTGATTCTGTCTGCAGATCCAGTCTATGATCCAGTAAGTGCTTATTTAGAACTACTAACTATTTAATTTGTATGTGGGATTTGTGTTGTTTTGTTTTTATGGACCTGATGGTGAAATAGGTGCATTTAAAAGTCATTTTATCTTCTTTCTCTTTTACACTCAGCTAAAAGAGTAAAAAGTACCATCAGTTTTAATCTTTAAAAAAAGTGTGCATTTGAAATTTGCGTTTTATTTTGTCATTCTGCATTTGCAAAAATTTGACATTTCATTGTTTCATTTGTTTTCACACTTTTTCCTTTCCGATCATTTTGTTTGTATAGTTTCATGTTTTCCTGTCACTATATTCATAGTTGTTATGTGTTGTGCATTAGAAGCATCCATTCTACACCAGTCCTGCTGTTATCATGGCACACGGTGAACAGCCCATCCCAGGTCTCATCAATTATTCCCATCATGCAGCATGCAGTGCAGATGAACGGGTAAGACAAGAGGCTTTTGGATTAATGATTTTGCAAGCATTCAGCTTATGTCCTATCCTTGGAGGTAGGCTCTGACATATTATGGAAACTGTGTTATTCTGAAGGATCTTCAGCACTGCTTTTTTTGTGAAAGTGCCACAGAGTATATTCCCATCAAGGAATTTAATAGAGTTTCAACTATACCAACTCTAATATTACTAATATTCTGTAGTGTGTGGCAATGAACTTTTCTTACATCACTTCCAAGAAATTCATAGCTCAGAAGTTTTTTTCTTTAGCAATTTCATCACATCCTTTAAATAAATGACCTGACTTAATTAAGGTAATCCTTTAAGAGGATAACTTTAAATCTTAAAATTTCTAATGATTGGTGAAGCTAATTTGTAATTTGTGTTAATCTCACTTTTTTCCTCATGATTTTGCATCCCATTTTATTTTCTTCACCAAATTCTCATTATAGCCACTATGGAAGTGAATCTTAATACAAATTTTGAGATTATTAATCTTCAAATAAAAATGTCCAAGGATAAATATCACTGGTTGAATGATAGTTTATTTTTTAAAATGCCAGGTTAGAAAAGATTTAGCTAATAAGTAAAAAACTGTCTAAGCAATGATCATTTAAAAAATAGCTTTAAGAAATCCCTAATATGAATATAAAATGAGGGGGCGGGGAAGGAAAAAGAAGAAGTACTAAGGCAAAATTTGTTTTTAAATGCTTCGGAAGAAAAAACAGTTCAAACTGGGAGAGGGCAGGGAGGAACTAGCATCAGTAGTCTCTTGGGAGATAACTTATCAAAAGAAAACTTTAACCCTTATATTTAACGACCCATGCCTCATTGGAATTAAACTTGGACTAGCCAAAGACTAAGTAGAAAATTTGAATATTCATTAATAAAGTTATTAATGAATTTCAGTTGACAACTTGTATGTGAATTCCCCGGATATACATTTGTTATAAATTTTATGCATTCCAAAATGTACCAGACTTGACGTAGGACATTCTTTTATATTCTCATCTTATAAAGCAACCTCAACTATAATAATCATTCTGGTTTTTAAAATAAAGTATTTGTAGGTTTTGTATTTATGGCCAAGCTTTTAAGTTATCAATTGAGTTTCACATTATTACACTGAAAATAATTTGAGTAACTCTCTTTTCACTTTTCTCAAGGATTACATGTAACTAGCACCATTCAAGATGGATAGCATACAGACAATAGATTTCTTAAATTACTAGGGTTTAATTCTTTAGACAAACTAGTTGAGAACAAGAGTGTAAGTATTCTCACTGGATATCTTTTTATGGCATCACACAGAAACTTTTTCATATATTACTTTGTAAGTAGTGCTCTAAGTCTTTTTTTGAGAGATACTCAGGTTTGTAAGTAGACTCACATTTTTATGCTTCTTTTGTCAATTGGTAACCAGTTATTCTTGAAAGAGTTCTTGTTCTTTAGGACCTAGCATTCATAGAAAAGAGTGAAATATAAGAAATAGATAACAAAAAATATGAAATGGAAGGCCTTTAATGTTCTTGTGCTCCTGAAGAATCTGTTAACTTTGTGAATGTTTATATGACACTAACTTCATTAACAAACCTCTTTGCTTGATTTGTTCAGTGTTTCAGATAACTACATGAAAATAGTCAAATGATCACATTCTGAGCTTATAAAATAATGTAAAAAAAAAAAGTGCATCTTGAAATTAGAATACCTGGATATAAGCCCTGACATATCACTCAATATTTAGACTAAATGACTCAATTTGATTTTCAGTTTCTCATGTATAAAATGGAAATAATAATTGTCCTTTTGCATGTGACAAAAGATAATTACTTGTAGCAAATGAGATAATGTATATGGGAGAAATATATAAACTTTGCAGTTAGAGTTTAATATCTACAAAAGTCTTTTTAGGTGTCAAACACTGTACTTGCTGCTCAAATATTGTCCCAGCCCATAGACATCATAGTATAACTGTGGAGTCATCCTTACTATCTTTTTACTTATTATTTTTTTCCTAACTCAGTTATCCATTTCTTGTGAATAAGAAAGTAAAACCCGGTTGATTTGCCCGCTCTTCATTGTTACTAATAAGGCTGTCAGGTTATTGCTAAAATGATCAGCTTGCTTTTTCAGGAAATAAAGAGACTTTAAGATGTCTCTTATAATGAATATTTGTTGCTTACCTTTCCAGCAGCTATTTCCCAATTACTCTTCCTAACAATGTATCAAATTTTTGAGTCACAGAGTTTGTCTAAGCCTCCAGAGTAGGTTCCTTGAGTAAAATCAACCTATCTACTTCATGTAGCCACAGTTTATAGTTCAGGGAGCACATACTTTAAGCCAGTTAGAGCTAATGGGCCTCACATCTTAGATTTTATTTGAACTACTGGGGACATAGACTCTTTCCTACAAGATATGAATGAGGAAATAGGCAACTCCAAAAATGCTCATCCTGGAACCATTAAAGAAATGCCTGCCAATAATGCAACCAAATTAGAAAGCAGTCCTGACAAATTGGTCACATTGGTTACAATGTTCAAATCATTCACACAACCCTATTGAACTATACCTACCTTTTGACTTTTCAGTTCCATGAGCCAATAAATTACTTACTTTTAAAGAGTGAATTGGAAGTAAAGATCAATATACTGTGGTCTGCAACCAAAAAACCTGTTAACTAGTATACCTTTTTATGTATTGACTCTTTAAAAAGATGAAAAGTCTTTATTATGAGCGGGACATTGAATAAGAATCCCTGAAGTTTCAGATTTCAGTGAGAAGCTAATTCAAAGTGATACAGGCATAGAGAATTATGACACAAAGAAGGAAGAAAAGAAAAATAAATTCTACTCTTCTATTATTATTAAATAAATGTGAAGGTCTTTTCAAGGAGACTGGAACCAAATATGAAGAAATTGCAACTTGTGCTTTGTTGCCTCAAGGCAACTGATAGGTTCAAAAATCCAAGTTATAATGACAGGTAAGAAGGAATTTGAGACAAGCTAGATCTAGGTAAGATATCCTTGGGGCTGCAGAATCAGAAATTTTGTCTCATTGAAAGAAATTAAATGTAGATATCAAACACCTTCTAAATAAGTCCAGCATACTAATGATGTTTCCCAAGCAGCTTTGGATGCAAAAGAAAAAAGTGCTGCTTGCTTTAGGAAGAAATTGCTGAGTTCCTCTTGGCAAAATATGTGGAGAAATTAATATGTTGAGTGCATATTTCCAGTGAGAAGTTGTGTCTTCCTAGAGCATTTAGGCAAAAATGCTAAGGTAGCAATCTGCCAGTACTGTAGATTTTCCCGGGAATAAATGGCACCATTACAAAAGATCACAGACATTATAAAGTTTGCATACTAGCAAATGCATGAACACACATGATTTGATTGCTTCTATCCATGCGAATTTCAGTATATTAAAATAATAATAATTGTCTGCTAGTTACCCTTGTAAACATTTCATATATATGTCAATACATGTGTTGTTTTACTTAAGAGAGGATTAAAGCACAAAGAGATTAAGAACATATAACTAGCTCATAACTGAGCTGATATTGAAATTCAGCCAGAGTCAGCTTTTTAAAACATAAAGTAAATCATGTCACTTCCCTACTTGAAATCTCCAGTAAATTATTATTACATTCAGAATAAAACCAAAACTCCTTGACATGTTCTGCTAGAATCTACGTAATCTGACTCCTCCCTACTTTGTAGACCCTTCTCTTAACATTACTCACCCTCTCCCCATTGCTCACTAAGCTTCATCAAGTTTTTACTTGCTTTGGGGAAAACATTATCCCCAATACCTAAAATATTCAAAACTGTACTCTGCCCCTGACTATCTTCTATTTATTCTCTCTGTCCCAGTTTAAATATCTATTTTTTATGAAAAGATTTATCAAATCTGCCTCCTCTAATCTAAATTATGTTTGTGGTTATTCTAGCTCTCATTTGACTTCTACCTATATACTGTAAAGTTTATGAGAGCAAGGATCACATCTCTTAGTTTATTTGATCTGTCCAACATCTAGCACAGTTTGACACATGGTATACATTGTATAACTATTTGTTAAAGATATTTCATGAAAAAACTATGATACAGCATCTATCCCTAAGGAATAAATGTCCATTAACTAAGTTCACAAGATATTTAAAAATAAAGATAATTTTGCAAAACCCATGATGTATAAGGGCTCTTCCTTGAAATAGATATATAATCAGTATAATTTCTCCTTATAGTAAGTCAATACATAAAGTGACTACAGTAATAACAATAATAGATATTTATGAATGCTAACTGTATAGCAGACACCATTCTAAATGTTTTATATGTACCATCAAAAATTGATAATGGAATATATGTATCAGCAAAATTATATCTTTTTTATTTTCCTGGAAGGCAAGAAATATATATGGGAAAACAAATCATAATGAGGACTCTGATTACTGACATAAAGAATAAAAATTATGAAAAAATTTAAGCAATCACAGAATAATTTTATTAAGTATAAATAGTGAAAAAAACAAACTGCAAAGAAATAAACTCAAATGAGTATTTAAATTGTTAAGTTTATGATTTGGGCCATATACATATGAGACTCATTCCAATTACTATAAATTTGTTCGCTAGGTA
Organism: Scalopus aquaticus; assembly: GCA_004024925.1. Taxonomy (NCBI): domain Eukaryota; kingdom Metazoa; phylum Chordata; class Mammalia; order Eulipotyphla; family Talpidae; genus Scalopus; species Scalopus aquaticus. The sequence continues at coordinate 82,889 of PVIJ01001673.1, forward strand.
CCCAAATTAAATCCAAATAACAGAGAGACCTTCTATTGTAGTCATCTTTTCAAATATTCTGTAAATTTAAACATCTTTTGAAACAAAAATAAATAAGGGTCAAAAATAACACATAAATTTCTTTGGCATCAAAACAAATGTTTGTGTTTAATTAGTTGATATTATTACTGGCATCTCAAAAAACTTCAGAGTCCAAAAACAAGTAGTGATATTTTGGCTGTGTACTCTAATTTTGATAACTCCATTTCTTTTTTTATATGTGTTCACCCAGTCAAATTAACTTGAAAGAAAAGCAACACAGATAGAATCAGAACAGTTCCTACACAAGCATGTATCCCATTACAATTTCACTTAATGGGGAAAATTCTATTGTTAAATAATTCACAGTTGAAATTACAGTGTATATCTAGAGAGAATTTGAGTGCAACTGAGACAAATTGTTTTCTCAGTTCTATCAGTTGCATAAGATAATAAGAATGCAGATTACTTCTTTAAAAGTAGGAATGTTATTTCTTTTAGAAGTGATCTGGTATTTCTCCTTCTCATTTGTGCTACCTTAACCCACTATAAATTCTGCTTACTCTGTATGGATGCTCACTGCTCCTTGGCAAGCGTTTGATTCACCTCTTATTAACTTCTTTGTATAGATTGATGAATTTCAGTTTTCAGACTGTAATTTATCTTTTTTCACCTCCCATGTCCCCTATTATTTCCTCTTACCTCTTGTTATATTAAAATAAAGACCATCAAGGTTAACCATATGTCCTTTCTACTTAACCTATTTTTCTGAGATATTACTTTGTTCCATTTCTCCTTTCTCAAATAGAACATGTAATTCTGAAAGTTAGTGACAAATTCTACTTCCTTATTATTAAGGAAATAATTACTTAGCACCAGCTACATGCAAGACATTGTACTTATTCTTTTACCTCTCCTAGTTGTTGAGTGCATTGACCACTACTTGTAACTTTTTGTAACAGTCCCTCCATGATTTTAATTACTGAAATTTTTAATTGTGCAATTAAATATATGAATATATTCTTCTCTTGAAATTAAATTAAAATGAAACATAAGATTAACATCCACTTGAACACCTTCTCATCTCATTCTCATTTGGCTTCATACATTTTCTTTTAGTCAGAAGAATATCCTTCAAAACTTTTCCATAATTTTCTGGACATAGGAAATAAAATCCTAACAGTTTATAAGTGGTGGTGGTGGTGATGGTGGTGGTGTGTGTGTGTGTTAAATTCATAAATGGAGAGAAATACTTGAAAAACTGCTTCTAAAATGCATATGAAATGGTGGATCAAAAGTAACCAAGATACTCCCTTTTTTTTCACTTTTTTATTGTTATTTATATCCTTTACATTATGTATTCCTCTTAGATAACCCACCACCAATTCACCCGTGACCCATACCATAGTCCCTTGTGTTCCCCTCTACCCCATTTGAGTCATCCCCCTCTCTCGCTAAGTGTCTCTCTCTTGTTTGGTTCCCCTATATTCCTGTTATGAGTGAAATCATTTGATATTTTTCTCTGTCTTTCTGGCTTATTTCGCTGAGCGTGATCCCTTCCAGTTCCATCCATGTTGCTGTGAATTGCACGTGTTTATCTTATTTGAATGCTGAGTAGTATTCCATTGTATATATGTACCACATCTTCTTGATCCAGTTATCTATTTTTGGGCATCTGGGTTGTTTCCATTCCTTAGCTATTGTAAACAGTGCTGCAGTAAATATGCGGGTGCTTGTATCCTTTTGGATTAGTGTTTTTGTGGCCTTTGGGTAGATTCCCAAAAGCAGTATTGCTGGGTCGTATGGAAGCTCCATTTTTAGCAGTTTGAGGAATCGCCATACAACTTTCCATAGTGGTTGGACCAGCTTGCATTCCCACTGGCAGTGTAGAAGAGTTACTTTTTCTCCACATCATTGTCAGCATTTGTTGTTGCCTGTTTTTTTAATGTGCACCATTCTCACTGGCGTGAGGTGGTCTCTCATTGTGGTTTTGATTTGCATTTCCTTGATTATAAGTGATGTTGAACATTTTTTCATATACCTGTTGGCCATTTGCTTTTCTTCTTTGGAGAAGTGTCTTTTTAGCTCTTCTGCCCATTTTTTGATTGGATTGTTGACTTCTTTTTTTTTTTTTAATTTATACATACAAGTGGGGTACAGGCCAGAGGCATGGGGCGGCGAGAGGGTTCACCAGAGACAGAGCGCAGAGCAGAACAGGCAGATCAGAAATACACTGCTGAGGGGAGTAGCGGGCAAGGCAGGAGAGGTCTGCCATGCCATGTGGGATTCTCCCTGGCTGGGCGTCGAACTCGCGTCGCTGCTGCCGACAGCTCCACAGCGCAGCGTTTAACCGCTGCGCCACCAGGGAGTCCCTTGACTTCCTTTTTGTTGAGTTGTGTGAGCTCCTTGTAGATTTTTGTTATCAGTCCTTTATCATTTGCATTTCCCTAATGACTAGTGATGCTGAACAACTATTCATATTGCTTTTCATGTTGCATATGTATCTTCTTTGGAGAAAATCTGTTCAAGTCTTTTGACTCTAATCATTCTTTAAAATTGCAGTATTTTTTTATTATGGTCACATTGATTTACAATACTGTTTATAAGGATATAGATTCATATCTCTTCATATGTTTGCTACCACACCATGCCAACCACATATGCATCCGTAACTCTCCACCATAGTCCATTGGGCTCCTTTAACCATTTGTTCCCCACCCTCAGCCCTCTCTGGTAGTCTCAATTCTGCAGTCATATCTGTAGTTTGTTTTGATTTATTTTGACTGTTCCTTTGTTTATTTGTATTACACATATGAATTCAATCATTTCATATTTGTCTCTTTCTGACTTCTTTCTGCTTGTATTACCCCTACCAGTTCTGTGTTGCTCCAAATGACAAGATTTCATCTTCGTTATAGCTGAGTAGCATTTCACTCTGTATATATACCATATCTTAATCCAGTAATATGTTATTGGGCACATAGGTTGTTTTCATACCTTGCCTATTGTAAAATAGTGCTGCAGAGTACATAGGAGAGCATATAGTCCTTCAAATTAGTGGTTTTTATTCTTCAGATTGATAACCTAAAAAAGAATTCTGTGGTCTCTCCATACTGTTTTCCACCAGCACTGATCCATTCTGTATTTCCACCAACAGTTTGTGAGAGTTTGTTTTACTCCCCATCCTCGCCAACATTTGTTGTTTCTGGTCTTTTTGATATGGACCATTCTCACAGATGTAACTTGGAATTTACTATGCTTTTGATTTGTATTTCCCTGATCATAATTAATGATGAGCGTTTTTTTTTCATGTATCTGTTAGTCATCTGTTTGTCTTTGGGAAAGTGACCATATAGCTCTTCTGCTCATTTTTTTTTTTTATTTGGTTGTTTCTTTTCATCTTGTTGAGCTGTATGAGTTCTATTAGATCTTGGACATTAGTCCTATTACAGATCTATGATGTGCAAGTATTTTGTCACATTTGACAGGGTATCTTTTAATTTTTTGATATTGTGCAGAAGTTTTTTAGTTTTATATAGTCTTATCTGTTTATTTTTACTTTTGTTTTCCTTTTCTTTGTAGTCAAATCCCCAAAGACATCACTGAAACCAGTGTCACAATATTTAGCTAATGTTTTCTTTTGTGTATTTTATGGGCTAATGTCTTACACCTAAGCCTTTAATATAAGCCTTTAAGCCTTTAATTTTTGTGTATGATGTGAGATAGTGGTATAGTTTCATTCTTTTCCATGTGGCTGTCCAGTTTTCCCAAAATCATGTGTTGAAAAACTTTCTCCATTCTATAGTCTTGACTCCTTTGTTAAAAATTAACTGTCCATAAAACTGTGGGTTTACTTCTAAACAGTGAATTCTATTCCATTAGTCTGTGTGTATCTATTTTTATTTCAATACCATATATTTTTTAGCACTATGAAATATGGGATCATGTGAGGTACATTGGAGCATTTGACCATCTTTCTTGTATATGACTTTTTTTTTATTAGACATAAGTGCCAACACGTAGACCTTCAAAATTACGCTGTCTAGCAGTTAGAGCTGTTTCCTTTATCAGAATGCCCATTGTTTTTATCCTAGTTATGTAGATATTGTTCATAAATCACATTGTCAAACCCTGAAATGGTAGAAATAGCATCAGTATGAAGGATGTTGGCTTTTATACTATATAAAGGAGCTTCTATGGAAACAAAATGATGTTCTTTTGAGAAGGAGATGATACATAACATCACATAGCTTTCTAATCATAAAGTCCAACTGATCTTTCCTGCTTTTGATACAGAAAGTAATACTTACTGATTGATGTTAATTGCTAATTCTTTCACCATATATATTTTCTCTCGTGCACAATACTTGAAAATGATCAAGTTCTTATTTTGAGATTATAAGACCTATACCCATTAGTAACATCCCAAAACATTTACTATATTATGCATAGCCAAAAATAACAAATTTGTAATCAACATAAATGTTAATAATTTTAAAAATAAATAATACACAGTGCCTTTATCTTCATATATTTTTGAATAATGATACTCAATTATCTCATTCTTTATCATGCTGATAGATATAATAATAATAGTCAAGATGTATTGGGGGCCTCCCTGGTGGCACAGCAGTTAAGTGCTGCGCTGTGCAGCTGTCGGTAGTGACAATGTGAGTTGGACGACAGGCCAGGGAGATTCCCACATGGAGCAGCAGACCTCTCCTGCCTTGCCTGCTGCTCCCCTCAGCAGTGTATTTCAGTCGATCTGCCTGTTCTGCTCCCCATTCTGTCTCTGGTGAACCCTCTCACCGACCCACGCCTCTGGCCTGTACCCCAGCCTGTATGCATAAATAAATAAATCTTTAAAAAAAAAAAAGATGTATTAGGTATTTACAACTTGGAAGTGCTAGATAACTTATGAACATCATCATATTTAACCCTGAGCAATATTCCAGTGAGGTAAAAGTCTATAATTGTCCTCATTTTTAAATAAAGGAAATGGCAATTCAAAAACTATATCCACCAGCATCCCAGAAAAAGTCAAAGCATACTTACATAGATAATTAAGAGTTTAATAAGGAACTATGGTATTTACAAAGGTTCGGGCAGAGTATATGGAAAGCTACAACATATAATACAGTACGGTAAAATTAATAGTAGTGGAAATCTTTAATATTATTAGCCCTAATGGGGCTCCACCCTAGAGGGGTGACAGCTTATGTTGTAATCCAGAAAGGAACTGTAAGGGTCATCTGATAGAACCTGTGATCTTAACCAGCTTTTGGTGATGTGATAGAAAGTGAATCATGGATCTAAATACCAGAACTTGCCTCTTATTTACTGAATGCAACTGGAAACAAGAGAGCACAAAATAGCTTGTTTATTCTGTGTGTAGATCAACTTGGAGCAGAGAGGGTGAAGAAGGCTGGAGAATGAATCCAAAATGAAAAATACCTAGTAATTAAATAGCTATTAAATGCCAGAGCTAGTATATTAACATCAATCACTACTCCAAACCACAATATTACAGTTCCTCTCACATAAAAATATTTTTTGAAACAACATTTGTCCAGAGAAGATATTTTAAATATGAAGGTTTCCATCCTATCCCAAGTTTTTGGATGTAGTTATACCTACAAATAAGTAAGATAAAATATACGGTAGCTGACTATCAAGGAACGCCAAAAAGAAAAAGTTTAGTGTAGATATTAATTTTACATGTTTTTTTGTTCAAATTAATTAAACCATAATCATTCACCTTCTCAGATTCCAGACTCCATCATTTCTCGTGGTGTTCAGGTGCTCCCACGAGACACAGCCTCCCTCAGCACTACTCCTTCAGAATCGCCTCGTGCTCAGGCTACATCTCGCCTTTCTACAGCTTCCTGCCCAACACCAAAAGTAAGTCTATCTCCTTGGTATCTTATGTGAATCTGGGAAGACTAACCAGTATTTCCCTCTGCTTGTCAAGGTTGGCTTGCATGCAAGATAGTAGAGTGAAAAACTAAGTGGACGGTTAGTTACGACTTACTGTTTCACAAATTGTCCTATTAGGTCAACAGTAAAGCAATAGAAATTTCATGCCAAATGTTTACTCCTACATAATAGCTACAGGTATCGTTTTCTGTAGCTCCTATTGCTTTGTTGTAGACTTGATATTTTCGAGTATACTCATTAGTATAAATGTGAAGTAATTTGTTTCTATAAAGAATTAATATTTTTCTGTCAATAAATAGCAAGATTAATAAAATGATGTCACTAAAAGAATTCTTTTTAGCCTGTCCAAGCTGGGGTAGCTCTCTGCTCTGGTATCATTCCAAAATTTTTCAAATATATTCAACTTGGAATGTTGCTGCCTAATATTTGGAAACAAAGCTAAATTGATTAGAAAGAAAGTTTTAATGCCAACCTTTTGGGGTGGGGGGAGAGAAAGTGTCTTAGTCTTTTTTTTTGTATAATCTGTCCCAGTTACTGAATAATGTTTGGGGATAAAAGGATTAGGCATTTACTTGCCTCCTCATATCTTCATGTATATGATAAATTAAGTCACAGACTTATCTTTGACTTGTGACTGTTTTCTTCTGGAATGTCCATTCCTTGGATAAGTTAGTCATTTGTACTTTCAGTTTCCTATGTGATGCGTCCAATATTGGCATCAAAAAGTTAATAGTAATATTCCTTTCTATTTAATAACATGATGTTAGATACAGGCTGTACCACAAATTTATTCTAGGGATCTGACAATTTTTCAAACCATAGCTTTTTCTCTGTCATGAAATTTAAGGACTTAAACAGCTATATCCTTTAATTCCCACTTTTCTATGAATTTTGTGAATGTTGTAATTGACTTTAACTAGAGTGATCTCAAACATCTCGATGTGATGTTGATCTTGATGTGAGTTGTGAAGCTGCTTTTACATGGTACAACCTTCTCAGCAAAGTCTTCTGAGTGCTACCATTGTTTATTATTGTTTTTAAATTTGTGTTAAAAATAACTGTTGTTAATTTTATAGTTTTTAAAAATTAAGATCCTAAATCTTCAGTGAAGGAAAACTATAAGAACGTTCTAGGTGTTAAATATACATTAATGCCAGTCAGCTACATTTCCAAATGAATAAAAAAAAAGCTTGGAGTTCTTACTATTTAAAGTGCATAGAAGAATCTTATCTTTGTCCCTTAAATTTTTAGGACAAAGTAATTTATTGTTTGACTGCTTTAAATTCCAGCTGTGCAAACTAGACTCAAAGTCTGGAAATAATTACAACTAAAAAGTAAGTCCACTCTAAAAGTTTAATCATTTACCAAATGTTGGGAATTCATAACTATCCAAGATACAGTATTTTCTTCTTTTAAAAACATTCTTTGACCACAAATACTTCTTGAATATTTTGTCTAACTTTATAAATAGCTAAATTTAATCATATAGTTGTACTTAAAACTTTTTAAAACTTTGAAATTACATTGTAATTATAAAGAAATATCAAATACAATTATAAAAATCACTTTATATTTCCAGATTTACTAAAGTAAAAATTCATAAAAGTGTTAACATTTGTTAATTTGATGATTGCAAAACTTTCAGGAAAATAAGTGACTTCTTGACATTTTTTCCTTAGGTAACACTTCACATTCAAAGTAACAGTAAATTCAAATAAATTTCTATCTTTGAAAATTGTTTTTGTAGGAATTTTTTTCTGTATTTTTATCTAGCAGTAAGATTCGATTCCTTTTAAGTAATTTTTACCAGCACTAAAATATATACTTCGAAGATAAAATTATTGCTTAGGTTTAATTTTAAAATGAAACTTTTAATGCTGAATCAGAATACAACTATAGAAAAAAACTATGTTGACTATTGACTTTTTGAAAAGAAGTGAAGAAATTCAAATCTTTCATGTGAATGTTTGTAACAGCTTTATTTATAATAGGCAAAAGTTATAAATTATACTTAAAAGCTAAAAATGGAAAATAATGTATGACCCAGCAAATCCACTCCTAGGCATATATCCAAGGAATATGAAACCATCAACATAAAAAAACCCTTATGTTCCATAATGGTCACAGCATTATTTACAATAGCTAGGATAGGAATGCAGCCTAAATGTCCATCCATAGATGACTAGATCAAGATCTAGTCTGTCCACATTAGGGAGTGCTATGTAGCTGTAAGAAAGGATGCTGTGCAGCCATTTGCAACAAAATGGTGGTGATTTTAGAGAATTATATGCAGTAAAGCATGTCAGAACAATAAAAACAAATGCTGGACATTTATATAGCCAACAATTCAATAACGTAAAACACTTTCAAAAAAAAGTGGACAAAAACCTGATGGCCTAGGGTTTAAGTCTCAGCACTGTCACCACTACAACCTGAGTTCAATCCCCGACCAGGGAGCTAACAAACATGGCACAGCAGACCTCTCCCATCTCGCCCACTGCTCCCCTTAGCAGTATATTTCAATGAGTCCACCTGTTCTGCTTCCTACTCTGTCTCTGGCAAATGCTCTTGCCCCCCCCCAACCCCCCCGTACTTCTTCTACAAAATAAATATTTAAAAATAAATAAGTACCTTCAGAGCTCTAAGGTTAAGAGGGAAGTGGAAAGGGACAATAAACTATAAGAGATGGGAGTAGGGAGTTAGATTAAAAGAAAGAGAGAGAGAAACAACATAGAAAATAAATAACTCAAAGAGTAGTGGGAAAAACAGAATGTGGACACTTGGAGGGGACAGGGGGTGCCAGGGGAGGCATTAAAAACAAAAGAATTCTATATACCCACAGGGATTGGTTTCATTGTCAAAGGCCAGAGCAGGATCACTATCTTTCAAGGAACTACAATAAGCTTGTACTTACTCTATAAATGCCTAGAGTGGTATGTAGGGATTTCAAAAAACTTTTTTAAATAAACCAAATGTTCATCAGCAGGAAAATGGATAAAACAATTTTATAGCCATATTGTACATTTAAAATGAATGAATTACTGATACACACTACAATATGGATGCACCTGAAAATAATTTTTGAGTGGAAGATGAAAGACAAAAATGTAAACTATATAAATGATGCCATTTATATAAAATTTTGGAAATTGCTAACTAATTATTAGTGATTTAAAGCACAGCACTAATCATGTGGAAATGATTTAAAGGGTTATAAAAAAGGAGAGAGATTGCAAGGGAATATGAAGAAATTTGGGAGGGCAATAATATATTGACTTATAACTATTATTTTGATGTATAAAACCAGACAGATATGTACCTACATATTTATAGATATGTATACATCTTAAAACACATGTTGTACACTTAAATATGTACAGTTTATTATATGTGAATATTTCTAAATAGAACTATTACCAATAAAAAATAAATAAATAAACAGATGTATATAAATAATTCTAATATTAGAATTTCACTTAATAATTAAAAATTGAAATCCATTTTAAGAAGAAATAAAAATGTTATGGTGATAGAAAATAATATATGGGGAACCTTACTTTGACAGGATGATCAGAGAAGCCCTCTGTAAAGAATAACATTTCATCAGGGATATGAAGGATGAGTAAAAATAAAGCATAAGCTTTTGTGTTATCTGAAAGTTTTGAGAATTATAATCAGCAAAAAAGATCACTTTAAAAGCAGTTGTCACCAATCAAGAACTCTCAGATTAAATCTTTTCATTCGTACAAGAATAGTCTTATTTCAGTTTACTTCAAAATCTACTTTTGGTGTCAGGATTTTTTATTTTAAATAATTAATTCTTTTGGGTTTTTTTGCCTTTGCCTACTGATTGCAAGTTGCAAGACCATAGTTTTAGCACTTACATCTGTTCTAGGTGAACTATTTTTATTAAGTGTATAATGTAAAATTTAGGACAGAGTAGAAGTCAAACTGATTCTCAGGTTTCTAATTTGAATGTGGGTAAGTGATGCTGTTATTAACGATGTTAACAACTAGAAGTTATGAGGATAAAAGAAAGGGAGATAATATTTCAATTGTGAATGTGTACAATCTGAAATATGTATGAGAGATCCAAGGAATATGATATCCAGCACGAATTGAACATATGTTGAGTTTGACATTGGTATTGTTAATGTATCTTGCTTGTAGTATTTATAATCTAGTGCATATTAGTGATGGTCAAATGCTATACAGATCTCCTGTCAGTTTTCAAATTAGATATGCCTGTCTGTCATGTGTAGAAATATATGTGCAAGTAGAGTTTATGATACAAATAAAATACAGTCTTGAATGATTAGCACTAGAAAATCACTTGATAATAGAAGACCTGGATTCAAATGCTGGACCCTGTAGGTTATAACCACACTATGTAAAGCTAGTTATACAACTTTTCTGAGCTTTGTGTCTATGATGAAACCGATAATCCTAACTCCCAAAGACTTTGCCTGGTGCTGGAAAAGCAGTGGTGAGTAAGTAGACATTATTCTTGCCTCTAAAAAGATAAAAAAGCTACAAGTTACAATAAAGTTTTAGTAAGTGCTATGATTTATCTTCAGGTCTGCACATTACTCTGATAATAACCTTCAGAGGCACTTAACCTAATCTAACAAAAGGATTAAATAATCAAAAGTAACATGGTTCAAAAGTAACAGTTCCAACATTTCCGTCTACAATTTATCACTGGGCAGTATTTAAACTGAAGAACTCCATGTCCATTTGTGTGTATGTATGTTTTCTTCAATCAAAAACTATAATATTAAAGGTTACTTTGGACTCACATTTTATATGTTCACTGCAATATAATACCCTAGATTTTGCTTTCATCCTTTAAGATTCTCTGGCTCAAGATCTATAAAATATACCAAGTTTGGCTTACCCTTTGGTATGGTTATCACAATCTAATGAAGGCAATGATTTATGTTTTCTAAACAATTGTTCATAGAATGGAATTGTCTCCAGAAAAAAAAAATGTCTTTTTTATAATGACATAATATTTTACTGTGTATAGGAAAAAATCATGTCTTTCTTATATCAGAAATTTTCTTTTAATGTAATTTGACTGAATTGATTGATGGTCACTCCATTTATTGTGTATATAATAGTGAAGAATCTTTTAAAAACAAACAGAGTTTAGACTTTTATTGCCCTAAGCAAAATAGTGCTTAAGGAAAAAAAAAAAAAGAAAAGAAAATAGTATAGAGATTCTATTTCTTTTAAAGAAGAGTGGAAAATATCTACAGGATTCAAGTTCTCAAATGATAATAGTCTCCCAAAATGGTTAACTGAAAGGTTAGTTCTATAGCACAGAAATTTTATTTTAAAGTGAACATGATTCACAACTTAAATGAGTGCTGATTTTCAGTTACAAAAGGCAACAGCATCACTATTACAAATCAAAAGACTGAGGTAAAGAATAATGACTAGAGCAAAAAAAAAATTTTTACCTGAATTCATTTATTACACTCATGTCTAATCTTATATTTAAATAGAATACAAACTTATGACATATCTATGGGTTTCTGTTATTGTCCTTTGAGCAAAATTTAGATTACTCTAGATAAGGAATGAACTATTTTCTTAATTCACAGTTTTTAATGTCTATCTGAAAGGTTGTATGATTTCCTTTACATATGAAAATGTTGTTATTGATGCAGTCTGGATGATACTCCCTATGAGATTTTTTCCTAGTGATGTTATTTTTTTCAAACTGTTTTGTATTATCATCTCTTTCCTTTTGTGAACACGACAGTGATTATGTGATATGTCTAGTTCATTGGCTCTAAACCTGAGATACTCAGATCTTTGGAGAATCTCATAAGTTGTTGAAATTCTTGCCTAAATGAAGACACTAACTAGAATCTGCAAGTTATTTTTCCCTTTTTAAGAACCTAACCAAAATCAGTAAAACTACACTAAATATCAAGTTTCCATCCCCTTGTTATTATGCCAGCATTGATAAATCAACATCAGTTCAGCTGATAATGACATTTTAGAAATTTATGGGTTCTGCAAATGGAATCAACAAACCCTAAAAAAGTTAGGAAATAGTGAATTAGATGAAAAGTGCATAAAAATATGTTTCCTTTTGTGCAAAGTTAACTTCCCAATGTGGGAGATATTGAGCAATACAACATTATTGGTCAACATTTTTTCTGAAATCAAGCAATTCTCAGATGTAATAATCTTAGGACCCCTCACAAACATACTATTAAGGAGCTTCTGTTTGGTTGGGTTGTATCTATTGCTATTTATGTACTAGAAATTAAAACAGAAAATTTTAAATGTTTACTTGCTTCAAAATAATAATAAATTCTTTAAATGCTATAAATAACATTGCTATAAAATAAGAATATTTTCTAAAACAAAAAATCTGAAGAGAATGCACTGTTTTTTATTTTTTCCAAATATAATTTTGATGTCTGGTTTAAAAAAGGACATCTGGATTCTCACATCTGCTTCAGTCTATTGTGACATGTTGTTTTGGGTGAAAAATATGAAGAAGCAGTTTCAAATTCACAAAGTTATGTTGATTTAGGAAAAATACTTTTTTAATAGCATTTTCAGATATTTGTGAATATTCTGACACTACCCAAAGATTTACAGTTACAGGCTATTAAAAGTTACGTGAACTGTGAGATCTAAAACACCATCAAGAACCATCCAGTATTCTGACATGTTAAAATCTGTTGGTCTGTCTTGAACTTTGAAGGGATCTTATATGATTTTGAAATATATTTTTTAATCACTTGGAAAAGACAAATTCTTCCAAGTGTTGACATATTTTATTATATAAAAAAAATTCATCCTCATTAACATAACCAGCCAAACTCATAAAAAAAAAAAAACCCTTGGAAGCTCTCAAACTCACAGTGGCCGATATATCATTTCCACAATAATAATTTCTGAAAAGCAAGGATTTTATCAATTGGAAAAAAAAAGCAACAAATTCTGTTCACTTTTCTTGACACTCATTTATTTTTGGGAAAATGTCTACCAAATATCTGTCTGAAGAATTGTAGATTTTAGGTCATTCTTTTCTTTTTCAAGCAAAAATGATTTTCTTTACAAAACCTGGCTAGTAAGGGATGCAACTACAATAATTGTATAACTGCTTTTCCTTGAGGTAACCTTCATCCTTTGGTATGCAATGGAAGTATTTTGTTCATACATATGATTTTGTGACACTCAAAGGACAATAATAGTTACTATTTCCTTGAGGACAATGTTTAGTGAAATTAGCTTTTCTTTTTAAAAACTGTTGTTGTTGTTATTTTTCTTTTTAATGTTAGTACAGGATAGAAATCATTACAATGACTATTCATCCTATTTTGATCCAGTGCCAGCCCACCATTGCTTTTGTAACATCAATGCAAATGTCAACAATGTAAAGGGGCTAATAATGTCTTAGTACTATTATTAAAATGATTTTAACCTTGTGGACCCTTGAAGGGTAGTAGCAACTGTCATAGGTCTATGGCCCAGACTTAAAGAACTATTAATAATCAAATGAGCAAACTGCCTTCTTAAAAATATTTATGTTGATTCTTACTTTTCCCTGTTTTCCATTGGTTACGGTGGGAATCCCAATCCAGAGATCTTCTGTCTTCTGTAAACAATACCAGTTAGCATGCTTAAGAATTATAAATGATGCACCCTGACTATGTAATGCAGATTGATTTTCTGGTAAGGATTAGTTTCTCCTCCCTTATTCAAAATGAGAAAAGACTTCACTAAGTCTTTTGATGCTACAACAACAGATACTATAATTCCGAGCTAACTCTACTCACTTCAAATGTGATACTACCACCACATTTGGATAGCAACTAGTATTTTAGACAGGATAGCCTGTCTAGTAGTTAGTACACAGAGAGCCCGCTTTTAAACCACATACTAATTGTTGGTAGATAATTTTATTATGAATATTAATGGGAATGGCTTGGTTTTTAAATTAGTTTAGAACCTTTAATCGAGGAAATTTTAAATAACAATTTTTCAGATTTTCCTAAAAAACTATCAGTTCAATGTTTCTGAGCCAGCACTGATACATATCAGTACCTAGATGGCATATTTTATTGTATTTTACTCATTTGCATTAAGTACCTGGTTCCTATAGACTTGAGTCACTTATTTCCAATATCTGTCACTATTGTCTGGTTTCTCCTCCTTTATAACAATATGTCTGTATTACTGTTTATTCTGGTTTCTTAGAAAAACAGATTTTAGGGACTTCAATAAAAGATGGTTCTCTTAAATAATTTCTAGTGTTAAAGGAATTGCCCAGTTATGATAAATTATTTCATATTTTGATAAAACTGAAATCATATAATTATATTTTTACTACAATTTGGAGTTTAAAAGTTATTTTAAATGGTTGTTCTATGACTTTCTGCTAAGTATACAGGATTTTACATTGATTCTGTTTCTTCATCTGGTTAACTGTCCTCTCTGTCTTTATGTATAATAATATTTGAAAGAAGTCCCCCATTCTTTTCTAATTGTTTAATGTTCACAGAATTACAGTCATTATTGAATTTAACTGTGTTTAACTCCCACCCTGCAATTTGAACTTGTAAATGAAATGTGATTAGTTAGCCTGTGAAGATTTTATTAACCAAAATTATTAACTTTAGAATTACCAGTTTTATAGCAGGCAGTCAATAAGTAGCATGGTCATTTTTTATTTTAAAATAGTTATATACATGTTCATTTTGGGGAACTTAGAAAATTCATATAAGCAAAAAAAGTTTCTATAAACGATCCTTAATAAATTAAAACTGTCAAAATTTTGCTTTATTATTATGCTTTTTCTGTGCATTCAGATATTTTATATAAATGGATGATAATGGGAAGGCAATGATTAAAAACTCAGGTTCTGGAGTATGACACGCTTGATAATAATGTGCAAATTTTTCACTAGATCTTACTATGTTATGAACATCCTTTTGTGTTTTTAAATTATCTTCTACATCATCATTTTTAATTGCTATTCTAATTTGTGGATGTAGCACAGTTTTCTCACCAGCCCATATTGTGGATATCTTCGTTGTTTCCTATTTCCAAGTTTAAAAAAAAAAAAATGCTGTGATAATCTTCTGAAATGTCTTAAAAGTCTTATTAAACTTAGCAACTTGTATTAATTTTACTTTGTTGAAAATACACATGGAACTTGTAGGCCTTTGATTCCTATATGTGGAGATAGATAGGTAGGTAGATAGATAGATAGATAGATAGATAGATAGATAGATAGATAGATAGATAGATAGACAGACATATAACAAGATACCAAGAATAGATCATTTTTGTATTCTTTTTTAATTTAATCCATTGATATTCTGGTAAAAGCAGTTTTTAGCATTTTCCTTTGACTCATTTACTGGCAGACATTTAAAAATTATAAATCCAAAATTGTTTTAAAAAATTAACAACATTATTTTGTAAAAATATTGCACTACTAGGCACTAAATATTGAGTATCAGACATAGCCTGCCACTTTATAACTTTGTGAGAACTGGTAGACTTCAGTTTCTATATCTGTAACATCATAGTATTAAAATAAGTAGCCTCTAAAAGTCCCTTGTAGACTTATCATTTTATTCCTTTGAAATATTGCTATACTGACTGAATAAACAGATTGTTTAGTCCTTGGTATTGTATTAATATCCAATTAATATAAAATAATTTACATTTATTTGTTTCAAATTCTGCATTTCATGCTAATATAGTTAAAGATTATCATCTAAAATGTTCTAACTTCAAGATCTTTCTCATTTAGGTCATTTGTTTCTGTTAAAAGGAATATTTATTTCTCTTGGTACAGCAGTTAGTGTCAGGTTATAGGAACATAGGGAAGTGAGAATTATAGAAATACAAGGAATGGTGAGATTAAGAATAGTAGCTTTTTAATTTAATGGTTATAATTCTTATACAATTTTTATTAATAGCTTGGATATAGTTTGGGCCTTTTTTCAAAAGTGCTCAATAAAAATAACTTGTGCTGTCATTATTTCAACAGCAGAATTGACTAGAGATAACCATGACTTAAATCTATATAATTAACTGGCCATATCTCATTCATGACTTTAATATAGGTCATATCCCAAATTAAACTATTCTCTAGATTATTATATTTTTAAATAATACATGTTTCAAAATTGGGCATGTGTTTTCTGACCTAAATCTTCAGAATTATTTTTCTCCCTACTCAATCTGTTTTCATTAAAGACAAAACATAGATTAATTCAGATATTAATGAGTACTGCTTAGTGAATATTATGTGTCAAATATTGTCCTATGTGTTAAGAATACAGCAATGGATGGATTTATAAACCCTGTGCCCAAGGATTGTTTGGTGGAGCTGATGAAAAATAAAGTTTTACATCAAAGCTATCAGATAGGTTTAATAGCCTTAAAGAAACTCCTGTAACATCATAGTATCAAAAAAGAATGAGTAAAAGACATTAAAAATTTAAAATAATACATATTTTACAATCAAGTTGATGCCTATTTTTAAATTATAACCATCAATGTTATAATAAGCATAACATGACTATTCCTATTCACAATATTAGAACATCAGTTTGTATGACTTTTCAAACAAACAGCATATACAAATACATAAAAGTTAAGGTGCATATATACACACACACAAAGGTTTTTTACTTTTTCTTATATTTCAAACAATCATAGAGTTTCTAGAAATTTACCTATTGGAAATTATCAGAGTCCTTCAAATTTATGTACTAGATTATTTATGACAGCAATTTTTTCATATTCATAAAATTAGAACTAAACTTAATGTCTATGATTAACTCATGGTACATACCTATAAGAGTTATTTATATACTTTAAA
Organism: Scalopus aquaticus; assembly: GCA_004024925.1. Lineage (NCBI taxonomy): Eukaryota > Metazoa > Chordata > Mammalia > Eulipotyphla > Talpidae > Scalopus > Scalopus aquaticus. Next base: position 99,714 of record PVIJ01001673.1, read on the forward strand.
AAGCATAGCTTGAATAATATTAAATAACATGGAAAATGCTTAAAATAAAACATAGTTTATAAAAGTAGTAAATGGAGATGAGCCCAGTGGAGAAGGAGGTCCACATTCACATGCAGGCACAGGAAACTTTTAACAGAAGTCATTGTTCAGCTAAGAAAACATTTGTCAATAGGAACACCAACAGGGAAGAATGTGGAGGTACTCACCTGACTCCCCAAGATACTTCCATGGAAACAGGACAAGGAGATGAAGATCAAGAAAATGGCAACAGTTCTTTGCCAACTTGTCCTGTAGATGACAGTATTACTAGTCAAGGTAATGAAATACCTTCCCTAGTCATTGTCAAAGCAGAAAACTATCCTAGGCCTAAAGAGGGAGCCATTTCTTTGGAGAATCCACTCAGCTCAAAAAAGCAAGTCTGGGCACTTCCAGGAAGGGTTCCTACAAGGACCCCCTTCACAAGATGCCCTGATCGAAGGTAGGACCAGAGTTTCTCTCCACCCTAGACCAGGTTATCCCTGAGCCTGTCCCCATTCACCAGGGCGTTGAGTGAATCTCCATATCTGGAGGACAGCAGGAAATGTTCCGAGGAGTCCGCAGATCATACAAATATGAAAAGCATTAAGATCTTTAGGAATTTTTCTCAGTTAAATTCCCATCAGAGAAGATAGAATAATGGAAGGACATTTGTTTGTGCCTGGTGTGGCAAAGGCTTCGTTCATGTATCACAGCTACTCTTGCATAAAATAATTCATGAAAAAGAAAAGGCTTTCACATGCAGTAGGTTTAAAATGTCCTTCGGCCAAAAAAATCATTCTTCGTGAAGATATCCATGTAGTAGCAAAAGAGAAGCACTTTAGGCGTCCATCTGCTAGACAAGCTAACACAAATCATGAACCTAACCACAGCCACCTGAAGACTCACTAGAAAGTGCCTTCTGTGTTCCTCAAGCATACAGCTTCCTTGGCTGCAGCCCCAAGGTCATATATATGAATATGCTTATTGATAGTTCTGTGGTAGTTCTGTATTTAGAGCATACTTTATCATTACCTGGTTTATTTTCCATTTATTGTCTTACTCCACTAAAATGTAGACTTAAGTAGGGCATCAATTTGTCAGTTTTGTCTTCTAATGTATTTTAGGTGCCTAGAAAAGTGGCTACAACTTTCAAAAAACCAGTAGATATAGCTGTTAACTGAAAGAGTAGTAAATAAAACTATGCAGATGGCATTGTAGCTTATTTTACAACTATTTTTTAAATAAGAAAAACCTAAATTTTAATTTGTTTTACTATTTAGATAGGCTCTGGTCATGACAGATATGTCTTTTGCCTGCTTTTTTGATGTATGGCAAATCTTCATAAACCAACTGTTTGTTTTTGTAGCTACATTTATTCCAGAGTATTTTTATATCCTGGCTAAGTATACTACTCTTACTGTGTAGAAAAGTATATTTAATGGAAGTTGAAAATAAACTTTTTTCTGTTTCATACACAAATAATAAATAATTCTTAGGAATATATACTGTATTATTTAAAGGCTGTCTGTCTCAAAATACCTAATCTTTAATATCATACTTTTGATGAGTTTCATAGTTATAGACAGATTTTAAAAAACTGGAGAAGAAACACAAATTGAATTATTCTGACACTGGGAGGCAGACTTTTGCTTAAAAGTCTAATTTTGTGTAGATTGTATTATCTTGGAATTAAAGCTGTTATAGAAACTTAAAGATCAAATTATAAATATATAATAGAGTGTAAATAAATAATTTCTTATATAAAAACCATAATAAATTGGAATCTTTAAAATAAAGGCTTCCCTAAAGTTGAAAATATATGGGAGAAGAAAAAGAGGAGTTCAAGGATCTATGACTTGCTACCTGGATTCTAATTTTTTACTTATCATTTCTTCATTAGTCTTTCAATTACTTCCTTGCACTTCTCTCTCCTTTTACTGGTTTACTTTATAATTATATTGCTTTCTCCAGAAACATATTATTTTCCTTCACACACTTACGTAATTATCACTTCTCTTTCATTTTGTTTTTCCCTCTTTTTCACTTTACCTTAATAAATCACAAGTGAAGCACTAATTTTATTGGAAGGACTGAAAAACAGTGAATTAAAATATTGATAAGTTCCTAAAAGTATTTATTTATAGGAATTTAAATTTTGAGTTGTCAAGCAAAACTTTAAAAAAAAATCTCCAAGTCATAACTACCAAAAATGTTCTGTGGCTGTATGTATGTATGTATATATGTATATATACATATACACTGTGTGATATTGGTTGAAAGATAAACAATTTCTAAGCAAAGTTTTATTTCCTGTCATTGATACCCACTTTTTTAAAAAAGTAGCTTAATAAAAAAAGGACTAAAAATGATTTCTCTCAGGTTAGTCTGAAACTAATTAGATAATTCTGTCCCTGCAGAAACAAACAAATTATGTATTTGTTTAGTCTATATAATCTTATTCTGAATCTATATAAAATATATTATGGGAGTAGGAAGGGACATTTATGTTAATCATTCTTTAGATGAGAGCCTAAATTTAATGACAATATCAGAGTCAGAGAATGTAATAACAGTTGTACTTTTGTTAAATTGATATGTTTCTAGTAAACCACTGAACCTCTCTAGACCTGAAATCTCACAGTAATAAAACACACAAAATAGACAACTTTTTCTCGAGATTTTTTTACCAATTAATTTTGCAAATTAAAAAAAGAGAATATGTGCACCAATGATATGAACACCTACCTTAATGCAGCTGCCGCAAGCCTAAAACATCTTTGCAGCTTTTTTTTAAGTATATATTTTATTTAAAAATATAAAGTTGACTTACTACCTCAAAATCTATATGTATGCTCTAATAAAAATGTAGCATTTACAATTACTTATTATAGACAAGAGGTGAAGGTAAAATGAGATAATTTTCTGCCTTATAAAAGTGAAAATGATTTTATAGTGAACTCCAGTTTTGAGAATTGGGCTAACTTGAAGGTAATCAATAACCCATACTGTATTAGCATCTAGACAGTTTCTATTGTTGCATGATATTTCTAGAATCCAAATTCTTATTTTAAAAGGTGAATATAAATAGCAAAGTCATTTCACTGCTTTACAGGCCACATTGGTCATTATTCCCTGAGGATAGATTCCCCAGTAATTAATCCCTGAAGAAAGATTCCCAGAGTGTTGCAAAAGAGGTAATATAGTACAATATTTTCAGACTATTTTTAATGGATATTCTGTTAAATTGTTCTAGCTTAAAGGCTGAATAGAAGATTGAAATGTTTTTGATCCTCTGGTTTATATCTTCTACAATCTCTGAATACTTGTAAAAGGATTTCTTCAGGATAAAAAATTATTAGTGATAATATTTTTTGTTTTGCTGCTGGCATTGTAATTCTTAATACACTTAAATTAATAGTGTCAACACTCAACTCCCAAATTCTTTGTATCCATTTCTCAAAGTTCATTTTTATTGGAAGAAGTCCTATATGAATATAAACATTTGCGGTTTAATCCTTCTTAGTTACTCATAGAGAATGTTTAGTCTGACATGAAAATATATATGAAATTAGCCAATGATATGAGCCTTTTATAATTGTCATGGAGTAAATTCATGTCATACCAATGCTAATCTTTTGCTAATCTTTTGATTTCTTTTCAATTCTTATCAAAGAAAAGTACTAATCACAGATTTGAATATGAATTTTTATATTACATCACAATTGACATGGTAAAAATTAGAACAATATCATTTTAAATCTATTGATTTGACTTTTCTCTACTTAAATTTCAGTTTATGAAACAAATATTTTTCAAACTTTTTCTGATGCTTTTCAGTATTAGTCATTATTACCTATTTCAGTAGCCACAAAAAAAAATGATGACACTTGAATTATAGCCACTTCTGGCCTTGAGAATCACATTGGTTTTCTAAAGCCTTCCTCTTATGTTTTGAATTTACAAGGCAGACTTGTGTATATAAAATTGATGTCAAGCATTGAAAGAAAAATTGTCTGCTCCTAAAAATACTTGTTTAAATTGTGTTACAGTCAATTTTTTACATACATATTTCAATGACTATCTTTTATCTTCTCATAATTCACTCTTTAAGTTTCTGTACTTGCACTTACATTTAGAACTAAAATGATTTAGGAAAATTTCTTCCATTAATAAAAATAATAGCATGAAATTTCTTCCATAGGTTGAAAGACCTACAGATAGATAAATGGACATATATACATCTGTTAGAAGCATCAATTTTCCCAACCCTTTTATTTTGTCTGTTAAATGAAGACAACTTTTATTTTTATAAGCACCGCAAAGCATTTATAGGGAATACAGCTTTAAACTAGAAATCAGAAATGTGTATGTTATCCTGGTTTCATCATTAAATTCCTGTGTAACCTTGAAGTTACCTCATGTTGTTATACTTGATCTAATTTGAAGCATTTTAGAAATAAAAAAAAAAGGTAAAAAATGGTGTTCACTTGTTACTATATAGCAGTTCTAAAAGTCTCCGTTTCTGAAAGTTTTCAAAAAGCAACACAAGGCATTAGACTCTGCTTATTGTAGGAAACTACCTAGTCTATATTTATAATCAAAATATTGTGAGTCTCCATTTAAAATGGGAAACAGCTTTTGATATAAAGATGTTCTCTGAGATAAAAGAAAATAGCACAATAGAATGACAAAATATTATTAATTCACTGTCCATACTGAGGCCCTCCCTTATAAAGTGTTTTCATTCTAATTAATAGCTATTATTTCTAAATTTAAGGATTCTGTTTGATTTAGAGTGAGAACCGGTGAGTATTATTTGGGTATAACATTTAGTTAACGGTGAAGAATTAATAAATACTCTATTAAATAAAACAAAAAGTTGTGATTCTTATGTGCCAGGATGCTTTTTTCATAACAAAAAGTTCAGTTTTCTCAATATTATTCCTAAGTAATCGCCACATCCTATCAAAGATGTCCTAAAAGGGATAAGACAATCTATAGTCTGCCCCCGGGAAATACAGTTTTGTAGCATGATTAAGTCTTATTTTTCCTGAGGATTTTAGCACTGGGAACTGGGCTTTACATTGATTATTCCTCACTGTCAACAACTATAATAAAACAAAAAGGAGCATCACAGTTATCTTCACATCTGAATGGGAACCATCATTCTGCAAGTGTAGGAATCCACAGCGCAGAAGTACTTGGTCTGAAAAAAGCCCCTCCTGCTATTTTTATTTGCCTCTTTAACCAAAATACTAGTTTTTGTTATAGCACCCTGAAAAAGCAAAAGAATTTTGGCTTTTGCCCCATATAATAAAATACTATGTTGAGAATCTTCCTTTTCTCTTTTGTAAAGTGTTGTAAAACAAGTTTTTTAATAGCAGTTTTAATTTTCATTTCCCTTATTTTATCCAAGGGGAAAATTCAGCTGAAATAACAGAAAGCTTTGAGGGAGTGACTATGTCTAACTTTGGTGTGGCATTAAAATTTTCTGGTTGGGCAGCACAATTGTTTAATTGGGAATCTCAGTGACAGCTGAACAACCTCAATGCTTGGGTCAACAAGCAGAGGAGCTTCACTCTGTCACCTATCAAGAATGATGCTTGTCAGGACTGATCTTGCCACTACACTCATGTTATTAGTCATACCATTGTTGTTTTCTGATATTAGAATGGAATAGACAAGAAACCCTGAAAGAGACAAAGTTCTATGCACAGGTATAGTTATAATCCTTTGTTCTTCATAAACCAAATGCAAATGTAACACTACTTCAGATACTGCTTCATCAGAAGCCCCAGAGATAACTAAAAGTAAGTGCCCATTTCCTCGTCGCAGGAACAGTGCCATAACAAAGACAGAATTCTAGTGACCAGCCTGTTTACAGAGCATGTCTTTAGTCTCTGGTTAGTTAATTCCTTGGCCTCCTAAGAGGTACCTCGAAGAGTCAATTGATGTTTTTGCATGTGTTACTAATGTATAGAGAAAATTTTTAAGTTCACTTTTTCTTTATTCTGTCTTTTTTACCCATCTTCCCTCATTGTAGCAAATTAGACGGCCGGATGAAAGCAAAGGAGTTGCTAGTAGAGTTGGATCCCTCAAAGTAAATATGCTTCTAACATTTTTTTTGGCAAAATTTCGTCTATAGCCTACACTTCTTCCTTTTTTGGAGGGTGTTGGGAGGAAGGGGGCTTTTTCCATTTTTCACCATCCCATTTTTTTTTATTTTAATTTTTTTGGCTGTTGGGTCATATTTTTTTGTTTGTTTGTTTGTTTGTTTGAGCTACACATAGAGCAACCAGCTGAAGGCAAGCTGCCAAATAACTAGTTCTGAATGGCACCACAAACAAGAGAAAAGGCAACTACCTCATTACAGGTGCCTATAATTTGGGGTTGTAGAGTAAACCGTTCCTCTGATTGATGTCACTAACTGTGTTCTAAGTTCCTGCACTGTGTTCTAAGTTCCTGTTTCACAGAGAACTAATATTTATTTTCAGAATATCTCCCTTTTTGGCTTTTTTGGTAAAAAGTAATTAAATATTATTTTAGTGTCATTACCATCTGTAGTTCATTTCAGAAAAGTAGTTACTATGAATTAATAACTTGTATTTATATATATATATATATATATATATATATATAAACTTATGAATTAGAAAGAAAATGATTATATATGATGCTAGTATAATGGACTCCGACTTGTATTTAAGCACTTTTAATCACCTTTGCTTTTTTTAAGTTAAAAAATTGATATAATAATCAAAAGAAACCAATATAAATTTAAATGTTTGCCCACTTGTGTATATGATCTGCCTATATGCAACTAGAGATTTCTAATCTGATGGTCCCATTTGCTAGTTGTTAAATAGCCATTTGGTCAGTACATCTTGGGCAGTACTCTAATATTTAGTCACAATGAAAAAGTAAACATATTACCAGCTTTAAGAAACAGACTAAGCCATTGATCACTTTCAATGCTGCCACCACAAATGCAAGTTAGAAAATTTTCCGAATTCTAAAAATATGCAGCGGAACCATCCTCCAAATTAACAACTTCTTTTGTCTCACTCTTAATTGTCCTTACAGCAATAGTAACTGTTAATCCAATACCAGATAATTAATTGCACTGAAAAATCCCAAAATTCAATAAGTAACTTGGGGCCTAATATTGTGATTTCAAAATTTTACGCACTTCCAAGTTGTTCCACTTAATCTATGAAGCACTAGTTTCTACCCTTTTTCCTCTCCTTGCCTCTTCTGCCTTCTTAATTTTACATTTTGTTGTTGTTTATTTGTTTGTGTGCACACCCGTGAATGTGCACATGGATGAAGGTGTATATGTATGTTTGTGTCCTTTATTCCAGACCAGCCATCCTCTCTGTTCTCTAACACTGCTGTATATGGGGTAGCAATTTTCTTAAAATGTTATTTCACTAAGGACAATAATAAGGGATGGGAAGTGTTGAGTATATGCCTGTATCAAAAACAAGGAAAGGTAAAATTACTCAGAAAAAGATGAGTTTATGTATCCTGATGATATATAAGCAGCATTCCTCACTGTCTACCTGTGAGGTATCATTTTACTTTTTAAGAGACGATAAATCCACTGTTGTTTAGATTATGGCTTATGACTCACATTCAAGTGAAAAGGTATATATAGCACAGCGTAGCTTTTTGGAAACTACTCTTGGTGAAATAAAGATAAAATGGCATCCATAACCAGAGCACCATCTGCTATAAACTGGATTGTGTACGCGAGTGTGTGTGTTAATTATCTCTAAGTTCAACTTTATATGTATAGAACTTCAAGTTATAATTGTGTATTGTGTTTTTAAGTGTATATACAGTATAGCTGTATATACACATATATTTGTATAATAACAAAACATACATTTTAGGGTTCAATCAGATTAATATGGATGCAGTCTTAAATCAAAAGACCTATTTAGGAAAGAAAGGCAAATTTCATAATTTTTAAATATTTACTACATATTTCTACCAAATACAAAGTTTTAATGTGAATCTCTAGGGGATTATAACGATAGGTATAGTATTTGCTTTCTTTAATGCTTTAGGGGGAAAAGATGCTATAATTAAAATAAAATGTTGGCTTTCTAGTCACAGTTTTATTGATCTTGTATTCTTGTTTTCTACAAAGATCTTTGATGTTTTGAAATGTTTGCCAAAGGCAGTGAGAAATGTATAACACTATGATCTTATCTTTAAAAGGAAAAAGGAAAACTGAAAAGAGAACAAGTTGCTTTTTCAATTTATTTTCTGATGTTTACATGTAGCTCCATCGAAAGCTGGAGGAGCTCAGAGATCACCTAGAAGGCAATGTGAAAGGATACTCTCTCAGAGTAAATGTACGATTTCACTTGGTGATTTTTTTTTTTTCTTAAACTTCTGCTGACTGGTAACACCAAATCTTATTGGTTTGTCCTCTCATCTCATCTTTTTTACTTCCTGTCTCTTTTCTTCCTATCTCTTTTTCTCCTTTTTAGCTGCAGTTTCATGCTCACATTTAAAAATAATGTTTAAATTGGCAGGGTAGAGGACCATCAAGTCACACTAACATTACTGTTGATTTAATAAAGTTTTGGCTTCAACACACACACATACACACACACACACACATACACACACACACTTTCCTTTCAACATCTGTATTTCTTATACAGTTGTGTAATTTTCTGAGGATCCTTTCATGAAGCTTCATTTGGAGCTTTTCTTGACCATGTCTTCTGCCCCTGTTGGATGTCTCAGTTAGATTATAAATTATGGCCTGAATTCAAGTGATAGAGCCTTGATGATTCAGTATCAGTTGTCAAGGAAAATGATCAATTATAGTGTCAGCATAGATAATCTGGTAGATAGACATATTTTCTGAGTTAATAAACTTCTCTTAACTATGATTCTTTGCAAATAACTCTGAGATGCCTTTTGTTTTAAAATAAGAAAATTAGACAGTAAGTATCTTTATCAGGAACACAATTCTGTAATGTCTTAGAAATACTTGGGAACTTTGAGTTACAATTGTTTATTTTGTCTACCCAAGACAACACTTTGAAGAACAATGCCTTTTAACCACTCAGTACAGTTTATACATCATATAGGTAGTATTAACAATTATATTTTTATAACCAGAATGTGTGATCCTTCTCCTGAATCCTTTAAAATAGGTGGAAGTAAAATTTCTAAAATTTTTTTTGTGTGAATATGGCAGAAGAAAAGCTTAATTATAGCAGTAAATAGTTTCTGGTTCTATTTAACCCTGATAACCCATTCCTGGAGCCTTTTTTAAAAAGTTCCTGTGATTCCTAGCCATGATTTACTTTCTCCTATGATTATTGCCATACATTTTATTCATATCGTTTTAATAGTTCGGCTATAAAGGGTAGAATAAAAAAATAGACAGGTAATTCCTGGTTTTTCAGCTTATCTTAAATTATATACCATGCATTGTTATGTATATATCCATATTAAATTTCTGATTAGTAAAAACCAAAGTTGTTTTGTTACTATGAATCATTAAATTATAGTAGCTAAACAGAACAAAATTAACATGTCTCATTTTTCTACCTTAAAATAGAGCATAACTTTAATGTACACTGATAAGTACTTATAAGAAATCTGAACAAGAAAAATCCCCTAACTAGACTATCACTGTGCTATCACTGTTCCAAAAGAACTACCAATTCTAACCCTCCCCACCCCATTACATTAAGTCACTGTTAATGTTGTGGATAGGTAAACATTATCAGGAATGAGTTTAACCTTCTAATTATAGTCTGATAAAGGGAGAAAAAATACAGATACATTTTGATTTTTGAAAAGCTGAACACCATAATTTTTTAAGGCTGAAAAAGTCTCTGAAGTATTTTTTTTACTTAGTCCTTTTCAATGCATATTCTTTTTTAATTAATTTATTTATTTTTATTTATATCCTTTACATTATTGTGTATTTCCCATAGGTTTCCCATCACTATTTCACCCGTGAGCCATCAACATAGTCCCTTGTGCTGTCTTATCCCCTGGTTTGGTCCTTCTCCCTCCCCCTCCCCTGCAGAATGTCTCTTATTTATGGCTGTGCATATTCTTATAAACTTGGACGATCATCCATAATCGCCCTCAGAATCTATTCCACTATTTTTCTAATATATAAGAATTTTATGATTAAATCAATCTAAACCTGTCTGGATTTTATTCTGGAAACCCCTAGAAAGATTTAATAGCAGTAATATATGTGTTTAGTGTCTTATACTTTTCTAAACAATCTCAGATGTGATATTATTTTTCTTTCAATCAAACCAAGTCTAAAAGTTGAGACTTACTAAGGTCTTTAGAGACTGCAGTTTAGTTTTAGATTGGGGTAAATTAAAAGTTCTATGCTTCAAAAATTGGATATCTCATATCATTCTTCAGTTTCTTTTTACAACACCTGCATGATATAATACATAGTGATTAATCGCAGTGTCTTCATCTTTTGTTTTACTGGGTAACATTTTTTCTGATTGCCGTTTTTTTCTAAAAACACTGAGTATGATATAGATCATTCTAAGATTCCCATTAACTAGAAAAGGATGGAGGGGGGAAATACTATTAAAAGGCAAATAGTTTTCTTCTTTAGAGAATTCAGCTAAGAAAAGATGCAGATCAAACACTTAGCTGAATGTTCAGTTTCTCTCCTTCCCCTTTAATTTCCATTACCTCAGAATGCTTTAAAATATCTCTTGTATATTAACAATTGTCCCTGAGAAGCAGAATAAAGTTATTCTCACTACCACAGTCTATAGAAACATATTTGTTCTAAGATGAGATAAATTAGTATATGGTAACTGTTCCATTTTGTGAAAATTTATTACAGATGTCTACACACAAGAGCAAATATATGGGGACCTTTTAAGCAATTGGAGCATTACTAAGTATTTCAATAAGGTGAAAGACTCTGAACTATATTGCCAGTTAAAGATTTTATTTAATAGTTAGAGGTGAAACATCATTCAGAAACTCAGGATAAGGATTTAACTAAATCATTAGTGCTGCAATTGTTGACATCTATATGATGCATTATTTCTTATAGAGGAAAGACTTCTATGTCCTTTTTTCAATATGAATATTCAGTGACATGAAGTAGCATATTCTGTTAAAATGTAATTTTTGTAATAACATTAAATTTAACGTCTCATGGGGCCTCCCTGGTGGCTCAAAGGGTTAATTCTCAGCATTATGAAGCTATCAGCAGCCACTGCAGCACAAGTTCAATCCCTGGCCAGGGAGTTTCCCACATGGCACAGCAGACCTCTCCTGCCTTGCCCAATGCTCCCCTCAGCAGTGTACTTCAGTGTATCTTCCTGTTCTGCTCCCCACTGTCCTGGTGAATCTTTTCACCCCTCCCCCCCATACCTCTGGCCTATACCCCAGCTCTTGTATGCATAAATAAATAAATCTTTAAAAAAAAATTGTGTCTCATGAAAACATATTATTCTTACACTGACTTGGGAAGTATTAGATTCTTAAATTCTAAATGAACACTGTATCACCTTTTTCTGTACATGTACAAAGCTGAAATATTTGAACCTGAATGATAAAATTACTGTCTTTCGCCTGAGTAGAGTTTGCTTAAATTTAATGACAGCAAAAACTTTTACAAATCCTAAGGTTGATAATGTGTTGAGAATAATGACTGAAGAATGAAGCTACATAAAGGAAAAAATTGTTTTTTTATTCAAATACATGAAACTTGTGTAAAGAATAATAAAAATGCACAAAATTGAAGAAAAGTGCAAGCAGTATAAGGATTGGAAAACACAGGATGATAAAACAGAAACTAATACTGTGTTTAGATACTATAAGGTAAATTTATAAAATTGATCTTAATTGGTAAAAGAGCAATGGGGTCCTAGAAAACCTGAATGTTAAAATGTTCAGAAAAAAGGGTAGATACATGTTCATGAAATAAAGACAAGTAGAAACAAAATAAAGGAGAGGTGTAAAATCACCTCAAAACCAGCACCTTTTTTATTTTCACTCAGTCTATGTGATATGATAGTTAAGTTTCTATTCAGCTACAAACATACAGACTGGTTTTGAGTAACCAAATATGTTAATTTTTTTAAACTTTGGCAAATATTAAAAGGGAAGGTGATGTATGAATTCAGACTATTGGCTTATAAGTAAGCTAAGAAGAAAGTTGATGTAGGAGAAGCAATATGATAATGATCTTTAAGTGCTTGCTATGCTCAAATAAAAGTATGGCATTATTTGAAGAAGAAAAGTATTCAACCTTAAAACAAGACTGTATTTGAAATATTAAGAAAAATATTTGAATCAAATGAGAAACTAATGTCTTTTGAAGAATGAGTTTTAAATATTTAGCAGTTTCCTGTGCATTGAAATAAGACCAGAAGGAAATTTTTTTAAAATAATATGAAACAGAGCTAATAAAAAAATTAGATAGTTGTGATTTTATAAATCTTTTAAGATCAATATTTTATTCGAACCTTTAGTTTTTTCTGAACTAACTCTTAAAATTTTTGATGAAATGTCTTTGGGACTTTTTGCACTTTTATATTCATCATTAATACCATAACTCCAGGGTCAGCAAACTACAGCCCTTAGGCCAAGTTCTGTTTCTCTTATTTGGGCCTTCATGCTAGGAATGATTTTTGCATTTGGGGAGGAAGGAGGAGTCAACTGCATCATTTATGACATGTGAAAATTATTTGAAATTCAAATTTCAATGTCCAGAATAAAGTTTTATGGAAACACAGCTACACTCTTTTATTTTCACATAGTCAGTGGTTGCATAGTTGATCAGTTGCAGCAAAAAACTTACGGTGTAGAAACACTAAAATAATTACTATCCAAACACTTATAGGAAAAGTTTGTCTAGATATGCTATAAATGGTTAGTGTGTTGGCAGGACATTGACAAAGGAATCATTGTAATAAAGGTTGTGCAAAATTATCTTCATTTTACAACTTGAGTAAAGAAGAGCTGCTCATATTGGGGTGGATGGTTTCACATCATTCTGCGTAGTCGCATGTATTTAAAAGAGTTGATCCCTGATCTTCTACCTTAACATCTCTATATTATTCCTTTCTAGCTCTTCTTCACTTGAGGCCACACACACACAGAGAATAAACTCACCCCGAATTACCATTAAACACTTCAAATATAGAACTGTCATGTAGTTCTATATGGAGACCCCTTACAGAGATTTAGAATATAAAGTTAAATTCCATTTCTGCCCTCTTAAATTTTCTAAAATGTGCTTTTAGAATATTTTTGCTGTAAACATCATATTTCTCTATTATTCAGTTATATCTTAATAAAGATATTTCCCCTACAACCCATGATCAACTTTTGATTTCTGTTAAATTTTTATGTTATCTTACCTGAAATCATACTCTAGAGCAACTGGGTAAGACACCCTCACATGATCAAGTAATAGATCATGACATATGTAGCACTTAAAAGTCTTAAGAGGTATCTACTTTGAATCAGCCAACTTTGATTGAGGTTAAAAAGTACAGCTGGAATATTAGTCCTTAAACGAATATATTCGGTAGCTTTTAAATTAATAAACATCAGTTTATTTGTATGCTCTACTTTCTGTAGGCAAATTTTGGTGTCTTTTGGTTCTTACATGTATTGTCTGAGTCTACATAATCTTCCTTGTTTGACATTTTGGCATTTATTCAAATTAATAGTATGCATTTATTTACTATTTAATTTTTCATAATTTATAATATTCTGAGTACCTTCATAGATGATATGCTATAAATATGACGAGACTACGATAATGAGGAGGATAACTGTAAATCTATTTTAGGGTTATCTCTCAGGAAAACAGGCTAATTTTGCTACCTTTTATTTTATTTGAATTCATTTAATATGCAAAGCTAATTTATGCAATTCTGAGATTTCAATTCTACTGAAAAATAACAAAAATCTATATTGTGCTTCAAACACATCTGTAACACATCTGTGAGTTGTTTAATGTTTACCGAAGAATTGACCTTCTCAGAATTGACTTTAATATAAAAGTAAGGTACTAATAAAAGATCTTGACATGCGAATTTTCCTGGTAATCCAAAACAGACAATTGAGTGGGGAGGAAAAAAGACTCAAATCGTTTTGAAAGATAATGTTTCTCACTTTTATGGGTATCGTTATATAAACAGGACAAATATTCAGGGCATGGTTTTCTTAGAATTAGCATCTTTCTAGAGAAAAACAGATACGTAGGTATTTGGGGAAAAAAGGTTTAACTTCTTAATATCTATAGATTGATCAGATTTTAAAAGTAACCCTTTGAGTAGCATTGATAAATTCTATTGCTGTGATGTAAGTGTAAAACCTTCTAAATAGTATTTTTCAAGCAGTTTGATTTTTTTAAGGATGGAAGAAAAAAGCTTTCATTCATTAAATAAACACTTATGGAGTCTCTACTGAATTCTGCTGTGCTGAACACGCAGTTAAAGAACAAATCAGATAATAAGTTCATTTCTGATTCCTCTACTGTGCCATCTCCTCCTGTATCTTCATTTCCCATCCAAACTTTGTATTTTGGAATTTCATGAAGAATTTGCAACTACATTGTGGCAACTACTGAATGAGTTGGCAGTGTAACAACCTAGAAAGGAAAAGCAGATAATTATCACTTCAAAGACATGAAGAGTAAAAATGGTTTAAGTATAAAATAGCTGTTTGGAAAAAATTGATACTCTGATGAAAGATAGTCTGGAGAAGAGTTTTATGTTCAAGTTCTTATATCTTTTATGGTGTTGTTACTGGCATACACTACATATGGAGGCTCAGTGATACTGAATCGTAGGGACAGAAAATCAGAATACTCAGTTGACTTTGGTGCCCTCTTTAAAGAACAGTATGAAGATGTACAGTAAAGTCATCCTATAAATAATCCAACTCATAGTTTGTGATAAACCAGTAAAAATCAGTGTGGTATCATAGGGAAAAAGTCACCCGTGTTTTTGCTTTCCTATTTACATTAAATGAACATCTCAACTAGATTATACTAGATTCTAATTAGAGAGAGTCATCTCTGTCATGGACATTTCTTATAAGCCAGGATTTTTTTATCACAAGGTTATCCTCAAATAACCCTGACATTTCAAACTCAAATGTTTGCTTATAAGGCTATTTTATTATCTGGCAAATGTGTTGGTGATGGAGCCTTCTAAACTTCTGAGACCCTTACTATGCTATCATTTCCTCTTTAACAGTGTTTTCTTTTCCCCACTGCAAAACCAGGCTCGGCTTCCCTCGTGCTCATCTACCTATAGTGTATCTGAGGTATACTTTGCACGTGTTTTCTTACATGGTCAACAACATGCTCGCCCTCACCATTTTTCTTATTTTATTTTCCTTTTGCCTTAATTTATTTTGCCTTGCACTTTGCACTTGGCTGGAAGGGATGAGGGTACCAATGGGGAAAAGTTAGCTGTTTTAAGTGGAAATTTCTATATTTTATACTGCACTTGTTGTCTGAGTAACTATTTTTGGCAGTCACTGTACCAGGCAAAATGGTTAAAACCCAAATCGCCAACTTGATTGTGACCACCAACTTAAGTCCATAAATATTCCTTTGACCTAGATAATTTGTCTTGAAACTCATATTGACTAAAGACAAAGACTTCGATTTGTGGACCTGCAGAGGTCTGTCTCTGGTAGCTGAAGATTTACATTAAATTAGTGACGATCTGTGCAATTACAGACATAAGAAATCATCCAAAGTGGTTACTAAATGAAAAGTTAATGATGCTCCTATTTTTATATAAAAAAGAAGATTTGCTCCCTTTCAAAAGCTGGTTAGGTTTCCCAGGAAAAAATATAGTCAGAGTTTTTATAATGTTCTTAGAATTTCTAGTATTTATCAACCATAAGATTTATGTTCTTTTACAAAAATATTTTATATGAAATTTGACCTATGTTCTTTGCATTTTTTTAGAGATTTAATTGCTCCTTACTGTATGAAACCACAGCATAAATGGTTTTTCTGTTTTTGTAAATCAGATTTATTGAAATATTAACAGATACTGAATGTCATAAGTAAACTTCCCAAAACTGGGGCACTGTGAGTAGCTAAGAAAAAGAATATATGAACTTCAGAATATGACTAGTAAATAAGAGACTTCAACAGCCTGTGATTGTAATACCTTAATTTTTTACATTAGGTACATAACATTATAAACATTTTGACATTTTACAGGCCAGTATTGTCAGCTTAATTCTCATTGCGGAAATATAATCTCGTAGCATCATGCAAAAAAAACAAAAAGAAGAAAGATAATATTAACTAAAATACCTAGTATATGCAGAACCACAGACCGAATACCATCTTTTGACTTCAAAATTTAAGAAAAAGACTTGAAAGGAATAGCATGAGTAAACCTCATATAGCCTCACAGAGATGAATATTTAGAGTCTTCTTTTATTCTTTCTTTTGCAAGTTACAGCTATTACAACCTCTTTTTTTTTTTTTTGAGCCTGACTTTGTGGCGAATTAATTTCTTCTTGAAATATACATTTGTAGGGAGCAGCAAAGTAATGAAAGGCAAATGAATTACTTATGATATCAGCAAAAACTTTTGAGGGGAAAATTGATACCATCTCATCACCACATTTTCATAGGTCTTTTCTTAATTCCTCAAGATTATGATTCCCAGTGTAAAAAATATATAACCCATTTCTTTCTGCCACTTCATCTAGGCAATTCTCCATTTCCCATGAGAGTGTATAAGAAGTCTACCATTGGCATCATCTCCAATCACAGCCTACAGCATCTATCAGGGTATTACTTTCTCTGTGACAGCATGTATACAGGAGGGCTCTGAGGTTGGAATGTGGAACTGGCTTGGGTGGGGGATGGGATTGTGTATGCTGTGGCATTTGCTCCATAGCATTCAGTTCTTAAATGAACTCTGACTTTATCTGAGTTTGTTTCTTTCATTGTGACACATATGATTTATTTATTTGTCATAAAGTATGTTTCTCTTTTTGTCATTTGTGGTAGGATTTCTATATTCTACTCAAGGTCACATCTCTATGGACTCCATAGGTTGTGATTATGTTTGATTTATGATGGTATAAAGACCAAAATAATGAAGCGCTCCTTAGGATATCGAATATTCATAATAAATCACTCGGACCGAAATAACCTTCCATAATTTTTTTTTATTTGATCCTAAGTTGGCAAATGTTTCACAAATTTTTGAACAGTTAACCTTAATAATTAGAATTTCAAAGAATTTTCTCCTGTTTTATTTCTTCATATAGAAGCCTCTTAATGGGATTGTGGTAAAGTTCATTATTTTATGGCATCATTATGAAGGTAGCCAAGGCTTCCATGGCCCAGTCTCTTCTTTCCCTCACATTTACATCATCCTTACTTAGCTCCACTACTGATGAATAAATTCTCCAACCCTAATGTATCATACTGACTTTACCAATTTCGTGTCACTATTTTCTGTGGCATTCGTAGAATGATGATGATGATAATGAACCCCAAACTTAAGGGGTACAAGATTGTTGAAAAATTGATCTATCCATGAGTTTTACAAGAATAAAATAATGTATAGCTTTACCTAGCTGATACTGCTCAGTAGGCATTTACGGCATATTAATGATCCCTTTGTAAAAAAAAACACAGCTCTCAATTTGTGATAAGCTTTGTGTTTGAGATCTCATTTATCGTCAGTTCAGTTCTGTTTGGAAAGATATTTTCATCATCTTCATTTTATAGATGAAGAAATTGAGGCTCAAAAGGTTAAATATTTTCCCAGTTCATGAATCTGACAAGTAAATGGCAGAAAATTGATTTTTTTCTTAAATTCCTTCCTTTCAGGAGTTATTAAAGGTCATCAATTCTCTGAATGGCATGCAGTAGTCTTATTTTGTCTTATATTTTTAATATATATCTACTTGGTTCTGTGTGCATGACCAAGGGGCATCCAGGAATCCCCAAACTTAATGGTTGCAAGCTCTGAAAGGTGTTGGGCCATCCACTACATAAAGACAAAAGAAACAGACTCTTAATATGAAAGATTTTTAATAGAATTAGTGTGCATAGAGAGGAAAGAGAAGAGTTGATGTTCCTAATAATAGTTTGCTAATAAATCCCCCAAGGTTACCCATCCCTTCATGGGCCAATACCAGCCAAACAGGGTTGGTTTGAGGCAGGACAGCTGAGTCAGGAAAACTTACCCCAAGTCTAAAGGACATTCTGGTGAGATACTGCAGGAAAGGAGTCAGGCACGTCTAGGACATAAGGAACAAAATACAAGTATAAGATAACGGCTGTCATTTTCTCTGCCAAGGAAGCCTTCTCACCTGTCTCTCACCCACGTGTCTCTTTCAAGTGTCTCTATACGTCTCTTCACATTGTCTCCTTTCAAGTTCCCCCAAGTCCCTAGGTGCGAATCAAAGCCAGAAAAGCAAGCACCCACAAAACCCACCTTCCTTCCATGTTAGAGAGCTTCACCTTTCCATTTAGCTCTGCCCCTAGTTTCTAGTAGCTAGTTTAAAATGGTTACATGTAAGTAGCGACAGGGAAAATGGTACTTCCCCTAACAGTTCAAGGTTGAATATATAGTTTGTAGTTGTATCTTATAAGAGAATGTAAATGTATCTATAATTCAAGGAAATACTAGAAAAATTAGAATAAATACCTTTTGTACTTTATTTTTCTTCTTTTCATGTCATTTAATAAATATGTATTGAGCACTTATACTCTTTCTTTACATAATTATAATCTAGTAGTTCCTTGACCTTTGGAACTAGGTCTCACATTTGAAATGTATATAAAACATCATGAACATAATGAGATCAGTGTTTCAGCTTATAAACTATGCAGTGTTCATTTTTTTTAATTCTTTGAAAAAATTGTTTTAGAATTCCCTTAGTTAAAACCAAAGCCAGAATTAATATAATCTCCTGATAGAAATACTAGTCTTTCTAGTATTTGTAGTATTTGAAAAGCTGGACTGTACTCCAGATGTATTCTTTCATGACCAGTA
This sequence comes from Scalopus aquaticus, assembly GCA_004024925.1. Taxonomy (NCBI): domain Eukaryota; kingdom Metazoa; phylum Chordata; class Mammalia; order Eulipotyphla; family Talpidae; genus Scalopus; species Scalopus aquaticus. Next base: position 118,772 of record PVIJ01001673.1, read on the forward strand.
ACAGTATCTAAAAAAAAATTTTTTTTTAATTTATTATGTTTTTACTGTCCAAATTGAACCCTTTAAGACTTTACCTGAAATGTCTTAGATTTCTCAGTAGCATGATTGGTGTAGATGGTTTGAAATTTGGAAGCTAAATGATTTTCCTATTAAGCAGACAAACTGAAACTTCATAATATTTTTAAATACTTTTAGCTACCTAAAGAAAAGGTGGCATTTTTAAGTTGTAACATGCAACTGTCCTTTGAACACCTACAACACTATTAAAACACCAATTCTAAACAAAACTTGAGGCCCCCAGGAGTTTTGAAGGTTGGAGCTTGTGCAAATACAAGTTTCATTTGAATGTTAGATAGTAGATCAGCATATTCTTGGAAGGATAGTAAAGAGTTAAGGAGGAAGGGAAGAAAATGAGTTTAAAACTAATATTTTCTGTAAAGTGAAAAAAATAGGGTAATGTTTTTTTAAATGCCAACAAAACCACAAACTGTTTAAACTAGAAAAAACTGTAATAAAATCAAATAATATTTTGCACTATGAGGTAATCTCCTAGGATTTTCTATTTTATAAAATTTCACAATGATTGGTTTATTATTTATTTCACTATAGTTACCTGTGATGTTCCACTCTTTACTTAGCTCTTATATATACATTACTTTCATGCTGCTTCTATATAATAGTTGAGAATATGAAGATAGTATCTTTGAAAACATAACTGCTGCTACCAGTTTCTTGATTCCTACCTCACTTTTGAATTTTCTTAAATGAATTAGAGTTTATAAATTGTTTGAGTCAAAATAAGAACATTAAGTACATACTTCTCTCTGACATCCACGTAAATAACTAATCATAAAAGATAGTGAGAAAACACATGACTTTCTCTTTGACAGGAATATTTGATAAATCTATCGAACCAATATTTTCTTCAAAAGAATGGGTTGATGATTTTGGGGAGTAATGATAGGCATACTTTTTAATTGCCATAATAAAGAATTTTTATATGCGCTATTACAGTTTATACTAGTGAATTTCTGCTTATCCTTATATATTGCCATATATATTCTGCTATGTGAAATACAAAAAAAAAGTTATTAATGAAAATTTTAAAGTTTAAGATGAATTATGAATGCATAGATCCAGGAATGATGAAGAGTCTATAAAATACTTTCATGGAAATCTGACTTTATGCAAATACAGATTAGTTTTATCATCATGATGTTATCACTTTTCCAATGCTATAGGGAATTTAGAAATGAAAAAATATTAATTAGATATGAATAGAATCCAGATAAATGTTGGTACTTTATAGTATACACTAAAATGATATAGCTCACTTTCATTCTTTTGTTTCCAGTTGTCATTTGAATGTCTTTTTATGATCTCAAACTCAGTATATACAAATCTACTATCTAACTACATTCTCTCAAACATTTTCTTTGAGTTTTTCAGGTTATTTTCTTAAAGTTTCTCAGCATAGAAATCTTCTAGTTATTTTTTTACTCTAATTTCAATTTCATCTTTGACAGTTCATCAATAAATTCTGTCAGTTTCATTATTTCTTCTTTGTATTATCTCCTTTTAATTCTAATATGTAATGAACTTTGTAAGCAGATTTTTTTTCAAATCTGGTTCTAATAAGACAAGTAATGAATTTGACATGTCATATTAGAAGCACTCAATAATGTTTGGAAAATGGTGAATGAGTACTTAAATCTTGAATCAACTTTTCTAAAGTTTATAGTTTCTGCATTTAATTTTGCAGAGAATTGATAGCTACTTTATGTGAAATCTAGTAAAGTAGTTGGGACATAGCATCAAATAAACCTATCTATAAGTTGGATTTTTAGCCCTTCATCATCTCAGTCAGACTTAGATTATTAGGACAGAAGCTAAATAATTGAATCCCCTTTGTATAGACCTTTTTCCTTTGTGTCAAACTAAAATTCCTAAGCATTGCTTAAATTCTCTGCAGTTATCTAGTCAAAAATAGCTATAGTGGCCTGCCTCTGAGTTGTTGTATTGAATAAAGGCCATTCTACCTCTCTTTCAAAGTCCTTCATACTTTGACTGGTCACTATCTACTACTATTTTCTAGTATCCAGATTGCCTGATTTTAGCACTAAAAGCACCACATCTTGTGACTCCTACTTTTAAACCAAAAATTTTTCATCACAGAAACCTCAGTCCCTAACAAACAAGTACAATTGACCACTTATTTTTTCCCTAATTTATCGACCACTCCAATTAAGGTGAACCTCCTTATCATATTATGTTTCTTCTTTTTTGTTGGTCATGATTTGTGCTATTCTGTCTCCCTGAAATATTGTCTTCCACCTAATAACTCTAGTTCATCTTAATCTAGAAAGCCTCCTCCACCAACTCCTATTCACTCTAATCATCCTCTCAAGGGAATTTCAGTTGAGTTTATATACATTAGCACCCTATATTGGTTTTATTCTGTCTACATGACTTTTTCCCTCCTGTTCCTTACATGTTGGTCATCAACTTAATTAATTCCTAGTCTCCCTTCATTTCATTTCTTACTGTGAATCTCCACTGTCCAATACACAATGGCCAATAGCTACATGTTTAAAACTTAAAATTCATTAAAATTGAAATTCAGTTTCTCACATGTAACAGCCATATTTCAAGTACTCTATAGTCACATGTGGCTAGTAACTACCATAAAGTATAGATATAGAACATTTTTACCATCACAAAGCTTTATCGGATGGTAATGCTCTATATACTTCTAGGTTGATCTCATAATCAACAGTTGTTATAATTATGGTCATCACCACCATCCTCATTATTATTATTTCTACTTGAGTACTACTTTAGTCAAAGATCACTCTAGAAGCATCACATATAGTACTATCCTACCACTACATACTAACTACGTCGTCTTAAACTCTACTTCTCTTTCCCGAGTTAAAAGAACCTTTAACATAATTTAACTCCCAAATTTGTTCCTTGATCCACTATTTTCAATAAACAACACTACTCAAACTGGAATTCTGAAAGTTATCCTGTATCCCTTATGACCAGTCAGAACCTAAATCTTATAGAAACTGCCTCTTTTGTATCTCTCAAATCTATATCCTCCTCTCCAGAACTATTTTCAGTGATATAGTTGAATTTCTCATCTGGGTTAATCTCCAGACTAATTCCTCTGCTTTCATCACTTAGTCCATAAATAGGTCTAATCCATCTTCACAATCCTCACCAGAATGAACTTGTTAAAATGTTGATGCAATCATGTCTTTCCCATATTTAATTTTTTTAAATTTATGTGTGTATATATTTTACATCATTGTTCACTTTTGTGAATACTTTTGTTTTCTCCTCTCAGGTATAGTCCCCATAAAATTCCCACCACTAATTCGCCCGTGCACCATCACCATAGTCCCTTGTGCTCTTCCCTCCCCTGTTTTGATCCCTCTCCCTCCCTCTCCCTTGCAGAATGTCTGATTTATAATTTATTTATTATTAATTTGGGTTTTTGGTTTTTTTTCCTGATCCCTTATTTGGTTCCCCCATATTATTCCTATAAATGAAAATATCCAATATTTTTATTTTTCCTTCTGATTTATTTCACTGAGCACAGTCCATGCCAGCTCCATCCAAGTTGCTGTGCATGGCATGAGTTTATCTTTTTTGGTCACTGAATAGTATTCCATTGTGTATATCATATTTAAATTTTTTCAGTGACTCTCCCTAACCCTTAGAAATTGATCCCTACCTACCTCTTACCACTCCCAATCATGGTTAAAATTAGTTTCAGCATACTTATCACTTCCCAGTTGCCAGGACCCATCACATCTGTGAATTACACTGACTTCCCACCTTTTCTTGAGCTGACTAAATTATAATTGTCCCTTAAAACTGTATCCCAGTTCCAGGAAGTCTTTCCTGGGTAACTGCAACCCTGTCTGAGTTAGGTGCATCTGTTACATATCCCCATAACCACTTGTACTAACTTCTATTAGAGACTTGCCGTGATGTGTTATAATTATATGTTTGTTTAAGTGTCTTTATTGTATTGTGAATCCCTGGAGACCATAGGCTGCTTTTTTAAAACCTGTAATTCACAGCTAGATCAGTTTTGGCAAACAGAAGGTTTTCAGTGAGTTTGGGTAGAGTGAAATAATTGAATGAATGATATCTCATTGTTACCTCATTGCTATAATTGTATTCACTGTATTATTAGATTGTGACACCTGGTTGGGTAAAGACATTAACTTAGCTTCTTTTGTGTTTTTCTCCCTTCCCCCATCTAGTGCACAGTCAGCATTAATAAACACATATTGACCAGATCATTAGTTAGAACCCAAATATTTCATTATATATGTCAATGTGTTTTAAGATTTGCATACATTTTGCTGATTCCCTGAAACACATTAATCTAGGTCACTGTTCGTAAAATATTTTAATTCTATGCTTCCTGACTGTTCCTACTTTGACATTTTAAGAAATAAATAACAGGGATAGCTGGCCCAGTTTTTCTTGAGTGTGGCCTCAAACAGTATCAAAACATTATTTCAGTGTTTGAATCTTTAACTCTGATTCCTTACTCAATCTTCCTTTTTATAAGAGAGAAGAACATCTCAAACTAGAGTAAACTTTCTGTTGAAACCTGAACATTACCTGGAGCAATACAGCTTTGTTCTCTGTGGCCCCAGTCAGTCTCCTTGACATCCTGTTTAAAAGACACTGGGAACTAAAAGTCCATGAAAAAACATGCTCTTATAAACTCAGATGGAATTCATATGAGAATCAGAATTGGTATACAGGCAAAACTATATCAAAAGCTGAGATTTATTGTTGAGTCAATAGGAAGTCTTCCTTAGTTACCGTTCAACAAAATTAAATTCACAATTATTATTGATTGGTAAATAATTGAGGTATGTGGACCTCTGATTAAATCATCTTCATCTTTCACCAAGACATAAAAGTAGCATTGGTGTGCAATTTAAGTCAAAAGAAACATCAACATGTAAGGTTTCAGTGGCTTTTTATTGTTCTCCATTCACTATTGAGGAGAATTGACATTAAAAGGGATTTTACTCCTCAGTAGGCTGATACCTCTCCTTTCCTTTTGCACTATATGCCAGCATTTTGTCCTGTCTTTCTTTTCTTTTTTCTTTTTTATTTATACATTCTGCTCATGGTCAAATTCACATGAGAACGTTGTTGTTGTTTGTTTGGTTGACATTACATTGGTTTACAACTGATCCAGAGTAAGAAGATCAACGTCTTCAGATGTATGTTACCACACCATACCAGTCACTATTTCTCTTTCTTATGTAGTACAGTTTTCTCTTCAACATAGGTGGTAATACCAATGAATTCTTGAACAACTCCCTGTAAATTATCAAAGGTTTAATGTATACTAAGAAGCTTATGATCATACCCTAGTGTGGTTCATACCTCTAGAATTGTTTACCATCAATCCTGGTCTAATTTTTATAGATGAAGTATCTTCTTGACTATCATTAATGCAAATTTTCTTTTGTTTGTTCACCCAAACGTGTCTGGGTAAAATGTATAGCCTTACTTCAGCAAATAGAATTATCATTTTGTTTTACTCTCCTTTTTTCCCCTTTCAAAAACATGTCTTTTCTCAACCAGTTTTCCTCATCTAGACTATAGAACAAGAAGTAATTTGTGTGACTTGTGTAATTTGTTTTTCAAAATCCTGCAAAGATGGTTTACAATGTGCGTGGATGTGTAGTGCATCAGGGATTAATTCTCTACTAGAATTGAGAACTATGTAATAATTTTTTTTTTTAACTTTTAAGTTGTTCAGTACTTCTTGAAGCTATTTGTTTATTTGTTTTTTGGAGCCCTACTTAAATTTCTTCCTTAGGAGTTCTCCTTATTTTCTTCTATGGATATTAAAATCTTTAGTCTTATGCTTAACATGTGAATTTAAGATTTGAGAGTATGAGGCATGTTTTTGAGAAGATTTTTTTAATAAATTATTTTTCTGAAAGAATCTAGAAGTTAAAATAACTTCTCACTATATTCTTAAAATGTTCTTGTTTTGATAGTTATTATTTTATTGATTTTCTCACAGTACTTTCTGGAAATCAATTCAGTGTAGTGCTTAAAAGTTTGAGTTTGAGCTAAATTTTAATCCCAGCTCTATATTGGAACCCAGCCCTTCCATTTACTAGCTTTGTAAGCTTAGGCAATTTAACTTCTCTGCACTTCATATTCCTATAAAATGGAAGTGATACTATCTTTCAGAAAATAAATATTAATTGTTTAATGCTTAGTGCAGTTAATATAAATATTATTAATACTGAACAAAGGTTCAAAGATAAAATTATTTTTAGTTTGAGCTAATTGTGTCAGACTTATTTTATTACATTTAGCATGCAGCAAAATGTGTTTTACATATGGTCATCAGCCACAACCTAACTGAAAAATCAAATATTATTAGCTTCACTATCAATTTGACCAAAGTTAACATCAATACCTGTGCCATTCTGCCTTGCCTTCTTTTCTTAATCATTGTAAACTGTATTAAATATGAAATATGTGAACCTCTTTTCAGAATATCTATCTTTGTTTTTATTGAGCTGGTTAACTATCTTCTCCAGTTTTTCTTTTGTCTTTTCTCCAAAATAACTTTTCTGTTTGGTGTCTGAATTACTTATGTATACACACACCCCACCACACTGAAAATTATGGCTAATAAGAATTGTGCTTTCCCTGAACCCCCTAGGGTCCATGGTTGGGTCTGAAAATTAAACTGTCAAAAACACATTAACAAGAAAGATGTATACAAATTTGTTAATGGAAATTTTACATGATATGGGAGCCATCCTAAGGAAATGAAGCCAAAAAATATATAGTTAAAACTGAATGTTTTAATGCTAGTTCTAATGAAGAGTAGATAGTTGTGAGAAGTATAATAGGGCAATGAGTATGATCTAATATGACTTAAAGGGTGGTAATCTAGAATATATTTATCAAGTTCTATTCATTCCGATTCTTTCCAGTGTCCCCCTATCTAGAGATAAGGATGGTCCTTTCCTTGGGTAGAGAGGGTACCTTTCACATGAGAGTCTTACGACATGTTTCAAAGAAGAAGGGTGAGGGAAGTTCAGAGAGAGATTCCTGCTTCTGCCATTTTCTCAAAATTCTTCAGCTCAAAATATTTAATATGTCAGGGTTTCATTGTAGGATCATGTGTTCTGAAACCAATCTTGATATTGCCCTTGAATTCCATCCTATGTCATATACTATATACATACTCAAAGACATGAGTGAGCAAAGTAGTTTCCCATAAAAACTAATGATTACTAGAATTCTAGGTTAGTGCTTGAAAGTTTATATAATCCTAAATAAACTGAAACAGCAATACAGTTTAACTGAATTGAGGGTCAAATAGACATATATAAATTAACATAGGAATTTATATTCTATTTGTAATTCTCTTTCTTGGGAAAATTCATTTTAACTTCTAACAGAATTCAGCCTATTCCAAAGCATTTTTATCTAACTAATTCTGAATGGCAGTAGGAACTTAGATCCTGTTTTCTTCCTGCAGCAGTTCAAATGGGACAGCTCCCTTAGAATATTCATAGTGGTGAAAAGAAAAAGAAGAGGGAAACTAGCAATTTGGGAAAAGACTTTTCCAAGTGTTGTGTTGAATGAATTTTTGAATTAGAGGTTCATGCCTCTGTTGTTAATTTTCAGTAAGCTTTGTATAGTATAATGTTATTTCGAGAACTGTACAGGGTGCTTTTGCTGCCTCTTCCTAGTGAATGTTGATTTTTCTGACTTATTCAATGTTCTCTGTGTCTTTAGTATCTGTGAGTCAGTTTAACAAAGTAAAACAAATAAAGGACTAATTAAAAGAGCTGACTTCTACTGCCAGACTTTCATGAGAAAGCTAATTCATCATAAATGTAGCACACAGGATTTGTAATCCTATTAAAATATTAATGGCACAATTTTAAAGGAATTGGCTCTTGATTATCCTTTGTGATTTTGCTTTCTATATGAAAGTTCAGTCAGAATGCTAAATACAGATAGAAAACATACTTTGAACTTAAAAGTCTCACTCCTGGGAATCTACCCAAAGGACACAAAAATAATAATCCAAAAGGATACATGCACCCGCATGTTTATTGCAGCACTGTTTACAATAGCTAAGGCATGGAGACAACCCAGATGCCCAAAAATAGCTGACTGGATCAAGAAGATGTGGTACATGTACACAATGGAATACTACTCAGCATACAAAAAAGATAAACACATGCAATTCACAGTGACATGGATGGAACTAGAAGGGATCATGCTCAGCGAAATAAGCCAGAAAGAAAGAAAAATATCGAATGGTTTCACTTATAGCAGGAATATAGGGGAACCAAACAAGAGAGAGACACTCAGTGAGGGAGAAGGAGGATAAGGGCTCAAAAAGGGGTAGAAAGGGGCACAGGGTCTACAGTGATGGGTCATGGGTGAATTGGTGGTGGGTTACCCAAGGGGAATACAAAATATGAAAGATATAAATAACAATTTAAAAAGTTTATAGTGAATTTATGTCCTGAGTGAATGTAAAAGTGAATGTTATTTTTACCTGGTTGTTTATATATTCAGTTTTGCTAACACTACCAGAAAGTCATGATAAGTCATCAAATATCTATTGAGCATCTTTGCCACAGAAAAGATAGTGCCATAGTCACCGTCTATAGACACATGGAGAATGTAGCAAAAACTAAGTAGGAGGCCTCACTTAAGGATTTTACAAATTGGAATTCTATTTTTAATATCATCTATGTACTCAGGCTATGGGTTTGAAAATACTACTAGAGAAAATGTCTTTGACTCTGAAAATTGAAGCTATTCAGTGATAGCATCAAAAAAAAAATCTTATCGGAAAATCATCATTCTTAGGTCCTCTGTTCAAAAAATAGTCTGGAAGAATTATTTAAAAATTCACTAAATTATGGCCTCCCTGGTGGTTCTAGGGGTTATCTCAGCACTATGAAGCTATCAGCAGCCACTGCAGCCTGAGTTAGATTCCTGGCCAGGGAGCTTCCCACATGGCACAGCAGACCTCTCCTGACTCGCCCGCTCCGCTGCTCCCTTCAGCAGTGTATTTTAGTCAGTCTGCCTGTTCTGCTCCCCACTCTGTCTCTGGTGAATCCTCTTGCCCCCTCATACCTCTGGCCTATACCCCAGTTCTTGTATGCATAAATAAATAAATCTTTAAAAAAATTCCCTAATTATTATTAAGTCCCAGAAAAAGAACTTGCTCAGGGAAGATTTTCCCAGAATAGATTTAAGTTCTTGGGGCCTTATATAACTTTAAAAATGTCATAATGTTCTTTAAACCATTTTTCTCTATATACAGAGATGGTGTCTAAGTTCGTGGTAAGATTTGTTTAATTTATTTGCCAAATACAGAACTTTCTGGAAAGGAGAGGTAATGCAAAGCATGATACATGATAGTACTCTTTATTAACATTACTTATTGAAAGAGAATGCACATTTAATCCTTTAAATTTTCTCCTCTGCTCTGCTATGTGACTTAATACTTTTAGATAGTATAGGAGACCCTGAAAGAGAGAGGACCACAGTAAACATTATAGGTCAGAAAATAAGTGCATGTGCATAGGAAGGGAATTTATGAAAAGAAATTTGATAGTTCTTTTGAAGTCCACTCAGTTTAATTTAAGGACATGTTTTAAGTCCTATGGAATCCATTTTATTCATGCTGATAGTCTATCTTATGTGTTTTAACCACTTACTTGAGTTACCTAATAATGCCTGCTGCACTATTTTACAATTGTAGCTATAATTCTTCAAAGTGTATTAATCTATAATATTTGTATTCTTAATATATGTGTACTATGCCTATTATTCAAGAGATATTTAAATAGTATCCTTTTATCTTTTGCAGCATCTAAGACCATTTTTATTTTGTTGTTGTTTTTAACAAGAATAACAAAATTAAGAATTACAGGGATATGTTGAAACTTTTCCACATGGTACTCTAGCATCATCAATAGGATAAGCAAGAAATAAAAATGGAGAAACTATGTCAGTGTCCTTTCTATAACTTTGAAAAGTTCAAATTGCGCAATTTATATGTATATAATGATAGAGTATTTCATATGTTTGCATACTGATTTGCTTCTTTTCAGCTTAATTATTTTGGGAAGCCAGGTTCATCTTTAGTTTTTTTAGTAAGGTATTTAATATACATGAAATGAGTGTCAATACAATGAATGACAAATTGAAATTATATACAGCCTTTGAAATATATGTGCTTACACCACTTATGAATCTACCGGGTAAGGTGCTTTTGACTTAATTTCTGTGTGACTTTCGTTACTAAAGAAATTGAAAAATTATATGAAACATGCATAGTAAAGTTGTTATATAAAACAGTATTATTTTGTAATAAAACAGAGTTGGATGTGTATTATACATAGGAAAACTAATATTGCATATGTTCCTTGGAATTGAGAGAGGAAGGAAAAGTGAGTATGTTAGTACTCAAATTTTTTGCATTTTAAGAGAAAAAAATAAATGAAAAAGTGAGGAAGGTGGGGGAATAAAGGAAAGAAATGGTGGAAAAGTCTACAAGCCCAGGTTTTTTCATTGTCTTTGCTGCTTCAATATTTAAAGAATAAGTCACTTGTTCTGACTTTCCATGGTAAAAGAGTTTCAAAACGTAAGCATTAACTTACAGAACTAAGGTTAACTTAGAAAGATGTTTATGATATTTTTGGATATTCATATTCCATGAAACCCTGAGTGGAACTCAGATATGGACTTTTATAGCCATAGGTTTCAGTTATACTAGCAATTTTCCTTGTCCTATTTTTTAAACTGCCTTAGGATAAGAAAAAGACTATTTTTGAATTTTCTTCCATGCCATTCTGTACTCCATTCTGTACTCGGTAGTGTTTAGAGTCACAAAATTCTAGCTCGCTGCTTTTTTACCCCTCCTTGGCAACTTGCTACTATCCTAGCACACAGCAATTAAATCTAATTCTGTTTGGACTGCCATGTTTATATATTATTCCTGAGAAGCATGGCATGAACTAGTGCATGATTCCTTGAGAAGACCACTGTGTGTAGTTGCACTGAAAGAAAAATTCCAGTAACAATTTAGCCCTTCTAATTTAATATTGAAGTTGTAATTAATTATGAGCTTCTATACATCATTTGACAGAATTCTTCAGGAATAAAAGTGAAAACTGAGGCAAAATAGTCTTCTGCAATCCAATATTTGGTACCTCTAAGTTATACAGGTATTCGATACTTCAAACAATACACAAGTGGAAAAGAAGAAAAAAAATGGTGCCATTGAGACCTGAAGAGGTTGTATGAGAAAATGTCAAGTGTTCTTAATCTCAAATATTTGGCTCAGAATCTAAAGTAGTTAGAAACGATTTTAATTTTCTCACCTTCCAATTCCACAGCCTAATCATCCATTTTAAACTATATCAAACATGACTTAATGCCTTCATTTCTATGATAATTTCAACTGTTATTTTCTATATACCCTAAAAATGCCTTCAATATTTTAAATATTTAGTAGGAACATTGGTTTAATAATGAAGTGATTGGAACCCTTCATTAGTTCCATTAAACATTAATCTCTTTCATGCATGCATTTTTATTTATTAGAAAATAAACTAGATGATTTTTTTTCAAAAGGAAAATATCTTCCTTTTCCCTTTCACATTCAGTTTCATCTTGAAATGATGGGAAGTAAGTGAATGATCCCGAAACTGATCATTTAATCTACATATTTCTGTCATTTTTCTGCACATGAATTAAGTTTTGTTTAATTTTTCTATCAGGATGTTCCCAAAATTAATTAATGTAAATACAGTAATCAAACCAAACAACTGTCAATTACTCCAACTTCTGATGTCTAGCCTCGTGAACTTAAAAAATCTATAAATAGATGCTCAGAATCTTCTAACTGACCTACTAATTCATTTCCCTTTATACACAGCAAGTATACATGTAATCTCTCTAACCCATCTGTTTTAGATCCATTTAGCACAGTTCAAGAGTTCAAAGAATGAGTCAAAATAATCTGGGGCTATTCATTCAACCTCAATTGCCATTATATAGTAAAGGTCTCTCTCACTATTCACGCTATTACAGGTACATGGGGCAATAGCATATCTAAAATGTTCTTGGACATATAAATACCACTATTTCAGTCCCACTATATCACTGTCCTTTCATTTGCAATTATATAACTTTCAGACATAACTGAAATGTGTTTTAGGTCTGGCCTGAAATGTTCCCCAGCTACAGGTGTCTACTTGGCTTTCCTTTACTTAGTCATTTATGCTTGTAGATGTAGCCATACTGTTACTGCTTTAAGTTATGTTTGAATTCACTTTGGTTTCCTTTTAAACGTCCCATCCTCAAAGTGAAATATTGAGTCTGGTTTTAAAATAGGTCATGATGTGACTAATTAGTGATGTGATTTTTCTCTTACAAACACATCCCTTTATAAACTTTGTATACTGTGTCTTTTTTTACCATGGCCTATTGACTAAAAGATAATTTCAAATCAAGGATGATATTGGTGTTTTGTTTTCTTTTGAGGTAATGTTGATCTATAGCAGTGTAAGTTTCAGGTGCACAATCATATAGCTCAACATCTGTTTATACTACATCATGGTCACCACTGATATACTGTTGTTTTTAAAGTCTGACATGATTTGAGGATTGATATAAAAAGTGTGAAAGAATAGTCTACAGGAACTTTTGGTTCTGTTATTTATTATCTCATTCACATTTACCTACTTTCTTACTACAGGCCTCTACACTTCATTCTTTTCTGTGCTTTTCCCTTTTTGTCTGTATGTGAGTGTGTTGTGTGTGTGTGTGTGTGTGTGTGTGTGTGTGTGTGTGTGTGTTGACAGAAGCTACTCATCTTCTTTAACCATTTCTTTTCCACTCTCTTTTCAATAAACAATAATCAAACCTGTCTTGGCCAGTGAAAAAGAGAATGAGTCATAGTAGTTATTAAGAATGAGTGTGTATATCTCAGCTGCTATAAAGGAGCAAAATGGAATGAACATAGCTGCTTTGGTGTTTAAATATGAGAGAGACAATCTAGACAAAACTAGCATAAATGAAATCAGTATAACATTTTTAGCTGTAAAATTCCTAAATTGTACGATGGTCATGAAAAGACACTATATAAAAAGAATATATGTGCCTTTTTTAGCTTAGTTGAGCTGAAACAAAATGCTACAAATCTGAGGTTATAGAGTTTTGTAAAACCAGTTAGTTTCACGCTGTACTACCCCTATATCATCTTATTGCAAGTATGTGTGCAGGGAAAGGACAGAGGAAAGATGTGTTGAGGGTTCAAAATAGATCTTTCAATAATTGAATAAGACTAATTTGAACAAATAATTTACTGATCACTCTGATATATAAGCATTTTAAATTATAGAATTTTTAATAAAATGTCTTATTTTCAATAGCAGTTTCTATTTTTCTTTCATTTTCAATAACTTTTATCTTGTTTTCACATGTTCAGTGAAGAACATACAAAAACAAAGAAAAAATACCACTGAGCTCCTCTAGTTTAATTTAAATTAATATTTAGCAGAAAGACAGTGAGAATGGTGAATTGGAAAAAATGAGAAAATTCTATTGATAATGCAGAGTAAATAAAAAATAAAGAAGCATATATAGAAGGAAGAATTATCATTGAAGAATTCCCTGTATAGAAAATGTTTAAGAAAAGCTCATATATAGGATATTGAAGAGTTGGAAAACTCTAGTGGATATGTTTCTGCAAAGCTGACTTCATTGCACGCCTCACATAACTTAGCAAAGAAGTAGGCACAGAAAAGCTACCTGAAGCAACCCTGAGAAGGGTAAAGGGAGTAAATCCATTAATGGTGAAATTATCTAGGACAATGGTTATAATTTAACAGGATTCTCAATTCAGTTAATAAAGTTCAATGGAAAAGATGATGATGGAAAAGATAATGAAAAACATCAGTCGAAAACAGAGAAAATACATTTGCTCTTAAAATTCAGATTGCAAAAGACTCCAAATGATCCCAAATTCTAAATTTGAGAAATCTAAGATATTAGGAGCTCTGTGTAAATGTCCCTTTGGTAGAAAGAGGTGGAGTTGGGGTTCAGAGAGAGGAGACCAATTTGTTGGTGATGGATGGTGACTGAGCATTGGTAGTGGGTGTGGGTAATATACACAGTTGCTATGGTGAGAAACTACATCTGAAACTTACATAGTATTGTAAATTAATGTTGCCTATTAAAATAAAAAATAAGATTTAAAAAAAAAGTCCCTTTGGTGAATCAGTTCCCTTTTTTCCTTTTTTGTAGTCCTCTTTTTTTAATGAAATATTTAAAATATATAGTAAAGAATGGATAGCAATAAATGCCCATGCACTAGATACCAGATATTAATGTTTATTATAATTTCTTTAAGTCTTTTAAAATATTTTTACTAATTAAAGAATTATGACAAAACTTAAGTTCCCTTTGCATAGAATTGCCATTTTATAAGAATAATACATTATTACACAGAAATTAAAAATATATTCTTTCCTACTAAATGGCATATGTTGAATCTGCATTTGAATGGTTATATATTTCTTAGCGTCCCTTTTGTGCCTATGATATATTTCTGCTTATATTTATTTTTAAAATAATCTACAGATCTGATAGCACAATTTTCATGATTTTTGGTATGTGCTAGAGAAATGCACACACATACTATGTGTGTATATAACTAAATATGTATATATATTTATGTGTTGTGTGTATATATGTATATATGTAGATACATATATGTTTATATATGTATATGTGTATATATATGTATATGTGTGTATATATGTATATATATACACACACACCTATGTATACAATTAGTATATTTTCTCACATTTATAATGATCAACATTAAAATTCTCAGTTTACAGGTTTTCTAGAGGTCATTGAAAGTGGCTCAATTTGGAATTAAATCTTTATATTGGAAGTGTATGAAAAGTGTCACCATTAATGTTCTAACATATATTCCATTGAGTCAGAGTGATAGCTAGTTCTATTCTTAGGTACGTTCTGCACATTACAGTATTTTCTTTGAGAACAAATAAGGAACTCACCAAGTTGACTAAGAAGCAGCATGAATAGACTTTTGATTTTCAATGGTAATTATAATTCACTTCACCAGATACGTAACTGCCAGAGTTCCAGCTTCTTTTAGAAGAGGTTAATACATAAATAGAATAATCCTTCATGATTATCTTAAAAAACCTCGGGTGAATTTAAGAGAATAATAATTCCTATAACTGCAAAAACATTTAAGAATGATTCTCTGGAAAAGATTTGTAAGATTATATTGTTCATAGATATTGTGTGTGTGGCTGCAGAGACAAATTCTTAAAGAATAGTTAGTTATGGCTACATATTCATATGTGTGTCTGTGTGCATCTGTGTGTGTGTGTGTATAGAAGTGAACCTTTGGTTAAAAAGTTATCATTTGATGTGATGACTATTATTTGATTATTCGATGTGATTAATTATCTTAGCCAAATGCGAACAGAGCAAGTGAAGCAGAAATATTTTTAAACCTGTGGTCTTTATAACTTTTTGCTAGCTAAGTACCTTTTTTGTTTCTCATGTGGTCCTTTAAATGAGAAGTTGATTAAGTCAGTGGCGAATCATATTTCATTTTCTCAAAAGAGGAATCTTTTTATATGTGGTTTAATACAAGAAAAGTTTGCTTGCTGCCATGAAACCCTAGACATAAAAAGAAGCTTATCTAGTTCAAAGTTTTGAAAACTTTTTCTACTCTAGAACCATATGGGAATCTGACAAAGCCTACAGATTTTTTTGAGAAAAAATATTTTTAAATAAATTAAATGCATAGGATTAAAAGGAAAACTAATTAAATTTAAATCACTATAAAAATATGTATTTTTGTTTTTAAAAAATGTATAAAAAATGACAAAATAGCAGCAAGTCTTAGAACTACTATAATGTTTAATCTTGGTGAACATGAACAACATTTTAAGATATCCATAATAATTAAAAGTAATGTTACTGCGTTTTGTTACCTAAGCCTATAATGAAAGAAAATAAAATTTACTTACATTAGTGAATATAAAATTATAATTTTTTTCTCCATCCCAGTGAATGACTTTTAACCAAAGATTCTCTCTAGAGAACTAAGGTCTGTCAACCTCAATTGAAACCCTAGAAACATCCTCACTTTGTAGGTGAGAAAATTAAGTCCCAAAGAAGTGAGATGACTTGACTAAAATCATATAACACAAAATTAGATTAACCCAGGCAAGCCTTAGCTCAAACCTTTTTCTGAAGCTTAAGTCTACAAATTGTCAGTTATAATCGCTAATATGTCACTTTCTCATAGCATGATCTAGAAAATTTGTTATTCTCATTGTGTCCCCTATTCTATGTATACAAAATATAGAGGACTTAAAATCTAGATAAGGATATAATCACTAAAATTTGTATGGCTCTTTTTCACTTACAATAGCTCACACTCTCACATACAGCATCCTACTTAATTTTCTCTATTTTATGGATAAAGAAATTAAAGTTCCAAGATGTTGAATGTCATACCCAAGGTCACACAAATAAAAAAGCCAGAATCAGAAACCATACCACTGGACTCCAAAGGACAATACCTTTATTACACTGACTTTCCTGTCATAAAGTATGTGTTATGATATAAATCTAATTAAACACAAATGAGTTGTCACTAGTCTCAGATGAATCAAATACTTTTATCCTAATTTATTCAGATAAGTAATTAATGAAGCAGCTATGGAAGAGAGTTTTTCCAGACCAATTCTCCAATTTTTAGCAGTCAGAAAAGGAAAAAATACAGAATTTTAAGAGTCAGAGATTATGAGTTTAGGCTTAATGTTTAAATCAAACCTTTCTTTCCCTCTGTTTCTGGTAAGGCTAAGGAGACAAGTAATCTGAGTAAATGCCAATGAAGTCCTTTTTCTTTATCCTCTTAAGCTTTATGAGTAAGTAGTACTCAAGAAAGTTTGTTTTTTCAAAGGCGGATTACTCTGAAATAAGATTGATAAGGTAGAAAATTTTAAGCAGCAAAAATTCTATCACCTTTGTCATTCTAGTGACCTGACCACATAAGATACAGAACATCTTGTTCTCTTAGAAAATAAGGAATCAGCTTAACCTGTCCTCAAACCTTTATTATAACATTTATTGCACTCCAAATGTCACTATTTAATTAATCTTAAGTTATGTTAATAGTAATGTGTTTTCCAAATTTCCAAATTCCAAATTCCGAATATATTCAGTAGAACACCCATATATTTCTTTGTTATAATCTATATACTTTTTACGTTTCATTTCTTAATATTAGTGGGCCCCAATAAGTTTAAAAAATCCTTTTTAAGCTGATAAAATAGTTTTGTATAGTATAGGAATGGGTATGATCATACTTACACTATGAAAAAAAATTTAATCTTCTGGGATTGAAAATAACTATTACAAAAGAAGATTTAGCAAATATTTATGCTGTACAGTAATACTGTTTTTGCCACTAGATCCTTTCCCTTCAAGAATATGCAGTATATTCAGAGACCCATATCAATAGAGTATGAGAAACTATACCTTGTATAGTAAAAGTTCTAGTAACTATAACTTTTATAGTAGAAATTCAGGTAGGAGGCTTCAAAATTTCAGAAAGCCCAAAACTAGATCCCAGTGATAGACTCCACAAAAATTTACTGTAAGTTACGAAACTCTATATATAAAATGAGCAATTTTTTTTTCATTCTTCAAGAAATTCATTATGATTTTGGAGTTACATTTTTACTCTTGTATGTGTACATGTTCCACTTACCCAAATGAGTGAATTTTATGATAGGTAAATTATATCTCAGAAAGGCTGTTAAAAGAGTAAAGGGAAAGATGGAATTATTTTTGATTGAGGAACTTGAGAAATATTTTTGCAGCCATTAGTATTTAAGCAGCATCTTAAAGGACAAGTAGTATTTGGATCAGAAAATAAGCAATAGCGTATTTCAGGGAGAGGAAACAGCTTATTTAAGGTCTAAGAGTTCAAAAGCACAAAGAATGTTCTAGAAAAGCTAGTACAGACTTTGCTCCATGCTATAGAACCCAGAGCCTAGAAGAATAGACACCAAAAGGGAGGGCCAACATATTCTGACCTGCTCAGAATAGTATGAGGGAGAGAAAATGGTAATATAAGGGTAATATAAGTAGATGATCTTTGAACAATTAAAAGTCTGATAACTAAGTTGCATGCCACCTATGAACCAAAACTCATACAAAAAGTTAAAATAAATTAACTTAATTACTATCATTAATAATAGGAAAGTCAACTTCAAATTTTTTCTAATGAGCTGATATGACCCTACTATTGACAGAAAGAACCCAAGTTAAAATAAGTTTTATTGGCAATAGGAAAAAGTGCATAAGGAAACTTAGTAACAGATTCTAACTAGGCAGTCTTTTTTGTTGTTTGCTTTAAAATATAAAAAGATTAAAATTTAATTGGGCCTTTCCACACCATTGTCATAGAACTTCTCAGAATACAGAAGTAAGCAGAATACATAATAAAGTCATTTAATTTCTAATTTAAAATGTGGCTACTGACCAGTGGGGAAAAAAATACTCTACTAAAATAGAAGGTTTTCCTAATGTCTATCAAGATGATGACTTCTCTTATTCTTGACTTTGACCCCCACTTAACCAATTGCTTATAATTTTGCAGTATGAGACGTAGTATGTACATTCAGTCCAACTATTTACAAGAAAAAAGAATACAAATTAGCCTAATCAGCAGCAAAAGAGAGGCAATTTTTATGAAACCTGAGTGTTAACTTGCAATCAAATGTAACCTCCATTTTAGTATTTATATATCCTTTTTTTATTATAAACCTATTCTTAACATGGGTTTTATTTTATTTGTTTCTCTCTCTCGCTACTGTGAAATACAGAAGGATGTTTGTTATTTACACATTTGTACCCCACCAACTGGTGTTAAATATCTGGCTTCCACTGGAGAGCCCCTGACATCGCAGGGAACGGTGATCAAAATTCCACACACTAGCTTCAAGCTGGGGGCTCGTAGCTACTGCAGCATTGAAGGGGGTCTTTTCCTGATTTCTTTAAAATAGCATGGTGATGGGCTGGTTTAAGAAAGGAAACCTCTCAAATCACATGACCACTGCTGCGCTTCTGTGTGTCCTGCTTTCTTCATAACAGCTTGGCACTACATTCTTTCCCTGTAGCTTAGTGGGCTTGTGTATGTATAAATGGAATGGGAGTTTGGGTGGGGAAGGGATGGCTGTCCATGGATGGTGATACATTATGCATGCATATTTCAATGTTAGACTAATGTGCCTTCCCTTATGTGTCACAAATTATGGTCACAGATTAAATTTTCTGTGTTCCTGAGAGATTGGGCCATTTCTTATTGGTGTGAGATCCATGTTTTGATGTTTACACCTTCAGTTGTTCTTCATGTTGCATTAAGCATAAATAGAAATGTTCTCCCGTAAGAGTTAGCTTTTCATGTTGGGCTGAAAAAGTCTTCATTTCTATGTAGCAATTCGTATTATTATAACCTATGGCTTTCAATTGTACCTCCCATAATGAAGAGCTGACTTTAAACACTGTGCTATTCTTGTTATGACCTAAGCATAAGGTAAGTCATTTCTCTAACTGTATCTAAAGATTGTGGTTGTTAAAATTTTCTCAGCTTTATTTAAAGCATTTTTACTTTTTTCCTTACCATTTATTATGTGCTCTACCCTCTTTCATTTTCTGTTTCATGGCTTAAGATATCTTAATGGACAATGTGATTTTTCAGCAAAAATTATATTACACATGTAAACACATGTTAAAATGAATTATTTGATGTGTGAAAGCAGTCTTGGTTAGTACCAATACCAACATTTTCAGGAAGTCTCTTGTTTTTTATTTCCTCCGCTATAAACTTTCTGCCTATTACTGTAGTTTTGATTCCAATCAAAGGGGAATTGTCAACATCATAAATATTAGTTACAGTAAGACAATGTAATTCAATAGAATGAAGTAAAATATAACCTGATATCATATATTTTGTTTTTAATTCCTGATAAATTTGATATTAGGCCAAATTTTCAGTTTTATTTGTTTTTCAGATGTTCCTTATATTTCATTGAGTTAAAAAAAAAACAGAGTTAGGTAAAGGAATAATATAAAACTTGAGATAGACCTGTGTTACCTTCCTTATAATACGTATGTGTAAGAATAAGAACAATACTTGTCTTTCAATTTTATTCTTGCAAGTAAATCTTATTACATCGTTAGGTAGTATCTTCATATTGGTATTTTATAAAAATTAAGGTAGAAGAACATTCTGTTCATGCATAAATACTAACATTTTTTAAAATATTTTCTTCAATTTTTTAAAATATATATTCAGTTCACTAGAGTAGAGAAGTTCATGTAATCATTCGTTTTAAAAACAATTTCCTCCAAATCTGGGTCAAATAGCCAATGTAATGTAAATGAGAAAATATTGATTATACTGCTGTTGGCAACTTGTAAAGCTAAAAAAATGCTCAAATTTAGAGAATTTAATTGTTTCCATCATCCAAATTCCTATTTCACAACTGTTTAAAATATGTAGTTCTAAACTGAGGTGTCACAAAATAGCACTTGGGTTTCTTTATTAAATTCATCCTATAAATGATTTTTTTAAATATGTTAGCCACTGAAGGAAGAGGGTATTTTTTTGTTATTGTTTATTTTTGTTTTGTTTTGGTAAAGTCAACTAGTTTTTCGCCACCATTTCCATTTAGACATTATGTAAATCTGTTGCAACTTTTTATGAGATAATTTGAACTACTCATCTAAAATGCTCTGTTCATTGTAAATTTCTTGTTTCTATCCATACACTAGCTCCACTCTAGATTGGAAGGGCTTAAAGATGAACTCTGGAGGAATAGAGGCTACGACTTAAGAGTAACTATTACTGATCAAAGGAGCTGCTTTCCATTCGCAAACATTGCTTTGCGCTATGGGTTTGGGCTCCTTCTGTTTCTACATCTTGTTGGAGACTTTCTTGACTTCCATTTAACTTCTTTGAACTGTTTTGTCTTTCAACATTTATCCCTTTCTTTTCCTTCTCCCAGATTTTCTCTCACTCCTTTAGCTTTCTCTTGTGTTCTTTGAATCACTTTTTAAAACGTAGTTTATCTCTTTGTTAAGCTTATCTATTAATTTGTCTATTAGTGTTTGTTTCTTTTTTCCTTCAAGGCTGTAGTAGTATAGTTACACTTATTCTCATTCCATGATTTGCCAACTTGCTTGTTTATTTTGAAGCAAGTTCATTAGTCATTCTTACCTCTCGGTATAAATTTTCAGTAAGAAATAGCAGAATATTCTGCATTTATATATTGTCCCTCCCTTTAACTCCACATGTTCTTTTCTACTGTCTAGAATTAACCCCTCAAACCTCTCTCTTTTTTTCTTTCCCTCTCTCTGTGTCTTCCTCCCTTTATTGTTTTCTTTAGCTAGTCATTAATTTCTTTCCCATTTGGTCCAGAATTGTTCTTCAGTAAAACTTCTAAGTTAAAGAACATAAGATTATTATCTTCCAGATTAGCTTCCTCATTCTAATGTGTTCAAAACTAATTAAACAGTCTGGGCCAAAAGAGAATAACTTCAACATCTGGAATTATTTTTCCCTTTTTTATTTTCTTGGGTGTGTGTGTGTATGTGTGTTTTTCTTGTGTGTATGTCTGTGGGGTTTATTATTATTATTATTATTATTATTATTATTATTATTGTTCTTTCTTTAAACATTAACAATTGTTTTTTTCAGGGAAGGACAACCATAACCCACCCTAAGTTGCAACATTCCTTTCATAAGTTGTTTCATTACAATAGTAGATTGTGTTAAGCAATAGAAATTAATTTGTTGTGTATATATCCATTTGGGGCAAGCTGCTGTGGAGTGGGAAGAAGAGGTGTGAAGTTTAAATACAGTTTCCTCTGAAGTAAACAAGTGTTAATGGCATCCAACGTGGCCCTTGAATTCAATAGTTTCATAACATTTTAAAAAACATTACACTTTGACCTAAAATATTTGAAAACAGCAGGATTTCTGCTTGATAAACTATATCCACAACTAAGAATTGGTAAATAAATGATTAAAACTTCATTGATTTCCTACATAAGCATTTTTCATAACCAATATTATAATTATTGCCAGTTACTAGAATCAATAAATGAAAAAGGTTACTAGAAGCACCCATAAATGTGTCTGAGGATTTCTCCATTTTCCTCACTAACATATGTAACTAAAAATGACTACAATAAAATACTTGGCTACAACTTTATTCCTTGAATTGTGTTATTATTCTAGTGAAGAGGTAGATATAGTGCCTTAAGATTAAGGGTGTGTATTCACAATTGAATATGTGGTAACTTAAATTTGTTTTACTTATGGTAATTTCAAATAATATCAGTTTTAAAAATTGCTTTATGTTTTACCTATGTACTATTCACAGTATTGTACCCCCAAATTTTTTCTAAAACTCAGTTTTTTTGTTAAAGGAAAATATAAACTGAAAATACTTGATACAAATGTAATAGTTCTACTGACTTGTTATACGAGATATATAAAGCCTTTGCTCCTAGACCTCAGGAGCTTGCCCATTAAATATGCATATATATCTTATTATCTATGTTATGAGCCCTAAATTACTGAGTTTATGCTCTCTCTGCAGGTCCAGTCCAGGTGCAGCAGCAAGGAGAACATTCTCAGAGCCAGTAAGTGTGTCATCATTTCAGATGGACTAAATGAATTAGAGCTTGTAGTTCCAAGGGTAGGAGAGAGAAAAACATTTCAGTGAAAGAATGAAAAAGAGCATTGGGGAAAGTTTATATCAAGAATATGAATATTAGGACTTTTGCTTTCTAAAATATTAGTTAACATCGATATATCAATGAAAACTTTACTTCAAAAACAGTTTTTTTGAAAACTGACAGCAGAATTTTGATCTCACTCCTAGTTAAGGTAGTAATGAGTGGCTCTAAGATGAGAGCATTCTTTAATTGTCCAACTGCCAAAAAGTTATTTGAAAACAGACTAAATACACGCTAATAATATAAATCTACAAAAAATGGAAAAAAGAAAGGTGACTCCTAGGAGGGACTTCATAATTATTTTGTAAATATGAATTCCTGAAATATCTTACCTTCACAGACATCATGTTTTAGAACACAGTGTCCTGAACGAAGGATGAAGAAAACTTAATTTTATTTTTTTGTTTGATCACTAATAACATTAAATTAAGTCATTTAATTTTATGTTTTATTCATCTTCCAGTCTTGTAAAAAGGAACTATATAAATAGCTTTTCTTTACCTGTATCCTTGAAATTAAGTGACATTGAAATTTGTTTCTTAAAAACTTTGGGATCCTAAGAGAAAAGCGCTGTGTATATGCTAATTATTAGAGTATTGTTCTCTGTCACTTAATATTGATGATATCATTCTATTTTCTTCCTGAACTTTATCAGAAGTACAGAGAGACCATACTAATGGTTCCACTGAATACCTATACTACTGGGAGTTTAGTAAATAGGATGATTTATATCTTTAGTAGTATATCTGTATTATTTAATAAAAAGGTAATTGAAGAACTTCAAATAGATAAAAGCTCATATTGTATTTTCTTTAATTAAATTGTTTCCCTTCTCTAATGGTGTGAATGTTACCTTAGCTTAAATCCTTGATTTGTCAGGCAAGCGCACAGCAATTGTTTGCCTAGCACTTTTACATTATTAGAATCATATAAAATGTAAAGAGACATGTTTAATCTGTATACTTTTGTGAGTTTCTATAGTCACAAAATCTGACAGATATGCGAATCTGAGAAGGATCTTCAAAAAAGAGATTTAAACATTTTTAATTCCTTACTAATACCTAAAGGTGAGAAATATGAGTCAGGGAGTGATGATTGCATACTCACTAAAATAAAACAATAGCAGTAAATGAACTTTAAAATTACATTTTATGATGATTATCATGTAATTTCCATTAGTATCGCTCCTATGATGCTGATGGGTCATTGATAGCGATTATGGGCTTAGAAACAAAAATAATTTCTCACTGAGCAAAGATTTCCTTGGACCCTTTTTCACATCTATGATTTCTATTTTTCAGACCACCTTTCATTTCAGTTGTGCTCCTCCTGGCTTGATGGCTATTAATCATGAATGGCCTTCATTATGGTTCACATTTTTCTGATCATGTTTTCTTAGGATGAAATAGTCAGGTAGATGGTCCATATAGCCATTTAGATCCATGTAGGCAGCACACCAAACACTGTATCTCCATAGTTCTGTGACTTCTATAAGTTTAAGATATCATGCCCATAGAGACACCCAGGATTCTTTCATTGCCATAAACTGTTCTACCTCTGAACTTCTTAACTTCAATATCCCATTGGTTGTTTAGTCTACTTTTATCTCCCTTTTTTCTCCCTTTGCCATGCACAATTCCATCAGTTATATAGACCCTATTAGCAATTACTGATTTTCTCATGCTGTGTTTTGCCTCTTCCTTTGGACTCTACTCCCACCTCCTTGCATAAAATATCCAGTTGGCTTATTTTCCTAGAAACTCATCATTTATCCTTCAGTATTCTTCAAGTGTGATCTTCTATGTGAAGCCTTCTTTGAGTTCCCTTTCCCTTCCTCCAAGGCAAAGTAACAAATCCTTCATATATTCTTTTACTATATTAACTATCCACAAGAAAGCATTTCCAAAATGTAACCAATGTAAACAAAACTAAGACCCGCTTCTCTTTAGCATATATAAAAATGTGTCCAAACAAAAGGTTAGTGTATCCTAGAGCAAGAAGTGTTAGAATTTAATAGAGCCTTCTAGAATTGTCCAAAGAAGAGTAAACGTTGGTAAATTTGTCCAAGAAAAAGGTAACTTTCCCTTTGTTCCTCAAAAATACTGCCAGATGGATCAGTTGATAATAAAGCTTCCACAAAGTCTTAGTTCCAAAATCAGAGTCTCAGAAATGGAAGGGAAAACTCAGAATATTTTGAAGTTTGATTTAAAACAGCTCTTTTAATGTGGAGAGTGATCAGAATTATATGAAGATCATTATGTAATCATTTACAACTTACAGATAGAGCAAGACAAGGGATTCTGAAAGCTCTGATTTATAAACTAGCTTTTGATACTTTTTATTTAAGAATGAACACTAAAACCATTTACAACTTTTACCTTTTGGGTAAGCGTTTTCCAGAATAGTAAAGTTATGTTAATAAAAGAAATAGAATAGTAATTTTATGCTGATGAGGACAATAAGCTGTTTGATTATAGGTGGTTTCAGGTATCAGGTATCATTTGTCATCGGTCTTCAACCTGAGCTGAAAGGTAGACAATGAACATCAGAGATATAATCTGAGGTATAATCAATCAGTAGATCAGTCCAGACCATATCACTTCCTGAGTAATCACAATTGTGTATCAGCTGTCTAAGGAAATTATCATCCTTCCTTAGTGTCAATCCTTTCTTCTATTTGTTGTTCTTGTATGATTATTTGCTAAACCATTTCATGAAATAGACTGTATAGCATCATTAGGCCTATGGAGATCACACATCTGACCCCTGCAAAACAATGTGTTCAGAGTTTGCAGTACTTTTCTCAGACGAGTCAAGTGTCCAATTTTATGCCAATAATAATTATATACTAACAAACTGAACAGCCTACAAGAAATGGAAAAATTCTTAAAAATGTACAACTTACCAAGAACAGTATCAGGACAAAATAGAAAAAGCTGAATTACTAGTAAGAAGAATCAATCAGTAATAAAAATGTTTAAAAGTCTCCTGATCTTCAATGAGAGCCAAGACCAGATGACTTCAATGGTGAATTCTACCAAGAATTTAAGGAAAATTTAATGCCAGTTCTTCTCATATATTTTTTAAAATTTATTAAGGCAGGAACATTCACACTCTCACATACAAGGCCTTCATTACGCTCATGCCAAGGCCAGACAAAGATACTACAAGACAAGAAAACTACAGGCCAATATCCCTGATGAATATAGTTGCAAAAATTCTCAATAAAATATTCACAGACTTAAGCAAAATAAATCAGAAAGAGAAAGACAAACAACAGATGATTTCACTTATAAGTGAAATACAGAGAAATAAAGAGTCAGAGAAAGCCAAACCAATAACCAATCCTTGACATCTGATGGGTACACCAAGGCAACCATAAAGGGAGGGTGACAGGGAGAATAAGGGGAAGGAAGGGACCCAATGGAGCATGGTAGAAGATTGTTGGTGGGCATGGTATGAAACAAACAATTGTGGAAGTTTGAACATATATCTGCTAAAACATACACAATCATGTAAACCAACTTTTCCTGAATAAACATAATCGGTTTAACAAGTTGTTAGCAAATTGAATCCAACAGCACATTAAAAAGATCATTCACCATGATTAAGTGGGATTTATCCCTTGAATGCAAGGATGGATCAACATGTGCAAATTAATAAATGTGATGCATCACATTAATAAAAGAAAAAGTTATATGAGATATCTCTCAGCAGATGCCGAAAAAGCATTCAACCAATTTCAACATCTATTCATGATAAAAACTAACTAAGGTATGAAAGAAGTGTACTTCAAATAATAAAGGCCACATATGACTGACTAGTCCACAGCTAATGCTACTTAATATTGGAAGGTTGAGAGCTATTATTCCAAGATCAAGAATAAAACCACTCTTACCATTCATATTCTACATAGTTCTAGAAGTCATACCAAAAACAATCAGGCAAGGAAAAAAAATAAAAACAAAATTTAAGTCAAAATGGGTTGAAGAGGTGAATATAAAACCTGGATCCATAAGATACATAGAATAAAACATAGACAAAACTGTCCACAACATTGGATTCACTGATGTCTTCAGGGACTCAACTCCAACTGCAAGATAAACAAAAGCAAAGGTAAATAAAAGGGACCACATCAAACTGAAAAACTGCACAGTAAAAGAAATTATCACTAAACAAAAAGACATCCTACCAAATGGGAGAAAATATTTGCATGCCATACATCTTGCAAGGGGTTAATATCCAACATCTAGAAAGAGCTCGTACAATTCAACAAAAAAGAAAACAAAAACCCAATCAAAAATGGGCATTAGACCAAAACAGACACTTCACCAAAAAAGACATACAGATAGCTAACAGGCAACTGAAAAATGACTCATCATCACTTATCAGGAAAGATATCCCACATCCATTTGTTGAAAGAATTAATATTTTTAAAATATCCATACTAACCAAACCATGTACAGATTCAAAAAAAAAAAAAACTCTATGAAATCCAATGGTAATTTTTACAGAACATAGAAAAAATATTATTAAAATAAATAGGAAACCACAAAAGACCCTGAATAATGAAAGCTATCCTGAGAAAGAACAAACTGAGAGATGTAACACTTCCTGGTTTCAAGATATGCAGTATAAAACTAAAGTAATCAAAATAGTGTGGTACTATCATAAAAACAGACACAGACCAATAGAACAGAAACAAGTTGTTTACATACACAGGCAACTAATATTTGACAAGGAAGTCAAGAATACTGAATAGAGGAAAGACAATCTCCACCTGAAAAAATGTATAGCCGAATGTAAAACAATGATATTAGGCCTCTAACTTACAGAACTCACAAAAATTAACTTAAAGTGTATTAAAACTTAAATGTAAGACTAGAAGCCATAAAAATTCATTGAAGAAAACCTAGGTGAAAGCTCCGTGACTTGGTTCTTGGCAAGAACTTTTTGGATATGACACCTCAAGTAAAAGAAACAAAATAAAACAAAAAAAATCAAATGGAACTATATCAAATTAAAAAGCTGCTCCACAGGATAGAATGCAAGAAACAAATGAAAAGACAACCTATGTGTGGGAAAAAATATGCAGTCACAAATGATATATCTGATAAGCAGTTAGTATCCATAATATACAAAGAACTTATCCAACTCAATAGCAACAACAAAGTTTAAAATTGTCAAAGAATCTAAACATTTTTCTTTTTTTTTTTTCATTTATGCATACAAGCTGGGGTATAGGCCAGAGGCGTGGGGAGGCGAGAGGGTTCACCAGACACAGAATGGGGAGCAGAACAGGCAGATCGACGGAAATACACTGCTGAGGGGAGCAGCGGGCGAGGCAGGAGAGGCCTGCTGCACTATGTGGTAATGTCCCCCACCAGGCATGGAACTCGCATTCCCGCTGCCCACAGAGCCACAGTGCAGCGCTTAACCACTGCGCCACCAGAGAGGCCCAAAAACAGACATTTTTCTAAAGAAGATATACAGTTGGCCAACAGGTACATGAAAAGATGCTCAACTTGTTAGCCATTAGGAAAATGTAAATCAAAATCACAATGTGATATCACCTCACACCTATTAGAATGGCCAGCATTGAAAAGACTGATAAATACCAGCAAGGATGGGGGAAAATGAGCCCTATACAATGTTGATGGATTGTAAATTGATACAGCCAATACGGAAAATAGTATGGGAATTTCTCAAAAACTTAAAAACTACCAGATGATCCAGCAATTCCACTTCTAGCAATTTATCCACAGGAAGTAAAAACACTAACTTGAGAAAACCATCAACACCCCATAGCTGCATTATTTACAATAGCCAAGACACAGAAAGAACCAGAAGTGTCCATCTGCAGATGAATGCATAAAGAAATTGTGATATATAGACAGTAATGTGACTTAATGATGGGGGGTACGTTCTGAGAAATGTGTATAGGTGTTTTTCTCATTGTTCAAATGTCATAGAGTATAATTGCACAAACCTATGTGGAATAGCCTACCACATATCTAAACTATATGATATAACCTGTTGGAACCACATCAATTGTTCACACCATTAAGTTTTTCATGACTGTATAAAATGGAATATTATTCAGCAATTAAAAAAAGAAAAGATAAAACTGTCATTTGCAACAGCATGAATAAACCTTGAGGCATTATGCTAAGTGCAGGAAGTCAGAAAGAAAAAGACAAATACTGTATGATCTCACTTATTCATGGAATTTAAAAAAATGCCAAATGCATAGGAAAAGATATATTTTGCTTACCAGAGGTGGTGATTAAGGAGCAGAGAAAATGAGCTAGGCATTCAAAAGATAAATAAGTACTAGGGATGTTACGTATAACATGGTAACTATAGCTAACACTGCAATATGATATACTTGAATGTTGTTAAGAGAGTTTTAAGGATTTACTAAGAGTTCTCATAACCAGAAAAGAAATTTGCCTTTTTTCTTTTGTATATAAGAGATGGTGATAAACTTACTGTAACAATTATTTCACAACATATGAAAGTCAGGTCATCATGTTGTAAACCCTAAACATGCTATACGGTCAGTTATATCTCAACAAAACTGGACAATCAAACAGTAAAATTAATCAAAGGTGATATACCTACATTTGATTTGATCTCATACATAAAAGACAAACCTTAGGCCATGGAAATTCAATAGTCTCTAAGAATTTAGCTAATTTAATTTTCAGGATTTATTTTCTCTCTACCTTTCCTGAAGATTGAGGGTGAAACTGACAGTAAAATTTCTTAAGAGCTTTGCAAAAAGTATTATTAGTAACAGGACAAATAAAATGGATCGTCACTAGAAACGGGAATCAGAATTCCATGGGTTAGGAAAACAGAATCAAGAAATTTTTGCTACTTTTAGAGTTCCAGCTCCCTGTCTAGGAAAGGTGTCAAACATCCCAACAATAAGCAATGACCAAAACGTATTATAAACCCAGAGGTAGTTTTATGGAATCCATTTGGAGGTGTTTAAGGTGGCCCTAATGTTTGAGCTCTTGTCCATGTCCCACCTTTATAATTTTGCCAAGATTATGTTGGTGACAGATGAGATAGAGTAAAGTTTTCTAGTCAGTGTTAATTGTGTGCAGTAGCAAACTTGTTCTTTCATTGGTAGGAATTTCATATTAAAGTTCATAACATTCCATTTGAGGTTCTTCATTGGTACTAAATAAGAAACTGCAGTTTACATCCAGGTTTCTCTCAGTACTTCCTTTCTGACAATTTCTGCAGATTCTTATTTGAACAAACAATAAAAAAGTAAAACAGAGACTAGGTTTTGAGTTACATGAAGACAGAACTGACTTTCCCCTTTGAATGAATTAAGACATGTTACTACTTGAGCAGCAAGATACTGATAAGTCAGTTGAGTCACTGCTGCAGAAAGGGATTTCCCATAGCTCTTTCGAAATTGACTCAGCATTGCCTTCCTTTTCAAACAACTCTTCTTCCAAATTTTTTTGCCAATTCTCAAAAACTAGAACATTCCTCCCAGGTTCTAATGGGCTTTTAATTTAAAAATAATTTTATCTTAAAGACATGTTTACTTGAAGACATTACTATTTTATTAGAGGCATTCATTATATAATGGAACCAGGTTCAGTGGCATGCAGATGAGATAAATATCACCCATTAAAATTCTTACCAGAACTATTAAATGAAAAATTATAGGTAGGTTAGTTTACCTGCAGCTCCTAACTTTCTGCAAGACTTTACTTTTTCTACTTTATGTGTAAAAGTTTGCTAGTCTCATTCTAATCAACTGAGCATTATGATGTTTAGGGCTTCTCCCACTGATCTTAATACTCCAGGCAAAAGTTTCAGAAATTAGATTTATTTTAAAATTATTATGTAATGAATAATTTACTATTTATATTCTCCTTATCTTATATCTCTTCTTGTTCACATACATTTATAATACCCATACAAACTATCAGATATTCCACTTTTGCTGACATTATTGTAATGATAGTGCTCCTAAGTATCTTTAACAAACCTGTCCATCAGCTCACTACCGTCAATTTTGAAATTACCTGTAACGATATATCAAGTCCATTAAAACTCCTTAATATTTCAAATATTATAGATACTAATCATTAATTTTAATTTAAGAAAGAAATGATAATTTTCAATAAGCAAGATTTGTGATGCACCCTCTAAATCAATATATTTCTCAAATCCATGCTTACACAGAAGCAGAGCAAGTGCTTGCCTTTTTTAGCATATTTTATGGTACAGTGAAAAATCTGCTGTTCTCAAGCACCTATCCTCATTGGCTCATCTTATAAAAGAAAGCATGCTTTAGAGTTAAATTACTTATGGTCAAACTTGATTTCCCTACTTAGTAATTATGTGAACTTGGGCAAATGCACAGTATGTCTGTGCCTCAATTTCTTTGTCTATAAATGAGGGTAAAAAGCATATCTACCTCATGGGGTTTTGGAAAAATTAAACAGTGAAATGTTTTTACACAGTAAACATTAACTGCTATTATTGTTGTTAATACTACAAGTACTACCAGTATTACTATTATAATTATTCTTTAGAGTGAAGAAGGCATTATCTCTTAAAAAAAAACTACTTCCTTGAAAATCTTTTAACTGGTTAGGGTAATAAATTAACCCTTAGGGTCCATAAATATTAGATAAATTTGTTAGATAATCTGACTACCACCCCTGAATACTCAGTTTTAAGAAAATGGGTGCATTTATGGTGGGATTGTAAACTAGTCTAGACACTATTAAAAGCAATGTGGAGGTTCCTCAAACCACTAGAAGTGGATCTGCCATACAGTCCATCTATTCCACTCCTACAAATCTACCCAAAGAACACAAAATCACTAATGTGAAAGAAAAACTATGTTTATTGCAGTGCTATTTACAGTAGCCAAGATATGGAAACAACCTAAATGCTTCCAAACAGATGAATTGATCAAGAAGATGTGATAGATAGATAGATAGATAGATAGATAGATAGATAGATAGATAGATAGATAGATAGATAGACAGATAAATATACCCACAATGGAATACTACTAAGTGATCAAAAAAGAGAAACTCATGCCATTTGTGGTGACATGGATGAAGCTGAAAGGGTTTATGCTAAGCAAAATAAGTCAGAAAGAAAAAGAGAAATATCAGATGGTTTCACTTACAAGTGCAATATAGAAAGCCAAACAAAAGGTCAAAAAAGACAAGCCTTGAAAGCTGGCCATAAATATTGAAACATCCAGGAAGGGAGTGGGAGAGGAATGTAAGAAGGGGTGAAAGTGGGGGGAAGAACACAAGGGAATATGGTGATAGACTAGACTGTGGGTGCTTTGATTGTGGGAGAACTGTGGTGACCACACCTGAGGAGAGAAATCACATATTGTCTAAAAATTAACAATGATGTAAGAAAGAAGTGCTACATTAAAAAAAATTTAAATATAATCAGGAAAGAAAAGGAAAATGGGTGCATGCGTAACTGCTATTAGATTTGAGAAAAGGAAAGCCTAAAACTCAAAATTAGATACTTTTAATCACTCCCTCCTTGTTGAAATAAATCTTTCTTAGCATTGTTCTTCTTTCAAACTATTTCCTTCTTCTTTACCTTCTTTGAACCCTTTATTTTTGTTCCAGTTGTTATATATCATTGTTACTCAAAGTTCTCTTAGACTTTATATACAAATTCTTCTGTATGAGCAAGTTTAGCGACTTGTGAAGCTTCAGAAACCAAATCTATCACTCCAGCCCATATCTGTTTTTTCAAGTTTAAGACTACAAACATCTGCTAGAGATATCTTCTTAAATATTTCACAAGTACCTCATAATCAACATGACCAAAGCTAAATTTGTTATCTGAATCTGTTTTTCTTCATATATCTCAAGGAGTGACATCACTATCCATATAGTTGTCTGTACCAAAAAATCCTAACAGTATTTGGGTTTTATCCCATTTCCTACAGCCATTTTTATCTTTGCAAATCTAAAGCTTTCATACTCTTTTACTGACTTGGTACTCTTTAATAGCTCTTTATTTTTCTTAAAGTCAGACTCTTTAAAATTGCTTATAATCTGATTTGTGGTAACCTCTAATTTTACTTCCACTCCCACCCTGAACTGAGTGCACCAGTGACACAAAACCTTCAATCTACAAATGCTTTCCTCTTTTCCAAAATGATGTCCTGTCTCTTCCCTTGGATAACTCCTACTTATTATGCTACATTTGCTCCAAGAGGCTTTCTGTCATCTCACAAATCTGAGCAAAATGCCCCTCTTGTGCTTTACTCAAGTGCCCTTTAGTTTCCTCACTTTACTGCAACTCTATCTGTAGTATTGTATTTTTCTGTGTTTGTCACTGTTTCCTCCATTCCACCCTAAGCTCTTGTTGTAATATCTCCTCTTACTCGTTATTTCTCTTCTTAAGATCTTGACTGTCTTCTCAATAAATGAATTGAAATGGTGAGTGATTATATGAATGAGAAGGAAAGCTTGGGCAATCAGAGTAGTCAAGGGATGACAGAACACCCAGAGTGAGAAATCAGCCTGGGACCAGAGAAGAAAAACAGTACACACTAGCAAAAACACTAATCTCTTTGTTACCAGGTCTATTTTTCTTAATTGCTCCTTCTCTAGAGATTATTTGTGTTTTCATTCTAGCTCTTAACCTTATTCATTCTCATTACTGCTACCCAGACTCAAGACCTATTACTAACTCTTGCCTAGAACATATATTATTATAGTTTTTGGTTAATCTTATGACTTTCAATCTATTCTAGATAGGTAAGTCTCCTATTTGATTTCCTTGTATCTTGCTATTTAAAAACATAAAAAATCTTTTCTCTATGATATCCAGAAAAGATAATTACATAGTAGTCTTTGAAGAAATATACTAATTTCTTGTAGTTCTTATTTTTTGGAAATCTTCCTAATTCTTTCCTGCTGCAATGTGTATTCCCTTACCATCCTGATTGGCACTTACTGGTTCAGAAAACAGTGCTTATTATCACTTACTCAATTTTTTTTATGTCGGTAAAGGCAGTTAACAATTTGCTTCTACAAATATGTATTGAAATACTATTTATAAGCACTGCCTTGTCCAACTTTCTCATTTAATCTCCTAAATAATTCAGTTTCTTTAACATATCCTCGTGTAGTTTATTAAGTTCTCAAATATTTTTCTCATTTTTTTATTTGTGAAACCTACTCATATTGCTTTCATAGATTTTCACATTAATGTTTTACAAGAAAAGTTGTGACCCATTTTAGTCAGTCTTTTAGCTTCTTCATTGTCAATATTGTATGTATAAAATGTAGCTAAAATATTTGCAATATGTACACTATAGCCAAAAATATTAAGTTCAAAAAAAAAGACTAGGAAATACAACCCCTTTTTTCACAGAGACATGAAATTAACAGCAACATATGAACCAGAATAACTTTATGAAAATTCCAGAAGCCAGTTAAGTAGTTAAAATAACCCAGTCAAATACAGAGCCAAAAATAAGACAAAAAAGGCTACAGTAAAATGGGTAAGCAGATCACTACCTGTGATCTCCCCTTATGACCTCATGATCAAAGGGAGCCATCTGTCTTGAAGTCTTCGCTGGAGGGAGAAGGAGAGAGAAATGTGAAATGTATATCCAGCATTACAGCTTTTCAGAACTGCCCAAAGAATTGGTTTCTGTCTTACCTGACTTGGAGAACTGATGGAGCTGACATAATTTTGGTACCTGGGGACCATTGAAAGCAAGGGAGACCAACAGCAACTTGTATTGTCACTAGAGGGCCTGAAATGATGTGTCTCAGTACAGTGAAGAAAAGACATCCGTGCAGTAACTTCTCCCTTGAAAAGTATGGAAAATAGTGGAGCTAAACTAGAGCAAGTGTCCAATAGTCCAGTTTTTCATAAAACTGCCTAAAAGACTGGTTTCTGCTTCACCTGACTTGGGGCACTTGAGCTAGCATAGGTTGGATGCCTGGAGGTCACTGATAATAAAGGAGAGCAGAAAAACTTGCTGCTACACTACCAGAGAGCCTGCAGTACCACAGGCTGACACCACAGGGAACAAGAGACTGAAAGCCCCAGAAAAAGAACTGGCAAACCTCTAGTTAGTAAATTACATGCACAACTCAGAGAAGTCATATCCACCCCATATCATAAGAGATAACTATGAATGTCTTTATGCCAACAAATTGGAAAACTTGGAAGAAATGGATAAATTAATAGAATCATACAACTTACTAAGACTGAATCAGGAAGAAGGAGAAAATCTGAGCAGACCAATTACAAGCAAGGAAATTGAAACAGTAATCAGTAGCCTCCAGAAAAATACAAAATCCCTGGACCAGTTGATTTTACAGGTCAGTTCTATCAAACCTTCAAATAGAAACTAATACCTGTCCTCCCAAACTCCTCCAGAAAAATGAGGAAGAAGGAATGCTTCTGCATACATTTTATGAGACCAACATTATTCTGATGCCAAAAGCAGACAAAGACATTAAAGAAAACTATGGACCAATATCCCTCATCATAAACACAGATGCAAAATCCTCAACAAAATTTTAGCAGACCAAATTCAACAGTACATTAAAAGAATCATGCATCATGGCCAACTAGGATTTATTCCAGGGATGCAAGGATGGTTCAACAAATGCAAATCGATCAATATAATTCACCACTTTAACAAAGGAAAAGACAAAAATCATATCAGTAGATTTAGAGAAGGGCATTTGACAAGATTCAGCATCCACTTATGATTAAAAAAAAAAAACTCTAAGGAAAATGAGACTAGAAGAAAATACCAAAATAAAGGCCGTATACAACATACTCAAAACTCGCATCATACTCAATAGTGAGAAATTGAATGTTTTTCCTGTAAGACTGGTTACATAAGAAGAATGTCCATTCTCACCACTATTGTTCAACATAGTTTTGGAAGTCTTAGCTAGAACAATTAGGCAAGAGAAAAACATAAAAGCAATCCAAGTTGTAAAAGAAAATGTAAGACTATTGCTATTTGCAAATAACTTGATACTATACATAAAAACATTGGAATCAAATCATATAGTAAGTAGCAGGCTACAGAATCAACATACAAAAGTCTGTTGCATTCCTATATGCAGCAACTGGAAGAGAAAGAAAACAATAATTTTTACTGTAGTATCAAAAAATATTAAGTACCTAGGAGTAAACCTAACAAGGAAAGTGAAAGAACCTATTCAATAAAATCTATAAGGCATTGTTAAAAGAAATAGAAGACACTAGGAAATGGAAAGGTAGTGCATGCTTGTGAATTGGAAGAATTAATACTGTTAAAATGTCCATCCTACCCAAAGCAATATATAGATTCAATTCAATCCCTATCAAAGATTCAAAGGAATTCTTCAAAGAAATAGAACAAATATTGTTGGAATTATATGGAACCACAAAGACCCTAAGTAGCCAAAACAATCTTGACAAAAAAAGAGGAATGAAATTATCACACTCCCAGACTTAAAACTGTACTGTGAATTTGTAGTAATAAAAGCAGTACAGTATTGGAATAAAAATAGACACACAGGCCAATGGAATAAAACTGAGAACCCAGAAATAAACCTACAGTTGCATGATCAGTTAATATACAGTAAAGCCAAGAGTATGCAATGGAGAAAGGGAAGTCTCTTCAACAAATGTTGCTGGGCAAACTGAACGACCATGTGCAAAAAATGAAACTAGACCACTTTCTCACACCATACACAAAAACTAACTCAAAATGAATTAAAGGTTTGGATATAAGACCAGAAACTAAAATTCATAGAAGAAAACATAAGTAAAACTCTCCATGACATTGGATTCAGGTAATTCTTTGGGAACTTAATGCCAATAGTAAGGAAAACAAAACAGAAATAAACAAGTGGAACTACCTCAAGCATAGAAGCTTCTGTACAGTGAGAGAAATTATTGTTAAAACAAAAAGACACCCTAATCAATGGAAGAAAATAGTTGCATGAGGGGCTAATATCCAATATCTATAAAGAACTCATACAATTCAACAAAAAGAAAACAAAGACCCCAATTTAAAAAACAGTGAGCAGAAGCGCTAACTAAACACTTCTCCAAAGAAGACATAAAAATGGCTAACAGGCACATGAAAAAATGTTCATCTTCACCCATCATCAGGGAAATGCGAATCGAAACCACAATGAGATAACATCTCACACCTAAGAGAGTGAACCGACTCAGAAAATATAGAAACAACAAGTCTTGGCAAGAATGTGGTGGAAAAGGAACACTGTTGGTAGGAATATAGAATGGCCCAACCACTATGAAAAGCAATATTAGGAGTAGATCTTCAATATGATCCAGCAATCCCATTTCTAGGTATCTACCCAAAGAATATAAAATCACTAAATGAAGGGATATATGCACTATTATGGTCACTGCAGTACTATTTACAATGGCCAAGTTATAGAAACAACCTAAATGCCCATCAACATTAGTGAATTAAGGAGATGTTATATATACACACAATGGAGTAGTACTCAGTTATCAAAAAACAAAATGAATTCTTGCCACTTGCAATATGGATGGATATTATGCTAAGGAAAATAAGCCAGAAGGAGAAAGACAAATATGGAATGTTTCACTCATATGTGGAATATGGAGAAAACAAACAATATAAAACACAAAAGAACTGACTAAACTAAAATAAACCATAGAAGTGTGACTGCATAGTTGAGGCTACTGTAAGGAGAGGGAAGGTGGGGTGGGAACAAAGGAGGTAGGTGGTCTGTGGTAAAGGACTATGGATGTTTGGATGGTGGGAGTGGAGTGGTAACATACATCTGAGGTAACATATTCTTTAAATCATACACAGCATTGTAAACTAATGTTACCTCAATAGAAGAGGTTAAAAAAAAGTGAACCCCATTTTGAGCCCCTATCCCCCAACCCCCCTCTCTGGGTGTCTCTCTCTTGTTTGTTTCCCCTATATTCCTGTTATAAGTGAAACCATTAGAGATTTTTTTCTCTTTTTTAAAAGGACACTAAACAACACAAAATGCCATTAATATATAGTTCACCAGTAAAGGTAAATATATACACAAATAATATTGTAATGTATTATGTAAACTACTATTTTGGTAAGGAATTTAAAAGACAAACACATAAAAAGACTTTAAGACTATGTTCATAAATACACAATATAAAACATGCAGTTTGTTATACCAATAACATAAAAATGGTATTGGGGAGATAGAAAAGAGTGGAATTTTTGTATGTGGTTTACTTTCAACTTAAAGCAGATTGTTACAACTGTAAGATATTTTGTGTAAGATCCAAGGTAACTCCCCCCCCCCGCAAAAAAAAAAAAAAACCTCCAGAGTATACACAAAAATAAAATAAGAAAAGAATCTAAGAAGGTCAATTGAAAAAAATCAGTCAAGACAAAAGGAAAGAATCAAGAGTGGAAATCAGGAACAAAATAATTACAAGACACACTGAAAACAATTAACAAAATGGATTAAATACTCCCATCAAAACACATAGAAGATTGAATGCATTTTTTTAAATAGATGCAACTATATCCTGACTACAAGAAATTTATCTTAGAATGTAGAGACATACATAGGCTGAACATGAAAAGATGGAAAATGTTATTCTATATAAATGGTAACCAAAAGATAGCATGAATGACCATACTTGTTTCAGACAAAATATATTATGTTAAAAAAAACTGGTATAAGAGACAAAGATTTACATTATATAATGATAAAAGAATCAATTCATTGGGAGATATTATAAATATATATGCTCTTCATGTCAGAGTACCCAAATATATAAATCAAACATGGATAGAATTGAAGAAAGAAATAGATAGTAGCCAAATAGTAGTAGGAAAATTAAGTATTCCACTTTCAGTAATGGCTAAAATATCCAGACAGTAGATGAATAAGGGTCAGAGAACTTGAACAACATCAGAAAACAACTGGACTGAACAGACGCATATGGAACACTACCAACAGAAGAGTACACATTCTTTTCAAAGCACATACAGAACATTTTTCCAGAACAGATCATATGCTACTTCACAGCACAAATCTTAACAAATTTTAAAAGACTGAAGTTTACCAAGACTGGTTTACCAAGTGTCATTTCCAACCACTGTGGAATGAAACAAGAACTCAATAGCAATAGGAAAACTCACAGACACATAAAAATTAAACAACACATTCTTGAAAAATCAATGAATGAGTAAAAGAGGAAATTAGAAAATATCTTGAGACTAACAACAACAAAAAAAGCACCCCAGAACTTATGAGATACGGCAAATGCAGTGTTCCCTGATGGTTTGATTGAGTTTATGCATTTTCATCAGGAATACCTGACATATATGATGGTGTGTCCTTCTCAGTGCATCATATCATGGGGCTTGATGCCATTTTGTCATTACTGATGATGATGATAGTTTCGATCATTTAGTTAAGTTGGCCTGGCAGATTTCTCTATTGAAAAATAACTATTTTGCTTTGTAATTAATAAGAATCTTGTGAGGACAGATACTGAAACCATATAGATGTTGTTCTTCTTGAGGTTTTTACCTTCTGGTTTGGGTATCCATTGATCAAATTTACCTGAATCAAGTATTACTATGATAGTAGTCAAGTATTGTCTTTCGTATT
This sequence comes from Scalopus aquaticus, assembly GCA_004024925.1. Lineage (NCBI taxonomy): Eukaryota > Metazoa > Chordata > Mammalia > Eulipotyphla > Talpidae > Scalopus > Scalopus aquaticus. Next base: position 158,374 of record PVIJ01001673.1, read on the forward strand.
CCAACTTTTTTTCATTCATCAGTTGGCATCCTGTTGTATGGAAGAATTTTGTTTAATAATATCCTTATTTATGTTATGGATTCTTTTCACATTATTAAATGGATTTTATAATCTGTTACTCTCCTAATTCATTTTGAAACTTAAATTGTCCCAGATTTGACCAAAGGCAGTCTCTTCAAGTTGAATCCAATATATTTTTCATATGTTACCATCATTATTTAAGTACTTCTTTACTGAAGAACATTGTGAAAGAATAACAATAATCATAATTTCTCATAAAAACAAAAAGATGTGAGAGCATTTATTCTGAGAAAAAATAATATATGCTAAGATAGGAAAATATAAAATAATATGTCATAGTACAATATCTATAGTATTATCAGTTTTATAAGTGATAGAATAAGGATTGATGAGGCAAAAAAGGAAACCAGGAAGGGTTTTGTATAGTATTCCAAGGAACACGAATTTTACCCAATGGGTGGTAGTAAATTGTTGGTATAAATTATAAAACCAACATTTTGTGATAGCAATGCCATATTTTATAATTTTCATTCACAGAAATCCCAAGGGTACTTACTTTAATTCTTATGTAGCCCTAGAAAATAACACAGTCCTTCCAGCCATATTTTCTAGGTTGTTGTCAGATTGCTTTGAGGCTCATTATCTTGAACAAACAAATAGAAAACCTTATAAAACTATTAAACTGAAAATAATATGAGAAATCATTTTCATATATATAAAGTACCCTATAATCCAGAGTCTACTATACCATTGTCAGTGTTTTCCTAGAGTTTAGACCTGATTACTCTAAAATTGAGAGATTTATATGAAAAACTAAATGTTTTGTGTATCTAAACCCCATATTCCTTGATACCAGAGGCACTACCTATTTAACTTGAACAAATTACTGTCATCTTTGCTCTTTAAGTTTCCTAGGAAAGCTATTTTTAGGTGGTTTGCTGCTCAGAAAGATTCAGGAAGTAGAACTATAAAGAATTTAAGCTATTAATAACTATGGGTGATAGAGGCAGTAAAAGTAACGAGGCAGAACAAGTCTCTTCCTTGAGCCTTTCTATATATTCAAAGAGTAAATAATGAGTTATGATTTAAGTAGTTTGGAAACTCTTTTACTGGTAATTAAAGAATAAAGTTTCCTTCTGAGGTTTTGAATTTAATCAAGAGCCTGCATGAGCATCTTATTTCCATTATATTTTGTTCTATCATCTGAAAATATCTTTTCTTCACTTCTAATTTTAAAAAATGAATTTCAAAACAAAATGGTACTTTGTATATTAAGAATTAGCATACTCAAAATGATACATTTGAAGTAAGGAAAAATAATTTTATTGATAAAAACAGCTCCATTTCAAGATGACCGTAAGAACACATTTTAAAATGGGATTTTTCCCAAGCTAGTTGATATCCACCTGAAATTTTCAGTTAAAAAGAAGAGAGGACTACCTATCTCTATAGTTAGAAACACTGTTGGCATTTCACTACTCTTCTGCTCTTATTTTTGTGTTTACTTACATGGCTCTCCTTTCTGTTGAGCTATAATTTCTTCATGGCAGGGTATAGCTTACTTTGTTATCCCAGGTCCCTAATTGTGCCTAATTAATAAAATACATTTGATAAATATTTCTAAATGGATGTGTATTACTGATAATCACACTTGCTTTCTAATAAGAAAATTCTATTCTTCTAAAGGTATATATAACAAAATCTAAAGTTACACAATTTTGTCCTCAAAAACTAAACATTTTAAAAGGACAGCTTTTATAAGATCATAAACAAGTAGCACCATAAAGAAGGTAAAGTATATTTTAGAAAAGAATAGATCTTGACCTAAAAGATGAATAAAAAGCAGAAACACCTGTCGTTGTCTCCAGTAACACTGACTACGACAATATGTTTTTGTGATATTTGAATGGTGAGGCTAAGACTTTATTGAAAGTGAGTTGTAAATAAATTTACTTTTCAATTGTAAGTGAATAGTAAATTCTATATAACCCTTTTTTTAATTGTTTACCTACTAAAATTCTGAGCAGAAAATTTTTTCATATTTAGCACTAAATTATCTTTAAGAAACTTAAAGTTCTGAAAAGTTGTAATTTTATGATTGTCCAAGGGGAGAAATTTCCTAAGAACAAGCATCTTTGATGTTTTTTCTTCGAGTACTTATGACAATGTCATTCATCATAGAATGGAAACTCTTTGGGGAAGTATTTTTAAGTCAATTCCATGAACATGTCTAAAGCAGCTACTAGAGTTAGGAGAACTAAACTGAATAAGTTACAGTGACCAGGAATGTGTAGACTACTGAGGGATGTATATAAAATCATTATATTGTGGATTAAAGAGATGGATGTTTTCTGCCTCATGTATCAAAAATCTGGAGTCAGGCAGTTCAGGACTTGTACAGCATCTCAACATTGTCATCATGGACACAAGCTCTTTTTTCTTTTTATGCTTCCCTACTTACCATGTGGGTTTCCATCTTCATCATTGAAAAATGCCAATGTCACCTTTCAGTATACAGTCATGTTTCGAGTAGAAAGATTGTATAAGGGCAAAAGCTTTCTCCTCTTAAAGCTTTATCCCATTATCTTTTTATTTGTAGTAGGAATCCTGCCCCCCAAGACTTCTTCCTGTATCTCATTGATGAGAACTATATCATGTGGCCACTGTTAGCTGCAGAATGGCTAGCAAAGAAGGGATTTGTGATAGCAGTTAAGGTAACCAAGTTATAGTGTTTGTAGTTACTCCTTTTCTTTTTACCTTTTGGACTATAGGTCTCCCAAAGAAAAGACCAAGTTATTTGTGAGCAGAATATAGTACCCCAAGGATTTCCTTTTTGTCATTAAATGAAACATTTAATTCAGAGGATAACTCATTTTTATTGCCTACTGTGTAAAATACTATTCTAGGGATAATAAGTGAACAAATTCTCTCATGCAGCTAACATTCTGCTTAGAAGAAGAAGCCTATAAACAAGTAAATATAATAAGTATATGTGTCTGATAGATATATGGTAATATTCTTAGAGAATATTTAACACAGACTTCTCTGATGAGATATAAAGATATGAAAGAAATGAGGGGAATTATAGCTATTGTATCTGAGGAATAGTGTTCCAAGTAGATGAAATAACATGTACAAAGACCCTGAAGAGCAATGCATTTGGCATGTTCAAGAACAAACAAGAAACTAATGTGGCTAGCCCACAGTAAGAGGAGAAATGATAGATGAGAACAGTGGGGACCATAATACATGGATTTGAGAGAGTTGGAGCAGAGATTGGTACAATCTAACTTACAATTTAAAAGGGTCACTTTACTACAATGTGGGGATTAAATTGTAGTGATACAAAGATGGAATCAGGGAGACTAGTTTAAAAGCTATTCAATTTCCCATGAAATAAATGATGGTTCCAACTATTGTGGTAGTAGAAGTGGAGATGGTGAATAAATTATTATGTTCTAGAGATATGTCATTGGTGGTTCAGATATGGCCCTAAAGAAAAGAAATAATCAAGGATCTTTCCAAAGTTTTGGACTAATAGCTAGAAGAATGGAGTTGCTATTTTCTGAGATGGGAATTGCAAGACAGTAAGACATCATGTGAAGTAAGATAGGAGACTGAGGAACCAAGAGTGATTTCAAACATGTTAAATTTGAATTGCCTATTACGGTCCCAGTTGAATATTAGGTGATTTGTAAGTTTAGAAAAAGATTTTGTTATCCACTGGCTATTTGATGATATCTAAATCTAGAGATGAGAGTAGAGGTTGGGAATGGAGATACGGAATTAGGAGTTTAAGCATGTGAATGAGGTTATATAGGGAGTGAGTAGTTAAATAATATTATACATTCCTATGCCTTTTTTACAGGAAAGACAAATTTGAAATCCTAATAATTTAAGGTGTTTCATTTTATTAATTAACTCATTAATTGTTCGAGGTTTGGTACAATGGTTAGGGAAATGGACTCTGAAGTCAGAGTACCCAGCTTTGGATCCTTTCTCTTCTGTACTACTTCTGTGAGTTGGGCCAAGATATGGCATCTCTTTAAACCTCTCTCCTCATCAGGAAAGAAGGAAAATCATTTCTCCCCATTCAGTTATTGTAAAGATTAATGAGTTAAAATAGTGCTGCAACGCATAGTTAGCACTCAAGGAAGACTAGCCAATGTCAGGTTTCACTAAGTTTTAATGCATGATGTAACACTGCTAGCTGATTTATGTTCTACCCAAGCAGGCTAAATTTTGGAAGCAGGAGAAACTATCTCACTTTGCACTCTTCTTTTGGGGACATATGAAATTAAGAATTGTTGCTATTTAAAAAAAAAAAAGAATTGTTGCTATTTATAAGTCATTCACCCCTTTTAAATCAGTGTTTCAGCATCATATTCTTAGTTAGCTGTTTTCCTGTTTAGGTCACAGTGCTGTTGATATCACCAAGGTGGCTAGAAGACACCGCATGTCTCCTTTTCCTCTAACATCTATGGACAAAGCCTTCATCACAGTCCTGGAGATGACTCCGGTGCTTGGGACAGAAATCATCAATTATCGAGGTATTGTATTTGTCTGTTTCCTTTTCTTTTATCTTTTTAAAGACGATAGATATTAATACACAGTTTTTAGATATTAATACACAGTTTTTAGATATTAATACACAGTTTATTAATACACAGTTTTTAGATATTAATACACAGTTTTTAATACACAAGATATTAATACACAGTTTTTCTAAAAGAGAAAGGTTATTAACCATTGTCAAACTTATTACCATTCTTACTACTTCTTATTTTACTTAACTTTAAATGTGTCTTAATGATATACAGAATAAAGTCCTCAAAAAGCTTGATTTTCATAAAAAATGGGGGAAAATACCAACTGTGTTTCTCCTGTGCATCAGAATACTAATACTCTAAAGAGAGAACAATCAACTCTGAGTGAGGGAAATAGTCTGTCTTGTGTACTTTTGTTAAGAAATTGGAGATGACCGATGTGGCTTGTAATGATGTTTTCCAGAAAGGAAAGCATGTTCTTTTAATGTAAAATATAAAAACTACATTAATTTATCCATGGATCACTGAGTAACCATTCTGATCTCAGTTTTTCTGCTTTATCTATCTTCGCATTTCCCGCTTAGCTTAGTAGCACATTGAGACCAGCTTGTAGAAGACAATGAAAAGGTGATATTTACAAGCATATTCAGTTTTTAATCAACCACTTTCCAAAAATTCAACATAGAACTTATATTTAATAAAGTAAAATATGATCTCTTATTTTTGTTATGCAATTGAAATTAATGTAAAAGGGTTGATTTTACAAATAAGGGACTTTACTCATAAGTCATAAAACATTAAAACATTGGGCCTCCCTGGTGGCGCAATGGGTTTAGCACAGCACTATGAGGCTACTTAGAGCCACTGCAGCACAAGTTCAATGCCCGGCCAGGGAGATTCCCACATGGCGTGGACCTTTTCTGCCTCACACGCTGCTCCCCTCAGGAGTGTACTTCAGTCGATCTTCCTGTTCTGCCCCCCACTCTCTCTGGTGAATCCTCTCACCACCCCACACCTCTGGCCTATACCGCAGCTTGTATGCATAAATAAATAAATCTTTAAAAAAAAAATTCGGGGGCCTCCCTGGTGGCACAGCGGGTTAAGCGCAGCACTGTGGAGCTGTCTGCGGCTGCAGGGAGAGTTCAATGCTCAGCCGGGGAGATTCCCACATGATGCAACAGACCTCTCCTGCCTCGCCCTCTGCTCCCTTCAGCAGTGGATTTCACTCGATCTGCCTATTCTGCTCCCCACTCTGTCACTGGTGAACCCCCTCACTGCCCTGCACCTCAGTTTGTATGCAGAAATAAATAAATCTTTTAAAAAAAAAACAAACATTCAAACAGTATTGAACATTAAAGAGGAGCCTCAAACACCCTGATTTTTCTGCAAGGAAATTCAGACTCAGATACAATAGAACAACAAGAGAAATTAGGTCTCAAGACTTAACATTCTCTTTTCTAATCTCTCTAGAGTCTTTCTACCACATATTATATAATATATTCTTCTTCAATAAAATAAAAAAAGTGATAGATAACATAAAGGATTGTGTTAGAATTAAAATATCTAGCACTAGTGAGATACTAAGTGCTATATTCTAGCTCTTTGGTCCCTGACAACACTTAACAAAAATTGTTTTTATATAATACGTACTTATTCTTACACTTTATAAGTTTAGAGATATTCTTTTTTTTAAATTTAGATTTATTTTATTTTTGCATACAAGTTGGGGTGCAGGCCAGAGGCGTAAGGCGGTGAGAGGGTTCACCAGAGACAGAGTGGGGAGCAGAACAGGCAGATCAAATGAAATACAATGCTGAGGGGAGCAGTGAACAAGGCAGTAGAGGTCTGCTGCGCCATGTGGGAATCTCCCTGGCCGGGCATTGAACCCATGCCGCAGCCGCTGACAGCTCCACAGCAGTGCGCTAACCCATTGCGCCACCAGGGAGGCCCAAGTTTAGAGATATTCTTACACATCAATTATTTGAGGATATATAAATCTAACATTTGACTTACACGCTTTTAGTATATCTGTATCATTAAACTTAAGCCCTTTTGTTTTGTTTTACTTGTAAAGGAAATAACAATTTGAAAACTTACTAGGGAATCCAAAATCACGTGATTTCCAAAATCAATTTGATGAAATGGGTTTCTTTGTCTTAAAAATAGAAATTTAGGTATTTTTTTCTCAATCAACATAAAGACATTTTCAGAAAATATGGGTGTAAAAAAGTTGCAAAGACCTTGGGGGGGGGGGGAGGGGAGGATAAGGGCACAAAATGGAAGAGAGGAGAATACAGGGGACCATGGAGATGGATCACGGGTGAATTGGTGGTGGGCTGCCCAAGGGGAATACAAAATGTAAAAGACACAAATAACAATAAAAAAAAAAAATGGGAAAAAAAAAAGTTGCAAAGACTTAATACTTTTCCTATAATAAAAATAAATTGGCCATCCCCTGCCTCTTGTAATTTCAGGGGTTTCCCATAACATCTGTCCTTAGGAAAATCTCATTGTGTGCCCTAACTCATATTTAGACAAAAATTCTAGCACCTGAAGTATAAGGCTGAGTTGGGAATGGCCATTTCTATTTTTCATCTAAAAAAAGAAACTGTCAGATGAATTTCCTTTTCCCTTCATATATTTATTTCCCCTTCATTTGTTTACCACATCACTTGTCATTCATAAATAAGCAAACTCTTCATGGATGATTAACTTCCTTGTCAAGTGTTTCCACCTGTGATGATGAAAAATAATAGAGAGGTTTGTTTGTATTTAACCTTTGAGTTGTAGCAAGCTCAGTTTTTAACACAAAAATATGGCAATTAAACCTGCTGGGCACTTTAGTGAGGTATTTAGAAGATAACACCATATAGAAAGATGTAACCCAAATATTTATTAAACATTTACTAATTGTCAGGTAGTATATTAAGTCCTGGCTATACACAAAGATAAATAAAACTGCCCCATGGATCTCAGAGTAATGCAGAAGAGACAGGCAAACAATGTGGTATTTGTCTCCTTTTAGAGTTTGCTTCTTAAAATAATTCACATCTTGCACCATTCACTTTAGATAACTACATCCATGCCAATGGTTTCACATACCACCTACTAAATAATTTCTAAATCTATATCACTGCCCAGACCTTGCCTGAGCTCCAAATTCATATACCAAATATATATCTGCTGCTAGTTAAGTTTATTATAACCAATATCAACTTATTTTATTTACCTCTGCAATACTTGTTTCTTCTATTTCCTCTTGAATTCATCCCTAGTTCTCCATCCTCGATCTCACATTATTTTAGTTTAGATCTTTATTATTAATGCCCTACATTAATTTAAAAGGCTCACTCGTCCCTCCCCTCAAGTATCCTCCCAGCCTGTTCTCGAGTTTGATGCCAAAATAATCTATTCAAATGGCAAATCTGTCATTAACATCCCCTGCATGTAACTCTTCATATATACCCTGTGTGGGGAAAGAGTGAGAACATAACAAATTTCAAGTAAACAATGCAGTTTTGTTAACTATTGTCACCATTTTGTACCTTAGATCCCAGAATTTATTCAACTTACAATGAAAGTTTACACCCTTTGACCAACATCTCTTCATTCCCCCCGACTATGTGTTCTTAAAGACCAAATTTAAGAAGCTCCTCCGCCATGAAGAAATTCCTGATGTCCACTTCTTTTCCTAGTTTGATTAAATACCCCTCCTCCATGTTCCCAAAGCATTTTTTGCATGTTTTATAACAGGACTGATTAAGTGTCAATCCCTATAAATTGAATTGTCTGAGTTAAGGACGACCTGTCATTCCCTTACTGATGGTAAGAGATCTCATCCCAGAAAAAGGATTAGAAAATCATTCTCTCTGCACTTTAAAAGGTCTCTTACCAACAGCATTTGCATTTTAGTGAACAAATTTTTGTGGTTCATTTTTATTTCAGATAAATGAAACTCTTAAATATTGAATCTCATCCACCAGTCATTGAGTAGAAAAATTATGGGGAGGGGGATTAAAAGATATTTACAGTTCTCTAAAATCCCAACTATATTGTCTCTGCAAATACTCTGACACATACAATTACAGAAATCCACAGAGGAAAGCCTGTGTTTCCAGAACCACTGAATCTATGAACCAGTTTAGATCTGTAACATCTCAAAAACTTTTTCTTTATGTATCTGAGAAGATTCAACATTAATCCCAGAAATCTAATAATAAATTATATACAGAAACACTGAAAATTATTGCTGTCAAGGTCATAGATATCTGTTAACTGTAGGAAGGAATTTTAGTGTATAAAACATGAAATATTTAGAATATTATAGTAAGAAGGCAACTTTGAGATCAAGTGTTCTTTCTTTAAAGAGGGAATTTAGGTTCAAGGAGGTATAACAATGTTCTTAAACAAATATTTTTGATTAAAAATAACTAGAACCTAGTATTCTACAACTTATTGTTAATTCCACTGCAGCATATTACATCTCAAATCAATATGAAAATTATACTTCTAAAACAAGTGCCTATATGGGTATTCATATGTAAAGTGTTGTTTGTTTTAAACTGTCTTATCTACAGATAAATTTTCTATTTTCTATGGTCTGTTCTTTAGCATATCTACTATTTTCAGTTGCTATCTGAACTTAAGACTTTTAAGTTCTCCACTAATTATAAATATCTTCCTTTGTTTCTTGGGAAAAGCGTACCTGGCATAACAATGGATGATAATATTTGTAAGGCTAGCAGTTATGATTCATCTCTCTTGCTTGCAGATGCATGACACGAATAAAGTACAGTCTCACATTTGGTAGAGTACTAGTTACTGTAAAGCAGATTAAAATATTCTGTCACAATTTTGACATGAATAAAACTGCAGGGGGGATTATGCTAAATGAAATAAGCCAGAAGGAGAAAGACAAACACTAGATGGTTTCATTTGTATTTGGTATATAGAGAAGAAGATAAAAAAGTCAGGCAAAACCAAACCAATAACAAACCCTAGAAATCTGACTGTAGAATTGAGGCTACCAGAAGGGGAGGGAAAAGAGGGAGCAAAATGGAGAGGAGACACAGTGGGCTATATAGTTGACTGCTCTGGATGCCTTGGTGGTGGGTTTAGTGTGGTAACATGCATCTAAGAGGTGTGATCCTATACCTCTAAATCGTGTACAGTGCTATAAAGTAATGTTTCCTCAATTAAGAAAAAAATTCTGGCATATTCCTATAATTCGTTATATCTTTTTTCAGCTAAAAATAGAAAAACTATGAGTTTTAATAGAAAGGATTCTGCTTTCTTAGGAGCAATATTTTTGATTACATGTTCTGGGCTTTCTTATTTAAGAATACTTGATGAAAGACTTCAGCAGTTCTGAGCCAGATTTTGTTTTTACACAAAAGATTTAATTAATTCTAGTCAAGGAATCTTTAAGCTTTGCAGTTGGAACTCAGTTTGAAGCAAAGTTTCCTGTTTAGAATACTGACCACAGCAGAGGGACTTCTCCCTATCTCAGTTAGAAAACTGCAAAAGACAGGGCAATTATCTTAAGCAGAATTTCACTGCCCTGGAGGAAAAATTTAAAAACTCCTGATTCCAAGCATAGGACATTCTCAGCAAGATGGTTCAGAGATCATGCTAGGAATTTATTATCTCCTCCTAAGGGTTCTGGGGCAGAAACCAAGGAAAAAAGGAGTATTACCAGGTAGGGAAGAAACACTCTCTTTACCTTGATTTACTTTTAACTGAGAGACCTTGGGCAAGGTGCATATTCTGACTGTAGAATTTTTTCTCAGTCTTTTTCCAACATGTGTAAAAATAGAAATAGTAAATAGCAATAAGTTCATTATGAGATACTATTAAAGGAAGTAATATGTAAATGATTTTGTTTTCACCAAACTGCCATATTGGTAACTGGTTCCCTTCCCTTGTTTGCTACATGAATATTCTGAGATCAGAGCCCTAGGATAAACACCTTTATAAAATGAAGTCAAAGCTAGAATTCACTAACTCAACTCCATTTGTTGATCCATATTACCAGTCTCTGGATCCCTTAGGCATTTTGATATAATTACATTTATATTCCACCCACCCAAATCATTCAGGCATGTGTTCCCTATCTCATTAGAAAAATTAACTGGCAATTTTCTTTTTTCTTTAAAGATTTATTTATTTATGCATACAAGAGCTGGGGTGTAGACCAGAGGTGTGGGGATTAGTGAGAGGATTCACTAGAGACAGAGTGGGAAGCAGAACAGGCAGATTGACTGAAATACACTGCTGAGGGGGCAGCGGGTGAGACAGCAGCAGGTGAGACAGGTCTGCTGTGTCATGTGGATCAGCTTCCTGGCACAGGAAGCTTCCTGGCACACTCCTGCTGCAGTGGCTGCTGATTGCTTCATAGTGCTGAGACTTAACCCCTAGTGCCACGAGGGAGTCCCCAACCAGCAGTTTTCACTGTTTCTCTGCTTAGCTCTGACTGAGCTTTATAAAATTGAAGCAGAAAAATTAGTTATTTAAATATTTTAACTAAATAGCATATATATTTTATTATCCAAATTATTGCCTCCAATTTCTATCTCCAGTCTAGTGAGGTCTTCATCTAAGACAATTCTGTTTACTTGCAAATATTTTCTGTAACACTGGTCTGTGCTGGCATTTACTATAGATTTTTCTTTGAATGTGGTCACTTGAATTTAATTCCCTTTAGATAGTCTCGCCTATCTGATAATGAGACTATTAGACTTTTAGACTCTTCAGAAACTTCATTATACCTCTAAAATATGCACATCTCATTGTACCTCTCTATACTTATTATAAGACCATTCCCTTTATACGTCTCTCTGAATTCCTCAAATATAGACATCTTCCTAAGTTCCACTCCCTCTTGATATGTGTATATGTTTATGTACATATGTATGTGTATAATCATAACCTCTAGATAGTTGTGCTCCTCATCATAGCCAAAGGTTATAATTATATTACCATTACTCTCTGTGCAGGTGCTTTTTCCCCCAGTAGAATGGGTACCACACATGTGCTGTTATCACAGTATGTACTCATGAAGCCCCCTTGTATGAGGGAGTTACTTTTATAATTTATCACTGAATAAAATTAGCTTACTCACACAGAAGTCAGATCTAAAATGTTGGCCTAATTATCCTTATATTGCAACCAGGTATACTAATCTTCCTACTTTGCATTTCTATGCACACCATTATACATTTTCATGTATGTATCTCTCTTTTTTTTAAAAGCATATTTTAAATTTATTTTACCTTAAGCAGTTTTGTAGAAAATAATTCATACTTTAAAAAGTAGGGCAAAATTAATTTTTAATATGATTTCTTAAAGTAAATTCACACAGATTTTATTGAACATATATGAGGTTAAAATAAGGATAGTATTTAAATATGATTCTTAGTTTTCCATTCTTTTTGGGTATTTCATTATCTTTTCACATTTTAAGTATATATTTCTTATCCAGTATATCTTATTAATCAATCTTTTTATATAACTTCTATTTTAATGTGTCATATCTTTATTAATAGGGTTAAAATTCAAATGTAAGCAATGGAATAAATATTTCAGTTAAAATAGAATAAAAATAGAAATTTTCTAGGGAGAAATAGCATCAAAATACTTTATTACTATAGTGACCAAAATTTCCAAGAAGGATCTCAGAATATTAGAAATAACTATGGAGACTACACATAAAAGAAAAAAGTCAAGTACTCTCCATACATTAACAATGTTGTAAGAAAATAAGTAAAGTTTAAAAAAAGAAACAATAACCATCCTTGCACATACTTAATGTTATATTAATAAAGTCATGAGAATTCATGTAAATATACAAGATTTTCCAAACTTTAGAAAGAAAATTAGTGCAAATGAAAAGAAACAAACTTAAATGCCAGTAAAAGATTTGAAAATACAAGAAAATTACCAAGAATGAAAATTTGGCAATAGTTGCTTTTAAGTTTGAATAAATTAAGTTTCCCATTAGAGTATACAATCCTCTAATAGTTACTTTTACTGTGTGGTTTTGGTTTGTTGTTTTTTTTTTTCAGGTAAAGACTTCACAACTCTCAGGCTGTTAGCGCACCCCAGTTGCTTGGGTTATGCGCCAGGGAAACCCAAATATTCCTTTCATCTAATTGTGAGACAAAAAATACGAAGAAATTCAGAAACACAGGATTCTATTGTAATCCACAAAGCTCTTTGTAACATGTCCAAATGTGTATAAGAATGAAATAGATTTGTAATGATCTTTAAAACTTAAGCTCAGTTTTTCCAAAAGCAATTTATTAAATATTAAAAATTTTTAATTTTAAAGAATACTAATTTTTTTTCTCTAAACTCCTTTTCTGTAGAATCCCAATGTCCTTAGTTGACATGCTCAAAAAATATCAACTATTAACATCTTGCCAAATGATTCAACAATACTACTGTTTTACCAATTTCTTTACTTTGATTTAATGATATGGGATTAAGCCCACCAGTATTTCTATCCTAATATGGGACCAATCAATGCTTTAAAAAGGTTAGAATAATTTTTAAGATACTAGGTAGGATATGTGGTTCAAAATTATGGAAATTATACTAAGAAAAAATTTTTTTCCCTGTGGAATATATGACAGTTTATAAGACAGTGATTGAAAAATTGCCAAAAAAAGCAGAATTTAAGTTGTTCAAACTATAGAAAGAATATTTTCTTTGTATAAACTCTTGACCAAAAAAGTCATTCCTTGACCATAAGTGCTATCAATTTATTAGTGACAAGGGTGTGGCAAGGTTTCCACCATTAAGTACTAAAAAGCAGTTCAGCAAACTCAATCTCAATTGAGTATTTTCTGTGACCTCAAGAACATTTTATATATATTTTAAAATTAATATTTCCTCTAAAATATATTTCATTTTAATTAATCTAAATGCTTAGAGTTACACAATTATTTTTAAAATTTAATAGTTTATATATAGAAGTGACTATATATAACACAGATGTAAGTTATGGCACTCAATAATAAGTGGACATGAAGACACAACCCAACTGAAGAACTAACTCACTACCAGTTCCATTGCATCTTTTTGTATTGCTAAGTCATGACTTAAGCGTAACATATGCTGTTAGATCAAAAAGATCTTTCTGTTAGTCTCTCACATAGTTTTGATGAGATGTGGTTTTTAAATGTTGCCTTATCAGTGTTATCACAATGAATTTAAGTACTTTTGAGGGACATAAATCAATAATAAACTGATTTATATCCATGTTTTATATTACATCATGCTTTTTGTTAGGAAGTCTTGGATTGTATCTTTTCCTTTCAACTTTCTGTTACCTATCACACTCTTCTTACACTCCTGATTCTTGTAGCTGATAATACCTTAGCTAAAGTAAGGACAAGGAATCAATTTCCTGAACCACTGAACTCTGGTTTCCTTGGCTTCCCCCAAATCCTTCTTAGAACTAACTACATGGAGCTTTACAGCTGTGGAATCGGTTTGGTAAGTGACTTTGGGAAATTAAGGTGCTTTTTCCTCTTGCATCCAAAAGGCCCTCAATTCTTCTAACATCTTAATTTAGGGATCAAGAAGAGAGTATTATCTGGGTCAGAATAAATGCCCAACCAAACAAGTTAAATAATTTTACTTTACCATTTATTTGAAGAATACATTTGGGTTCAATGCTCACAAATCATTTTGAACTTAATAACGCTGTCTTGATATTCCTTGTATATTTGCCCATTGTCAGCCATTTGAATCAATCACTCTTTTTGAAGATATTTTTTACGCTAGTCATCCCAGTATAAAAAAACTAGCACTTCAGAGAGTAGAGATTCATTAATTACAGTTACCATCTTGTATATGAGTATCCTGCTGACAACATAAAAAGGTACCACCTTTTGACCAACTATTTTGCTACACAAAACACCAGTCTTTTCCACTCCTTCTTTCTTATCAACCTCCTACAATGACTTAATTGTATATATAGCTCAGAAGGTCCCCAGTGAAATATAGTCCTGCCTCTAAGATTTCTGCCTTCCACAGAATATATATATATATATATATATATATATATATATATATATATATATATATATATGCATATTTGTTGTATAATCATTATCAGATTGAATAAATTCTTTATTATACAAAACTTTGAGAATACAGTGTCTAGGAAAAGTAGAACAGAATGAAACATTATCTCCTCAGACTCTGAAAGCAGGACTAGAACATCTTGGCACACAACCTAACTTTCTACAAATGAAATGCTCACTGCAAACTGTGAAGAGCTATAAACTCCCACCACAAAATGTTCCTAAGAAAGAATACTAGTTATATTAATTATATAGTGGGCAAGCTATCTTTTGCTTATTATAAATGTGGCTCTCATTGGACTGCAGCAACTAGGGGAAAGGAATTTTGTTAATGTTTTCCTGAAATCATATTTGAAGACTTTGGCTCCCACAACTTCACTTGCTCACTGTTGTTTCTCTAACAAATACTAAACTTAAAATAGTCATAATATCTAGTTGAGAAGTTACTGCTACCTGGTTTCCATTAAAGTTTGAAGTCTGTATATCACTTTCTAAAATCACATGCCCAAAGTTTATTCAGCACTGATACTGCGACTCCACCTATGGGCAAAGGAATGGCTTAACATCTATATAAGTATACATGTGCATGCAGGAAAGACTGTCCCATGTAGTGGAGTAATTTACAGCACTATCACATACTTTTTAAGTTCCCAAATAGATAATCTGGTCAAACATTGAAAAAAGTCTAATGTTGAATGTTTGTAAGAGCTATTGTTTAGTCCTGAATCCTACTGGGAGATATGGATATAGTTACTTGTATAGAAGGGAGAGGTATGTATGATATATATTTCTTCAATCCTCTGGCATATGCTGAGAGCCATTTTTGACTCAGTTGTATATTTCTCTCCAAATCCTGTCCTTTGCCTTAAATTTTTAGACGAAAACTTGAGGTAATGCACATTTTCTCTGCCGTTAAGTCAACTTGATATCAATATCAAAAACATTTCCAATAGGGATCTAATTTACCCTAAAGATAACATCTCCTGCAGTTATCATTAATCCAAAATAAAAAGCCACTCAATTATATAGGTTGTTAAATTTTTTTAATATGTTTAACCAAGTATGAAGCAGTTCTTTCTTTCCAGTAAAACACTTTCTTTTCATGATATTTGAAGGTCTGTAAATCCAGATGGCATATATACACTATAAATATGACTTTTCTTGACTCTTCTAAATATAGCGATATGTTGAAATGAGAGAAATAGTCTTTTTTAAGTATCTTACCCTTATCCCTTAATTTTAAAAAAAAGCTTTATTGAGATACAATCCATATACCACACAATTCACCCACTTCAGTTATACAGTTCAAGGGTTTTTAGTATATTCACAGCTATGTGCCACCATAACCACAATAAATTTTAGAACATTTTCATCATCTCAAAAAAAAAATCCTATCCCTTTTAGTTATCATTCCACTGCTGTCACCTACAGCCCTAAGCAACTACTGTCTACATCTCTGCAGATTTGTCTATTCTGTACATTCCATGCAATGGCATCATATAATATGTGGTCTTTGTGACTGGCTTCCACTTAGCATAATATTTTCAAGGTTCATCCATGTTGTAGCATGAATTAGTACTTCATTCTTTTTTTATTGTAGTGAAACACACATAAGAAAATTTACCATTTTAACCATTATTAATTATACCATTCAGAAGCATTAAGTTAATTCACATTGTTGTGAAACAAATCTGTAGATCTTTTTTCATACTGCAAATCTGAAAGTCTATACCCATTAAACAGTATACTCACTAAACATACCCCTCATCTGAGCCCCCTGTGAATACTATTCTACTTTCTAAGAATGACTATTTTCAATACCTCATGTAAGTGGAATCAGAAGACTGTCTTTTTGTGGCTGACTTATTCCACTAGCATAATGGCTCCATGTTTCCATCCATGTTGTATCATGGATGTTTTTCTTTCTCCATTTTTATCAATGGATATTTGGGCTGCTCCCACATCCCATTTCACAGGTTAACTTTTTTAGTCTGTTGATTATATTCTTTGGTGCACAAAAGTTTTTAAGTTTGATATACTCCCATTTGTTTATTTTTGTTATATTTGCCTGTGCTTCTGGTGTTAATAGTCAAGAAACCCCTGCCAAATCCAATGTCATAAAGTTTTTCCCCTATGTTTTTAAGAATTCTATAACCTTAGGTCTTACATTTAGGTCATTAATCTATTTTGAATTGACTTTGCTTATATAGGGTAATCCAATTTCATTCTTTTGCCTTTGGATATCCAGTTTTCCCAGCACCATTTGTTGAAACAATTGTCCTTTTCCCATTGAGTGGTCTTAGCACCCTCATCAAAGTTCCTTTGCCCATATACACAATGGTTTACTTATATCCCATATATATTAGAGTTCTCCAGAGAAACAAAATCAACAGCTATAAATGTAGATATAGACATGGAGATTTAATTTTCTCATGTGATTATAAAGTCTTGAAAATCCCATGATCTGCCATCTGGAATCTGGATACATAGGAAAGCCAGTAGTATACATCTAGTCCAAGTCTGAAGGCTTGTGAACCAGGGGAGTTAATGTTATAAATCCCAATCTTATGGCATGAAAAGACCAATGTCCCAGCTGAAATCTGCAGGAAAAAAGCAAAAGTGTCAGATGCCTTCCTCCACATTTGCTCTGTTTAGACTCTCATCATATTGGCTGAGCCTACCCACCCTGGGGAGGGCAGTCTACTTCATTGAGTTCACCATTCAAATGCTAATTTCTTTGAGTTATTTCCTCATCTTCCTTCTCCACCTCCTATTTATTATTATTTTACCTTTTTAAAATAATAAGAAGGACAGATCCTGACTAGCAGATTTAAGGAATTGGTCCAGACTCTTGAATTTTTTATTCTGTTGGCACTAGTTCTAAATTCCTAAGCTCTTGACAAAGCTGATTGTCACCCAGAGTGGTCTGAACAGTCTCCTCACATGATAGGTTGCTCTTTCTCTTCTTATACTAATTTTTTAGGTTGATAAAGTCAAAATAAAAACTAAAATTCAAATTAAATGATATGAGAGGTCCTTCCTTTACTTAAGAAAAAAAAACTTTCCGGTTATAAAAAAAAAAAAAGGTGTAACATGCTTATTATAGAAAACTCGGGAATTTTCAGAAAAGTACATAGCAAAGGCAATAAAATCAAGTATAAGTATAATGTAGTGAAATAACTAATGCTTCCTATTTTCATGTATGGCCTTCCCATCTTTTTCTATTAGTATGAATACTTATAGTTTAACATAGTTAAGATTATTTACATGTACATTTCTGCGTTTTTTTAAATATATGGCATAAGAATTTTACTGTTAATGAACATTCTTCTAGAAGTGAAATGAATTTGAAAATGTTCCTTTTAAAGAAAATTACCTTTGGCTTGTTAAAGGATTTTTAACTTAAACACATCTTTAAGGACTATTTGCTATTCATATTCAAATAATCTACAAGCAATAATTTTAATTACCATTAACTGAATCTGATCTTTTATTTCAGATCTGAGATACATCTCTTCCTTCTATCTTCTTCTGTTCCTTGTGAAAGAAATCAGGTTGTCTGATCACACATGCCCATTGCTCTCAATATTCATTTTTTTTTTCTCTTAGATGGAATGGGTCGAGTTTTAGCTCAAGACGTATATGCAAAAGACAACCTACCCCCCTTTCCAGCATCAGTAAAAGATGGCTATGCTGTCCGAGGTAAGTATTTTCATTTTCTTCAGTATCATCTTACTTACACACTGCTTTTTTTCCCTCAGATTGTGCTCAGTCCAGGCACCCAGTGGCTGTTATATCTGTTTTCCCCTTGGTTCTCAAAATTACTTAATTCACTGACAACAATATGAATTTACACATATATTTTTTTCCTGATACAACCTTGAAATTTTTCAGTGAAAGTACAATATATAGTTACTTGAAAATTCTTGCTACAAATAAATATTTAGAAATTGCTAAAAACTCTATATGACATCATAGTTTATTATTTTGGCCTGTACACCAGATACCAGGCAGACTTTGTCTGGAAGTTTTCCAAATTTTTTCTAGTTGAAAATGTTCATATTGTCCAAGAAAAACGAGCAGCTTCCCAACACAGGGATAAAGTAGAGTAGTTTTTTCCACCTGTGTAAACTCAAGCATCAAAAAAGGGCTTCTTAGAAAGCAAGTATGAGGGCAACCTCTAGTTCTCTGGAAGATACCATACTTCAGAGTTTCAGTGCCCCGATGGTACCAACAGCTCATCCCTCCATAGTTGCCTGAGATTACATAAACCTTAAATGCAAATACCAGATAGCTTTGAAAATGCTACTGGATTGCTTAGAAACTACTATTGGTTATTAACTCAAGGCTGATAACATTGGAGAAATGTCTAAAAACATTTCCCAGTTTATCAGAGCAATTAAAAGGGCCAATCCTTTTTAACTGCCATTTATGGAATCTCTTACAGCTTTTTGTTGTTGTCACTGATAGACACAAAAATAACTTCCTTTTCTGTAATTAAATGCATCAATTAATCTCCATGTTCCATCACAGCCTCTTAGCAGTATCTTTTTATATTGGAGTCTGGATAGCAAAAGATTCAGGTTATAAACTTTGAGCCAAGAGTGATTTGGATTCTAGTACCAGTTCATCTATGGAACTTTGAGCAAATCACTTAAATTTTCTGAGCCTCAGTTTTTCTCATCCATAAAATGTTAATAATTATAATGGTATTTGCCCCAGTGGCTTGTTGTGAGGATTAAATGAGGCCATAGAAAGCCTTTGTAATGTTTCTCACATCCAAAAATAAAAGTGCTCAATAATCATTTTTTTAAGTATTTAATGATCTTGGCTCCAGGGATGTCTTTACAAATTTAACTACAGTAGCAATGGAAGCAAAACAAAAAATAAACAAATGAGGCTACGTAAAACTAAAAAGCTTCTGCACAGCAAAACAAACTATCATTAAGAAAAAAGTCATCCACCCTACTAAATGGGAAGAAAATTTTTACACATCATGCATCCAACAAGGGGTTAATATCCAAAATCTAAAGAATTCATGCAATTAAACAGTAAGAAAACAAAGAATCCAATCCAAAAATGAGCAGAAGAGCTAAACAGATGCTTCTCCAAGGAAGACATACAGATGGCCAACAGGCACATGGAAAAATTCATATCATTTCTTATCATCAAAACACAATGAGATAGCACCTCCCGAGAAACAAAAAATATTCATGAGAATATAGAGAAAAAGGAATCCTCAAACACTGTATGTAGGATACATATTAGTCTAGCCTCTGGAAAACAGTACGGAGGGTTTTCAATATATTAAAAATAGATTTACTGTATGATTCAGCAGTACCTCCCCTAAGTATCTACCTGAAAAATACAACAGAATAAAGGGAACTCCTATGTTTTTGCAGCACCGTTTACACTAGCCCGGCATGGAACAACATTTTTGCCCAATGACAAATGAATGGAGAGAGAAGATGTTTATATACAAAATGGAATACTACTCAGCTATATAT
This sequence comes from Scalopus aquaticus, assembly GCA_004024925.1. NCBI lineage: Eukaryota > Metazoa > Chordata > Mammalia > Eulipotyphla > Talpidae > Scalopus > Scalopus aquaticus. The sequence goes on from PVIJ01001673.1 coordinate 178,540, forward strand.
TTAGAAAATAGAAAAGGATGCATTCTTGCAATTTGCAACAATATGGATGGATCTCAAGGGGATTATGATAAGAGAAATAAATCAGAAGGACAAAAACAAATACCAGATGATTTCATTTATGTGCAATATAAAAACCAAAGCAAAGGAACAGACTAAAACAAATCCCGGAAATCTGACTGCAGAGGCTAGATGTGGATGAAAGCAAAGAGGGTAGAGAGCTCAGTGGACTGTAGTAGAGGATTATTGGTCCTTTGGTGATGAGCATGGTGTGACAATATACATTTATAGGGTTGTAAACCTATACATTTAAAACATATACAGTGTTGTTAGTGTTACCTCAATAAACAATTTTAATTATAGATGTTAATAAAATCTCTTGTGTAGAAGTAAAGAGACAGAAAAATGAACAAAATTGAAGCAAAACAAACCCTAGAGATATGACTACAAACCCTAGAAATCCGACTGGATAGTTGAGGCTACTAGAGGGGGAAGGTTGGGTAAAAAGGAGAGAAGACCATTGGTCTATGGTAGAGAATTATGGGTACTTTGGTGTAGATGTGATGTGTAACATACATCTGAAGAGGTGTGAACCTATTCCCCTAAATCATACAGTGTTGTAAACCAATGTTACCTCAATTTAAAGAAAAGCTACAGAGAAATAAATATTGAAAAGTTTTATAATCTGACTATTACTACCACTATTGTTACTTTAAAAAAAATTTACTTAGACCACCTCTGAAAAAAGAGTAACATTTATCTGAATTGTTATTCTTATGCTCTACCTAAATGAAATGATGGGAAGATTATTTCCTACTAGTATATTCTTTCTCAGGAACACTATCTTGAATACACCTCATTCATTTTGATCTCACTAAATTAGAGTAGTTCTGATAATATTAATATAAATAACAAATCCTCAATGGCATTTGTGGGTTTTTTCTTCTACGTTTTTTCCTTCCACAGTATTAATTATAATGAATATGGTACAGAAAGATAATTTTAGTCTCTTGATAGCCTCATTGGCTGTTCTTATTTTTTATTCCATATCTAAAATATAGGTTCTGTTTTGATCTGATAGTTGGTAGTGATATGTTTACTATAAAATGACAAAGAATTACAGAGTAGAACAAACAACTATAGCAAATGGAATACCAAAGGCACAACAAAGTATTTTTTTAATTGTTGGTAATATAAAGTAGGAGAAAGTGAGAAAACAAATTATTTGGAGACAGAATTATTCTCAAACAAAATGTTGTTCTGTGATTTTGCATGAGGTAACAGCAGCTCAATAAAAAGAAGCAATTGCTCTTAGCTCTTCTTGTCAAAATGAACAATTAGCCCATGTGAGCCATAAAAGAGCCTTTCTGCTACTGTGACTCTGTCAAAGAAATTTTTATGTAAAATTCAGTATCTCACTTATTCTTTTGTTTTGGAGTGGGTTGTTTTTAATTATTTCATACTCGCCAAAAAAACAATCTAAAATGACCTCTCATTATATAAAAGCTTCAGCAGATTGCCTACAGCGCAACTAATTCACATTCTCATTCCGTGAATTGTCACTAGTTCTTTAAGATATGTAACTTATATCAGACGTAACACTTTATCATTGTGGATGTGATTCAGTCTAATTATGGGAATTAATGGTATGGCTATACATCATCATATGTGATGATGATATATATGTATTGTACTTAAGGTAGCAAATGTCATCAGTGAACAAAAAAGCATGGTCTTAGTCTTTACTCTGTTATACTACCACCCCTAGGCAGTTTTTTGGTAAAGAAGATCCTTGAGGTTATTGTGGCTCTCTGCCACCTCTACTTCGTGTACCTTTTTCTCTCCACCCCATCTTCCTTTACTCCAGTTCCTTTCTCCCCACTCTCTTTATTCTCCCTTTTTTTTTTTCTTCTCCTCTGCCTTTGCCTTAGGCCTTCCAGTAGTAACCAGTGGCACCTGTGAGCATTGCTAATCCTCTAGTTGTAAAGAGATTGCTAACTTGCTTTGGATCACTAAGCATTAGCCAGTATCCTTCAGAAACATATGGGATAAAACTCCAAACCAGTTGGAGGATCACTTGCTTTATTAAGGTATGTGGGTTAAAAAACCACGACAGTTAAAAAAATGACTAAGGAAATAGAAGCAGCTTTAAAAAAGAATGAGGAAAGGAGGGAATAGTGGGTGTAAAATAAGCCTCAATCAAGTGATGATGATATAAATAACAGGAAAACCAGTAACCTAATAATCCTGAAACTGCATTGAATTGGGAGTAAATTTGAAAGATGAAAGTAGAAAGAAAATAAATGAAAGTAGCATATTAACAATTAAAATCAATACAATATTTTTACAAGCTGGGGTGCAGGCCAGAGGTGCAGGGTGGTGAGAAGATTCACCAGAGACAGAGTTGGGAGCAGAACAGGCAGATCGACTGAAACACACTGCTGAGGGAAGCAGTGGGCGAGGCAGGAGAGGTCTGTTGTGCCATGTGGGAATCTCCCTGCCCGGGTATCAAACTCATGCTGCAGTGGCTCTGGATAGCTTCATGGTGCTGTGCATAACCCGTTGCACCACCAGGGAGGCCCTACTGTTCATATTTTTTAAGAGTTCTCTCTCCCATCACCCTAGTTAGGCATCTTCTTGATGCATTCACACCATCCTTGAGATGTGCAGCTCACAATTCCTTCCTAGATGTTAATAAAGGCAAAAAAAAATCTGAGACTCCGAACTTCAGCTTTCTTGAAAATGTTCAATTTGAAAGTTTATTCTTTCAGAACTGGGGATAATTTTAAAAAGGGGAAATTTATGAACAAACTAGTAGTTATTCTGATACTCGTATAAAAATGTAATTCTGGGGGATATATTAAGAGAACAAAGTCAATTTTAAAGTTGTTTTTTTTTATTCTGGTTGAAATACATGCTTATGGAGAATATAGAAAATTAGTAAGCAATTTTAAAGCTGTTCATTATCTCACTGCCTAGCCATTATTAATATTTTGTTGTACTTCTACCAGTGGGTTAAAGTATATGCTAAAATTCAATATAACCTTTTGTGGAACTAGTTCTTATTCTTTCATGAAAACAATGTTTCAACCTTTCTGTTTTGTCTGTTACATCCTCTTTGGCTCCAGCTAAAGATATCCAACAGATCTGACAGCCTGTTGCCTTCTACTATAAGATAATTGGATGAAAAAGAGGTCCTCGTGATTTAGGAGTCTTACTCATATGAACAGATAGATAATTTGGAATAATTAATTTTATTTAATTCCAAAAAGCCTAAAATACAATATTCAAAGAAATAATTTCTTTTCCCAGTACCAACAATAAATAGGACTTCTTCTCCTGGAAGATGATGAATATAAAGTGCCTTCCTACTCATCTGTCCTGCTCACACTTCTTGCTTTCTATAAGAAAAGACAGCAAAATCAAAATTCCAAACAATTCATCTGATTTAGTTCCTCAGTGTAATTTTAAGTGTTAATCCTGTTGTATTCATCTTCTCTTGTCATTACCCGAACTCTTCCTATAATCATCATTTTTAGTAACACATAAATAATATTACCCTGTTACCTATCATCCTGCCTTATGCAGTTTGGTTTCCTAGTTAAACACATTCTTAATCTTTCTGCCTTATTCCCATCAAACACATTTCCTAGGACTTCTGAAAGTTACACTGTCTTTATAGCCTCAATTTATTTATCCTAACATGGAAATGATGAGTCTCCTTATTGAAAATAAATGAATAGCTGTGAAGTATCTCAAGAGGTTTAAAGAGACTTTACATATCGAAATTGAAATGAGAGAGAATTGTATGGCAAATGGCTTGGGGAAAATCATTTTCTATAGCCTCTACAATAAATAGATAGTGTTATCAATTTTATATCAAATGATGTAGTCAGGAATCTTCAAATAAACATAAATAAGAATAGGTATTTTCTAGACATTAAAAATAAATAGACATGAGAATAGCTTCAGGACCTAGCATTAAGCATTATGAATTAGTTAAATAATGCATTTGCATTGAGGTTTGATTTGTATTTTATTACTTCAAATTAAATTCTATAGTTACAAAACAGTAAACATATTAGCAGAAGTGTCAGAATTAGGACAGTGGGAAAGCATCTAAGCCTTTGTAGAAATCTTTGCAATCCATCTATCTTATCTAATGGTATCCTGGGGCATACATAGTTTCTTTCTTTCCAAACTTTAGGTTCATGTACCACTGTACTGCACTTTCACTTCCTCCAGTCCAAGCTTGAAGAATTGATTATGAAGATGACAACTTTTTTTTAACCTGTCTCTTTAGTAGCTATTTTCTAATAATTATCAGCAAGTTAGATAGGTTGGTAATTATTTTTCTATATTTATAGGAAATAGCCTTAGTGACAATGTAAAATCAGGACTTCTGTTTACTTATTTTTTCTTTGTTTTTTTATACAGGACTTCTGTTTACTTACTTTTTCTTAGTTTTTTATAATCTACAGTTGTCTGTATTTGGGTTGATTTTACAATGCTTTGTACCTCAAAAGGAGTACATGAACCAACAGCATCAGGCTTTTATGCTAGATCTACTGAGTCAGAATCTCTAGTTTAACAAGCTCTCCAGGTAATTTGTATGTGTATTAAGGGTTGAGAAGGACTATTAAAAGGAAAATAATAAAAATTATTCTTGTTGGCACCAGGAACCTTCTATAATGTTAGTTGACTGAGCTACCTTAGCAAATATAGAGGGACATTTCTCAGATAGAAAGGTTCAAGGCAATGTGGAGAATATAGTTTAATAACAGCACTTGATCCCTTCCAGTCAGTGTAAACTTCCTGATAACAAAGGCTCTTGCTGCTTAGAATCATGTAAGGGCTTTTTTAGATACTGGCCTCCCTGACACTATATCAGGTTTACTCCAAATAATTTCTAGCCACTCAGTAGTCAGTAACATTTATTTGGATCATTGTGCAAAACACTGATATGTAAGCAATTTGAGTGTATGCTTTTGCATTTTCAAGGGAACAGGAGATAGAAGAAAGACCGAAGAGCAGAGGGTTTCAAAACAGAAATAAAGTAATCCTACCTCTAAGGAGCTAATAAGCTAGCTGATTCAGATAGAATATACACACTTATGAAATAATTTTGGAAAATTTACAAAGCACAATACTAACACATACAAGTCAGTTTGCAAACATTTCACCTAAGTATTGTGGAAATGCCAAATTCATGTTTTGTTCTTCTGACAAATATTTTTTGATCATCAATTATGAATTAAGGTACTATGCTAAACAGAACAACAACATAATCTATGTTATATAGAATTAATCAGTCTTTCTAAACATTGTAAAGATAGTGAGTACTGACTCAAAGTTTGAAGGAAACTATACACATGGATCAGTGGAAAATGAAATGTATTAAAAATATAACATTTTTCTGTTGGAAAATATTCTTTCATGTGTACATCTTTCTAAAAAGATTCTTAGGAGCCACATTCATTCATTTCTTGAACATTTTGAATACTCCACATACTGATAATTTATTGAATACCTTTTATGCAGCAAGTGCTAGGGATTCCCCTGGACAAGTAAACAAATAATTGCAAGTACATTAGGGAGTCATAATTAACTTCAGAAATACTCTGGGGAAACAAAAGATAAAGTAGTGACTCTTGAGGGAAGAGATGTCAGACACGACTTCATATAGGTGACACAACCTGAGTCTTTAAATGCTGTCTTTAATCAGAAGCAGGGATAAGGAAGGAACACTCCAGGGAAATGGAAACTCCAGGCAGTGAAGAAGCATATGTTAGGAAATTGAAATGCATTATCCTGCTACTCATGGGGAACTACAGTACTAGAAATTGAGACTGGCTAAAATATAAGATATAAATAGGTCTTTGCATATATTGTTCAGTCTTTAGTTGATGTTCTTTGGATGGAGTGCTTCTATTATCTCTCTTTCTCTCTCTCATACACACACACACACACACACACACACACACACACACACACCATCACCACACCACCACCACCACACACCACATACCCTTTTGCCTACTTAGCTCTTCCTCATCTCCAAATCAAAAATCTTTCTATCAGGGTGGATTTCCTTGACCCTATGGTGTAGTTCAGATACTTTAATTGTATGCTCCCATTAAACCATGCTCATTTCCTTTAGAGGTTTTCTTACTTTGTATTTATATATTCATTAATGTGATTGTTTGATCAATATATGTCTCCCCACTACATCAGTGCCTTTAAGAGTTTTGCTTTAACTATACCCCTCGGAAGGCACCCCTTAAATACATTGTATATCATAGTCAATGATATGTATATAGCTGTATTACATACACAATATATATACACACATACATCTATACAAAAGCAGGTTTCATGAAACTATTCGTTCTTACATTGAAATATATTTTCTATTCTTTGTCCTTAAAATTTTTGTTTATACATTGAACTTTACAACCAAACTCCACTTATAATCTAGAATTTGAAAAACATTACAATGCACTATACTACATTCAAATAGAAACAATTGTTTGGTTTTATTCTCTATTCTGTCCCAACACTTAATTGTACACTTGGAGCATGGAGACACTCAGCAGAAATACAGTGAATGAGTGAAAGGAATACAAAACTTTTAAATTTTTATTTTTATATTTAGATATTATGTTTTTTTTTTTAATTTTCTTTTATTGAGGTTGCACTGGAATATAACATTGTATGTTTTGGGTATGTAGAATCACATCTCTTCAAATACATGTTATGACACCATACCTACCACCAAAGCACGAATAATACTCCACCATAGACCATTGGGCCTCTTAACATTTTGCACCCCACCTCACCCTCCCCCTGTGATAGCCTGAGTTGTGTAGTCAGATTTCAAGGGTTTATTTTGGCATGGTTTTATCTGTACCCTTGCTTTTTTCTTTATATTCCACACATGAGTGAAATCACACAGTGCTTCTTTTTCTCCTTCTGACTTACTTCACTTAGTACAACCTCCTCCAGTTCTATCCATATTGTCACAAATGTCAAGATTTCATCATTTTAAAGTTAAGTAGTATTTCATTATGTATTCGTATATCCCATACTTTATCCACTCATCTGTAAAAGATATTATTTTTTAGGTATGATCACCCCTGGTTTTGTCAATAAGAAAACTGAAAATTAGAAAGGTTAATTTGCTAAAAGTTCTGAGGCTAAAAATAGGCAGAACCAGGATTTGACTCAGCTTTCTTTTACTCCAAAGCCATGCTAATCTGCCCTCATACAGGAGAAAATGAGAAAATGTTTAGGTTGCTTGTAGAAGATGGCAAATTGGTAATTGCTCCAATTAACCATTGGAGCAAATGATTAAAGATAAGTTTATTCAAATAACTGTATCAATTAAGAGGCAGTTAATGTGCGACTCTGAAAGATAACCAACTTTTTTATTTTCTACAGTTAGGAAGTCATGGTTTACTTTAAAATACTTCAAAAATAAGTGGAAGAGTAGATGGAACTGTTAGTTGTTGAAGCAATGACTGCTATGTGTGTTTTAAATTGTTCATTTTTTTTTTTAAGTTAAAAAATAGAACCCTTGGAAACAGCATAATGAGAATAGCATTTCCGGAAAACTATTCTCATTCTTAAAAGTAAATGTGGAAAATACAATTGGATCCAAAAACAAGAAAGTCAAGAGTTTATTAACTGAGGTAATGTTTGTATAGCACAAGATCCAACATCTGGTATACTGAAGAAACCCAATATTAATTTTTCCCATCTCCACATCAGGTTAACCACAGTCATCTAGTCATCTGTGCCCAAAAAAAAAAAGGGTAGGGGGAGAGGATTGCTCATTGTAGACATTATTGTATTGCCTTTGGGGGGAAAATGAAAGTTTGTAGTCACATAAAGAAATAATAAATTCACACATTTTTATCAACCTGTTTATGAATAATTAAAATATTCATACAGAAAGTGTTATCTTTTCTGTGTAGAACTCAAATTCTTCCTGTGTGCGGATGACGTGAAGGTAATGGTCATGATCATAAAGCTTGGAGATATGTGTTGTCTTCCTAGTAGTATTGGTCTGAAGTCCATATCAGATTTCTTTTGAAAACATTTATCTCTAGGAATATTTTTTATCTAGTCATTACTAAATGTGGAAAAATAAAATGGGATACATGTTTTCCATCTCAAGTCTGTGTTTCTTCCAATTTAAAAACAGTAATTAGAAAATCTGAAATACCACTGCTTATATATTCTGATTCAGAAAAAAAAATTTTACCCATCACTAAATGGGTATTTAATTAATTAATTAGGTTTCCTAATTAGTTAAGGGATTGGATTTTAGTCTTAACTCTACTATTAACTAGAACTTGTTTAAGACATTTAACTTTTTTTTAATCTGAGTTCCTTCATTCTGCAATTCATTTCCTTCAAATGTAAAATAATGAAAAGAACATATCTTCTACCTGCCGATTAGGTTATTATGAAGATTAGACTGGGTAATAAGAAAATACAATAAAATATTTTAAAATTTTATAGGAAAATTGATAAATATGAATATAATTCATAATATATTTATATATCACTGATTCTCCAAATACACATCACAGGTGCATACCCATGGATATTACGGTATATATTTAGGAGAATAGGTAAAAAGAACTTCCCATTTTAAAAAAAGTATTTAAGTGTTGAAATTATGGAGCAACAGGAAGACCATCTCCAGTGACACCAAAAAAGGGCACATTTGGTACTACCTCTATTGATTATTGTGAGTTATGGATGCCAAAGATCAAACCAGTAGTAACAAAAACCTTGTCTAATCTAGATTAGAAAAGCGTGTCACTTTCCTGAAGACTTTCTGATTGCTTAAGTCAAACTTTAGAATTCCAACACTAGCTTGTTATTCCTTGCTGTTGGTCTATTCTGATGTTTATTCTTGGTTGTGTTCATCTTACAGCTGCTGATGGACCAGGAGATCGTTTCATCATTGGAGAATCCCAAGCTGGTGAGCAGGTGAGATCCACAGATCTGAAAAACTGCAAAGATTTCTGTTTCATGAACTTTGACATCTAGTTCTAAACTTATACCATTTTTGTAATGGAACTCTTAGGGAGGGATTAAGTTAGTTATCAAAGAGATTAAAGAGCAGTTCCCATGGAAAGAACCAAAAGAATTTTTAACAGATGACTGAATCAAGAAGATGTGGTGTATATATATATATATATATATATATATATATATATATATATATATATATACAATGGAATACTACTCAGCAATCAAAAAAGATAAACTCATACCATTTTCAGCAACATGGATGGAGGTGAAAGGGACTAAGCTCAGTGAAATTAGCCAGAAGGAAAAAGAAAAATATCAGATGGTATTATTTATAGAAGGAATATAGGGAAGCTGATGAAACTATCAAAAAGGAAAAAAGACAAAACATGTAGGCAAACTATAGATCTGAGGCATACAACAGGGGAGGGGGAGGGAGAGGGATAAAAACAGGGGAGGGAAGAGCACAGGAGCTATGGTGATAGTTCATGGGTAGTATGGTGGTGGGAGATTTACATGGACTACACCTGAAAGGAGAAATCAAATACTGTAAAAAAAAAAAAAAAAAAAAAAAAAAAAAAAAAAAAAAAAAAAAAAAAAAAAAAAAAAAAAAAAAAAAAAAAAAAAAAAAAAAAAAAAAAAAAAAAAAAAAAAGAATAACAATGTAAGAAAACTAAAAAGCTTAATTAAAAAAAAGAATCTGGTTTTATTAACATATGGTATGGTGGTGTTGGTGTCTCAGACACATGACAGAAGCATTTTCCAGCCTTCTAACTGGTTGATTCTTACTGTATAAATTTTAATATTCTAAGGAAAACTGTAATTTCTAACTGGTCTTCTCAGATTTTCCCCAACTTATGTTACAAACAAGGAAATTTATTTTTTTTTCCATTTTTTTTATTGTTATTTGTGTCTTTTACATTTTGTATTCCCCTTGGGCAGCCCACCACCAATTCACCCATGATCCATCTCCATGGTCCCCTGTATTCTCCTCTCTTCCATTTTGTGCCCTTATCCTCCCCTCCCCCCTCCCCCACCGCTGAGTGTCTCTCTCCCACCCCGCCTCCCTATAGTCCTGTT
>PVIJ01001674.1:0-83335 GCA_004024925.1 Scalopus aquaticus
CCTTTGGCCAGGAGGTGGCAGCAGAGGCCACTAAGGCGAGTTTCCAGGTACAGGAGAGAGGGGATTGGGGAGAGAGGGCCCCCAAACTTTAGATTTACGTCCTGTTGGGGCACCAAGTGTGAAGCAGGAGGTCACGGGGGAACACTGAGCTTCCTTCCCTCATCACCCCCACTCCCTCGGTTTGACATGGAAGATCCCCACCCTCATCCCACCCCACCCCGGGCTGGGTACTCAGAAACCCGGGTTCCAGTCCTGCCCTTGCGACTTCGGACGACTTACTTTCCGCTCTGACTCAGTTTCTCCCTTCTGGCTCTGATATATCCCGGTCTTTGGGTGGGCTTCTGCTTCCTCTCCCTCTGCCCTGCAGCCACACCCCGCTCCTCTTCCCCGTCTGCTCCAGCATCCCGACCCATCCCCCACCGCACCTTGTCTTTGCGACAGGCTCCTAGAAGGAGAAACGGGTTAAGCCCTTTTTTGAGAGCCGGTGAGAGAAGACAGCCTCCCAGCCTGCGGTTTCCATTTCCCCTGCAGCGCTACGCTCGCTCGGGGGTCAGTAACTGGGCCCAGACTGCCAATTTTGCGAGGCCGGCCCCTGGGAACTGGAGTCTAAAAACAGCCAAGGAGCGGACGCCTTGGAGATCAGATGCCCCGGAGGCGACGGCGCTGGCGGGAGGGGAGCCTCGGGTTCCAGTCTGCGGCCCCTCCCCCTCCCCCGCGGTTCCCGGTCCTATTCCTCCAGCTCGCCTGGGCCCTGCCCGTGCCTTTTCGCCCAGCGGGTACGGAGGGCTAAGCCTCCACGGAGGGAGCGAGTTAGGAGAACAGGAGGCTCCCGACCTAGCACTGAACACCTAACAGTATCGGGGAGACCACCTAGATTTCCAGAGCAGAGCCGGGCTCAAGATTTGCTCTCCAAACTGCCCCCCTCCTCAGGAGAAGGAGGAGGGCGACCCACCGCCTGGAGGTGTGGGAGGTGGCGGAGAGGTGGGGCTTCTGACCGACTCACTTTGATTTCTCCTAAGAAACAGCAACAAACCTGGTGGATGGGCAGAGAAACCACGCGGTGATGGAGCGGCCTGCTCCAGAGCGTGGGGCCCATGATCCTTCTCGGATTCAGGGAACTGAACCCAAACCAAAAAGCAGGATTGACTAGAGAATTTTGGGGACTCAATGCAAAATGAAAATGCAGGGAACTCTTGTTCAAAAAGCGTTAAGAATTTCTAGAAGACAGCAATAAACCACTCAACCAGGCCCTGACCTCAAGTGGGGGCCCTCTGAGTAGGGGCCCTTTGCAACCATGTGCTCACATCCCTAGGAAGCCAGCCCTGCCTACTGAGACCTATCTTGTGTTAAGCACCTACTGTGTCCTAGACACTTTGCATGCATTTTCTCACTTAATTCTGTAACAACTCTATGAAGCAGGCATAATCAGGTTCTCTTTATGATGAAGAAACAGGCTTAGATGTTAAATCACTTGGCCAAATCATATATGCTAGGGCCTCCCTGGTGGCTCAGGGGCTAAAGTCTCAGGGCTGTCAAGCTATCACCACTGCAGCATGAGTTCAATCCCCAGCCAGGGAGCTGACCCACAGGTGCCGCAGACCTCTCCTGTCTCCCCGTTGCTCCCCTCAGCAGTGTATTTCAGTAGATCTGCCTGTTCTGCTCCCCACTCTGTCTCTGGTGAATCCTCTCAATCCCCACCTCCCCGCACCTCTGGCCTGCACCCCAGATCTTGTATGCATAAATAAATAAATCTTTTATAAAAAAAAAAGATCATATATGCTAGCAAGACACCTGAATCCACGCTCTTGCAAGGCCAGAGCCTGTGTCCTCTGGAGGAGGGCTGCCTCTGACTGGCCGCAGTCTCAGGGCTGCAGGAGGCTAGCATGGAGCGTGGGCACACCCTCCCCCAGCTGGCCTGAGTCACAGGGCCCCCCTGAAAGCAGCCTGCTCAGGATACAACCAGGTTTGTGTCCAGCCCTGTCTCATGCAAAGCCTCTTTAAACCTCAGTCTCCTTGTCTGTAGAACAGAACATAACGATCTCTGCTCCATGTTGTCCTGGAGACTGACTATGCGCTAGATGAAGTGCCTGACACAACAGGCGCTGCCGGTAAAGTCAACTTTCATCAGGAATCCATCCCGCCTGCCCCCTTCCACCATTTCTCTCTTGAAGCACCCAAATCACCTCATTCCTGGGGCTTCTTCTCCAGGCTCGGCCTTTGAGGGCTGCCTCGTGGCAAGGGGCATTGGGTTTCAAGGTTTATTGCTAATCACACCAGGGAGAATTTAAAAGTCAAATGTGGGAAGATGGAGCTCCTGGGTTCTTAGGGTCTCAGTGGGGTGCATGCCCTCCGAGGTGACCTCTGCCAGCCCAGCTCCTCACGCCCAGCTTTCGTTCCTCAGAGAGGGTCTTGCCCAAGACCCCTTCTCCTATTCTTTCTTGGTCTCCTTTCAAGGAAAACCAAGCCGACACCCCCCTTCATGCAGGAAGGCCCCTCCCTAGGGAGCCACCCACTGGGGTACAGGGTGGGGGGGGTAGGACTGTGGCGACTATGGCTTGATTTCTGGCATCTGCCTGAAGTTCCACATCTGCTTGCCTCACTCCTCTGAGGGACTAGTCCCTCGGACAAAGTCCCCTTCTAGTCCCTCCCTGGTCCGTGATTGAAGTGGAGGCCGTGTTTGGTTGTGTGTGTTGGGGGTACCCTCCGGTACTTGAGGAAAGAGACCAAATTCTCCCTTTCTCCTCCCTCCTCTCCCCTCCCCCAGAATCCAGCCAACTGCAGCTTCAGGCTGCTGGGGTGACGCCTGCCCCTTGCCCTCTCTCCAGGAGTAAATATTGGATCAGGTTCGGTCACCAGCTGTTCAACTAAGAGTGAAGTCAGTCTTGGGTTCGTAACCCTGGAAAGAACCGCTGAGAGCTGTTTAATGTCCCAGAGGGCGCGTGGGCAAGCTCCCTCCGGCAAACAGAACCTGGGCCCAGACTCCAGTTAGACAAACCCCTGCCTTCTGCAGCTGCACCAGGCTCTGCTGGACCCCAGCCCGTGGACTGGGCCTGACTCACTGATCCCCTGGAATGGGTCTTTCTCGCCAGGCCACGTGGCACTCTGGTCTGATTTGGGGCAGCCCGGTGTATTCAGGAATTGTGCTTGGTCACACCTGCTGGCTCGGGTAGACCTGGCCACTCAGGGATATTTCACCTGGGAGTAACCGGCACACTCAGTTGTATTTTGATTGGACATACCTGTTCATTCAGGTGTAGGTCCCTGGGCTGAGCTGCTTGCTCAGGTGTGTAGGAGCTGGGCAGGCCTGGAATCTGCTCCATCACCGAGACAGGGTGTGGTCCTGGGACGTGCTGGGGATCCCGGGTTTACCCCGGAGAAAGGGGGTTGTGCACATGACCCTCTACTGCCTTCTCACTCCCCAGACGTGCCGCCAGTCCTGGGCCTGTCCACATCTCCCTGGCCCCTGACCACTGCTGGCCTTCCGAGGTGCCAGGCCCACTCCCATCCCTCAGGCCATATCTGGCTGCTCTGGGGCTCCAGCACCTCCCAGGCTGCAGAAAAAGGGGAAGCAGTTCTGGGAGGAGGCCCGGAGAAATTATGACTCCAGGGAACCGTGTTCCCCAAGGCTAGGTTCACAAGGTGTGGCGGCAAAGGGCGGCTTGCAGTCCCGCCAGTCTAGACTGGGGAATTTGCTTCTGCGAAGCAGGTGGCTTCCCTCCCCTCTGGGCTGTAGTCACCTCAGCTTTGGGGGTCCACACTGTAGACTGTCAGTTCCCTCCTTCCCTCCCTCCACCCTCCCACTCTCCTTCCTTTCTCAGATTGGGGGAGGAGAGTTGGCCAGGGGCCTGGAGAACGACAGGGGAGAGAAGCAGGGGTGAGGGGCTGTTTGCTGGCTGTCCCCTGGGCACTGGCCACCAGTCCAGCAGCTGCAAATGCCTTGCAAATGTACCCCAACAACATCCACACCCAGAGGCTCTGGCCTCTGGGTCTCCCCCTCTCTGTCCCCAGTGCACTTGCCTTCTGTGCTGAGTAGTTTGGTTTTCTTTTAGATTATTTTATTTATTTGTTTTTGCATACAAGCTGGGGTGCAGGCCAGAGGTGTGGGGCCGTGAGAGGATTCACCAGAGACAGAGTGGGGAGCAGAACAGGCAGACTGACAGAAATACACTGCTGAGGGGAGCAGCGGGCGGGGCAGGAGAGGTCTGCTGTGCCACATGGGAATCTCCCAGGCGGGCATCGAACTCTCACCGCAGCCCCTGACAGCTCCACAGCGCTGCTCTTAACCCGTTGCGCCACCAGGGGGGCCAATGCTGAGTAGTTTTCTCCTTTCTCCGGCTCCGTCCTTCCCCATCAGGATGTAGCTGTGGGGGCTGGATCTTGGAGCACCCCGCTCCCAGGCCCAGCTGCTCAGGTTGGGGTGTGGGCCCCTCCCTGGCCCAGCAGCTGCCTTCTCTCCCCGCTCCTCCTGCTCCGCCCTCACTCCAGGCCTGGCCAGCACAGTTGGGCAGGACAGAGAAGCTCTGGTGCATCCTCCCCGCTTCGGCTAAGGGCTGGGGGCAACGTGAGGGTGCCCAGGCCTGCTACCTCAGGATAGCTTTTCAACATTTGATCAAGTGGATCTAGAGATAGGCCAAGGGCTCTGAGGGGTGGGCCTGCCTCACCCCTCTTTTGCTTTGCCGATTGGTTTGTGTTCCCCTCTCAGGCCCCCAGCATCCTGCTGTGAGGGGATCCCCCTCTCGCTCCAGGCTGTCAAATGACTTCACACATCTTGGTGCATTTCTGGGCCTTTCTGTGCAGGTGCCAGCTGGCCCAGCCATCCTGCTATCCAGGCTACCAGGGCCTTTGGGGGGCCTCTTTTTTTTTCCTTTTTTTTTTTTGTTCTAGCTGGGGTACAGGCCAGAGGCGGGGGGCGGCGAGAGGGTTCACCAGAGACAGAGTGGGGAGCAGAACAGGCAGATCAGAAATACACTGCTGAGGGGAGCAGCGGGCGAGGCAGGAGAGGTCTGCCGCACATGTGGGAATCTCCCTGGCTGGGCATCGAACTCGCATCACGCGCTGCTGACAGCTCCACAGCGCAGCGCTTAACCACTGCGCCAGCAGGGCCTTTGGGGGGCCTCTTGTCCAGCCCCTGGCTGCTCCCCAGCCTCAGTATGCATTCCTGTCAGCCTGTCTGGTCCCAAACCAAATGAGTGGGTCTTGTGTGTGTGCACGCACGCGTATCTACACTGTGGTTATGTGAGGATGCTTCGATGTTCTCAGACAAACCTTGAACAGAGACATCAGCACCTCTCTTTCTGAGCCCTTCTGTTCCAAAGTTCAACCCAGAATCACCTGGAGAAGCCAGTTTGCGCAGGTAGGAAAGGTGGATTCCTCCTCACATGCCCTTTCACTTCCCTCCCCTGAGGACTTCCTAGTCCCCTCCCAAGGTCATGGGGCTGCCCTGGGGTTCCCCACTCATAACTCACACACCCCCAGTTTCCCTTCCTCTGAGCACACCTCACCCTTTGCCCTGCCCTTCCCCAGGCCTCCCACTGCCCCCAGGCGGGGCAGGTGGGTGCCTGGAAGCTACTGGGGATTTCGTGTTAATTGCGGAGCAGGCACTTGGAGGAGACGCCCCCCAGGGTGTGGGGCAGCGGGCACCCTGGCTAATGAGATGGTGCGAGCCAGCTGACAGGCGGGCCCTGTAATTTATGGTGCCCAAGTGCTGTGGGGCTTATTGCTTTTTAATGTGGTCAAGAGCCCAGTTCTTTTTTTCCCTTTAATCCACCCAATGGGGAGAAACAGGCTGCTGGTCTCTCCCGACACCTTTTTCCAACCTGGACAAGGGAGATCAACTCAGACAGTCTTTCCTCCTGGGGTACCTGGTGCTTGGGAGATGCAGCAAAGGTTCAAGGTCCCCCAACTGCACCGCAGAAGACTCCCCTCTAGCACCTGTCACCCGGCCAGCAGCTGGCGACCGGCTGAGAACCTCGTCTCTCCCTCTCCCAATAACCGCCCGCCGCACTCTCGCATTATGTCCCAAGCACTGTGCTAAGTTGTTTACCTACATGTCCCATTCACCCCCATTTCCCAGATTAGGAGGCTGAGTCACGGAGCGGTGAGTGACCCCCATGGCACACAGGCAGCACCTGCGTCCAGTAGGCTGAGTCCACTTGGATGGGGTCAGGTGTAAAGCCTCTGGAGCCCGTATCCCCAGCTAGCTTCCTCGAATCCCACACATGCCGCCGGCACCACACGTGACATCGGTCTGCAGACTCGCCGAAGCCCGTGTGGGGTCTTATGCTCCCCAAGTTTGGAGGTCTGAGCTCAGACTTCAAGGTCCCTGGGGGCTGGAGCCTCGCCTCCCACCTCATTACTGTCTCCTGAAGGAAGCAAAGGGGAGGAAGGCGGTGGGGAGCGCGTGACCCTGTCTTCAAGAAGTTCGGAAGCGAATTAGTTGGGCAAGAGACACAAACTAAAAGGAGACTTTTAAATAACAGCTCAAAAGCAGAGCTTGGCACCCGTTCAAGCAGCAACGTGGCACTCACTGGATGGAGGGGACCCAGGGAGCCCTGCACTGTCACAGTGGGAGGCCAGGTGGGGGAGGAGGTGGCCTGCTGGAGGCTTTCCGGATGACGTCATCAAGGTACCCACGTGTTTCTGCCTGAACTTTGTTTGCTTTCTCTCCAGGATAGTGGGGACACCAGATGGGCTGGGAGGCTGGTACCTCCTCAGGTGCCTGCCTGCTCCCCTGCTCCACCCCCCACAGCCGAAGAGGCCATCAGGATGCCCCCCTCCACTTGCCACCCTCAAAGCCCCCTTCTTAAGGTTATCGAGCTTGGAGGACCAGCCATTTCCACTGCCCAGGAGTTTCCACGCTGCACCCAGGAGGGTCCCGGAAAACTGGAACAGTGGGTCACCTACTGATGGCTTCCTCGCTGCCAGGTTCCGTGGCCTCTTTTAGGCCTTAGCAACCTCAGCCTCCAGGGTCCCACACCTCTACCCTTTCTGATACCTTCTCATCTCCTGTCCTAACTTCTCATCTGCTCATTCTCCTCCTTTGTCAGTTTCTTCTGTCAACTCAGTTCTGCCATTTGTGTTCTCCAGACAATGAAATGCGAGGTACTGGGGAGGCAAAGGCCAAGATTTGGTCTCTGGCTGCAGGAAGATCGGAGTCTGGTCATGAAGACAGACATAGAGTCACGGGTGTTGGGAGACACGCAGTGAGAGGAGGAAGCAGATGGGACAGAGCTCACCCGACTGCAGAGATGAAGCCTATCTGGACAGCACTAGAACCCTGTTGAAGAGGGGGTGATTCCTTAGCTGGGCTTTGAAGAATGAATAGGAATTTTCTAGGTAACAGGTGAAGGAGGAACTGTGTGCTGGTGGGATCAACATGTGCAAAGGCATGACGCAGAGACACGCAGTGGTGTGTGTGTGGAATACATGTAGTTTGACGTGACTATGAGGTGGGGCTGGGTCATAAGGGGCCGATATGCCAAGCCCCCTCAAGCGAGCCCATGGATCAACTTGAAGAAGCCCATACCCTCCCAATATGAATGGGGAATGTTGTGCATATTTTTAATTCTAAGGAAGAAGCTGTCCTGTTGGGGAGCTATTAGAAGCTGCCAGGCAGAGCAGTTCAAGATTTTATTTATTTTTGTATAGAACTGGGGTGCAGGCAAGAGGTGAGAGGATTCACCAGACACAGAGTGGGGAGCAGAACAGGCAAAGGACTGAAACATTGCTGAGGGGAGCAGCAGGTGAGACAGGAGAGGTCTGCTGCGCCATGTGGGTCAGCTCCCTGACAGAGATTGAACTCAGGTGGTTTCTGTGAGCCTTCGGGGTGGTAGCCATGAGATTTAACCCTTAGGCCCCCAGGCTAGACTTCTCTGTTTTTAATTAAGATCTTCCTAGTAGGGCCTCCCCGGTGGCACAGCGGTTAGGCGCTGAGCTGTCAGCAACAGCGACGCTAGTTTGACGCCTGGACAGGGAGATTCCCACATGGCCATGGCGCAGCAGACCTCTCTTGCCTCGCCCGCTGCTCCCCTCAGCAATGTGTTTCCGTCGATCTGCCTGTTCTGCTCCCCACTTTGTCTCTGGTGAACCCTCTCGCTGCCCCATGCCTCTGGTCTGTACCCCAGCTTGTATGCATAAATAAATATATTTTTTTTTAAACAAAAAGATCTTCCCAGTAGCTGGCTGAGGGAAGATTGTGAGGTGCGGCTGCCAGTTGAGAGCACGGCCTGCAGGCTGGAGCCTCAGTCTCTCTCCTCAGCCCTGATCGTAGCCTCCCGAGGCTGTCTGCCATCCCTACAGGCACTTGTCTGCCGGCTGCCCAACAGGCCTAGACATTTCCAGATGTTTCCACCAACATGTTACAGGGCTGCATAGCCCCCTGGTCGCAGCTGAAGCTAGCACCTGCGCCAGCATGTGGTAGACACCAAGTAAATGTGTTCAAATTAAGTTCAGTCCCCCCTCAAAAAAAAAAAGTTCAGGGGCAAATGTACAATGGATTCATGAGCTGGAATTTAGGTCTTTCTGGAGATCAGTCAACTCTCTTTTACCCAGAAGTGCAATATTCTTAAGGCTTTCTGTAAATCCAATCTCTACTTCCTATCGTTACTTATTAGGATACTCCTCATTGAAAAGGAATTGCAGGCTGGGGGGCAATCTACAGCTACATCTACCAGGGCGCAAGCTGCGGTCACAACGAAAAGATGGACTGAGAAGGTCCGGGTGGACCAGCTGTCCCTCTTCTCCCAGCCCTGCATGGGACCCCCATGACCTTCCGCCATCGTGGAGCTGCATCCTCCCCCTGTGACCTGTCCAGTGCTGTTGCTAAGGGCCACTTTCCCGTTTTCTCCAGCTGTGTGTGGTGGCTTTGTTGCTGTGGCAATGCAGCAACCCAAAGGGTGTGTATGCGTGCGTGTGTGTGTGTTGTGTGTCTGTTGTGTGTGTGTGTATTTGGGAGGCATTGCTGGAGCAGGGGTGGGGTTCTAATTGGTTTGATGGTTGCTAGGGTCAACAGGGCTGTGATTGGCTGCTCTGTTTACATGCCCATCTGCCCCAGAACACTTTGGGGATGCAGCTGTTGTCTCATTTGAGGTCTGGAGAGGTTGTGCCTGTGTGTGTGTGTGTGTGTGTGTGTGTGTGTGTGTGTACACACGTGAATACACATGCAAGAGTACACATGCCAGCACGTTTAGCACAAACAGGAAGATGTGAGGCTTGGCATGGGAGTGAAACCCCCGCACTCTCTCTCGGAATCCACTGGAAGAAGGTGAATGGCGTCCTCCTCCTATCATCCGGCCACTCCACCAGTCACTGGGAAACAGTGGCCTGGGGTTATTCAGAGGAGTAAGAATTGACTAGGTCCAGCCAAGTCCTACTGTTCCCACTGACCAGTCCACTTTTATTTATTTTTTTTAAGATTTATTTATTTATGCATAGAACTGGGGTGTAGGCCAGAGGTGTGGAGTGGTGAGAAGATTCACCAGAGAATGAGTGGGGAGCAGAAAAGGCTGAGCTACTGAAATATACTGCTGAGGGGAGCAGCGGGGAGACAGGAGAGGTCTGCTGCGCCGTGTGGGAAGCTCCCTGGCTGGGGATTGAACTCGTGCTGCGGTGGCTGCAGACAGCTTCATAGGCTGAGACTTAACCCGTTGCGCCACCAGGGAGGCCCTGACCAGTCCACTTTTAACAGCAAGGGGGCAGCAAGGCCTGGGCCCTGCTCTGCTGCTATTTGCCCTATCCCCCCGGCCCCCCCCAGGACGTCTGTGCTCTTGGGGGGACTTTCTCTCCATTCTTCCTAATTTCTCAGGTCTCTTATCTCAACTTTTCTCGTAGAAAAGTTCTGTATGGCCATACATAATGACCTCATACTCAGGCAGATCTCTTTACCAAGCACTTTCACATTCACATTTTCACTTAATCCTCCTGAGAGGCAGGTCTTTACATAACTCTAATTTTGCACAAGAAGAAAACTGAGGCCCAGAAAACTGAAATGACTCCTGCACCTCAAGGGCAGAGTCAGGTCTGGACCTCCCAAGTGGCGCTGCAGGCTCTCCCTCCAGACAGACAGCTCCGCCTGCTCAGTGTGGGCAGGGCCAGGAAGGAGAGCCCCGGGGATGAGCAGAGAGGAGACTCTCTGCTGGCTGAACTCGCCCTGTCTGGACGCTGCTCCCCCCGGGGAAAGCGGGCGGGCTTGAACTTTGGTTTTCAGAAGCTGTTCGAAAGCACTGCCCACACAGCCAGGGAGGGAGAACTGCTTCCAGCATCCCGCTCAGCCCTCAGGTGCCCAGGGAGACTGACCTGTCTGGAGAGCAAAGGCCTGTCACTGGCTGTGGGGAGGGACAGGCTGAGAGCAGCAGTAGCTGCCCGTCGCCCATTGTCATGCTGCGCAGGCCTGTCAGCGTCACCCTCTGGGGCCACCAGGGCATCCCGGGGGTGCCACAGATTATGGAGGTTAGCCCAGGAGAGAGGCGCTGGGAGTCGGGGTGACAGAGGAAACCCCCAGCAGAGTCTCTTGTCTGAACCTCTGCAAGGAGGCAGCTATTAGGCTGCGGGAAAGAGAAGCAAGCCCTGATTGGCGGCAAGTTGACAGCTCAGTGGAGCCTCACACAGCCCCGAGAGAGACTACGACCGCCGCCATGTTACAGACAGGGAAGCCAGAGATGGGGGCACAGTCCACGCGACTGTAAAGCCCATGGTGGGGCAGCAGGGCAGGAGACACCCCCTACGCCACCCCCGGGGGAAGACCCACTTGGTGCTGCTACAAAGCTGGGCTTGTTGAGAGACGTATGGAAAGGAAACTAGCAAGGGACACTAAAGGATACAGAGAGAAATGCTGGGAGAGCACAGACAAGAACAGAAAATCAGAGTTGGGGCCTCCCTGGTGGTGCAGGGGTTGAGTCTCAGTGCTATTGAGCTATTGCCAGCCACTGAAGCACAAGTTCAATCCCCAGCCAGGGTGCTTTCCACATGGCACCGGAGACCTCTCTTGTCTCGCTGCTGCTCCCCTCAGCAGCTTATTTCAGTAGATCCGCCTGTTCTGTCCCCCTCTCTGTCTCTGGGGAATCCTCTCACCTCCCCACCCCCTCACACTTCTGGCCTACACCCCAGTTCCTCTAAGCATAAACAAATCATTAAAAAAAAGCCATAGTAGCCCAAAAAAGCAGGCGTGCACATGCACACACGCCTGCCTACTAGTAAACTCTGCCCATGTGCAACCCTCTCTCATGCCTGCCCCCTCCCCGCCCTCACAGCCACTGCTGCCCTCCCTGCAGCTGGGCTGCCAAGGCCCCACCTGCTGCTCTCCAGGCTCCACACGACACGCAGCTGCAGCCCCACCTCGGGGCCGAGACAAAGCCTTCAGAGCATGAGATCTCAGGAATTCTGTACACGACCCCATGTTGGGGCACCCAACACGACAGGCGGTTGGCCCTCCATCACAGGTTGTCCCCTCTGTGAAGTTGTCCCTGAGTCTCAGGCACAGTTAAGTGGTTCCCCCTCTACTGTGGCCCCTGTTCCCTTCGTTTGACTTCTCCTCTCTGGCTGGAGGACAAACTGCATGAGACTAGGATTGAGATTTAAATCCTGGGGATTTAGCACAGGCACAAAGTAGCCATTCAATAAACGTTTGTTGACTGGACAAACGACAGTAACTATAGCTACTATTTACTGAGCTCCTGCTAGGAGGCAAGCCGGTGCTTTGACGCATAGTAGCTCTAATACACACAGCCAGACAAAATCAGCTCTACCGTCTCCATTTATAGATGGCTAAACTGGGCTCAGAAAGGCTGAGTTCCTTGCCCAAGCCCACCCAGCCCATGCCAGGCGGTTCCCGCTGGACCTGCTGCCCCAGTGACCAAAGCTTGATAGTCTTCACTGACCGTGCCACCACTCTGGTCAAAGCTGGCGGCACTTTCTGGGCTCTGTCTCCAAAGTGGGGTCCCATCGCCAGATTTGCTCTCACTCCTTCACTTGGCTGCCAGAGGGCACCCAGCCCCAGCGATGTGTCTTCCCTCTGAATGCTCACCTCACCCTGTGTTTTCTTTCTTTCTTTCTTTTAAAGATTTATTTATTTATGCACACAAGAACTGGTGTAGGCCAGAAGTGTGGAGGGACGAGAGGATTCCCCAGAGACAGAGTGGGGAGCAGAACAGGCAGATTGACTGAAATACACTGCTGAGGGGAGCAGTGGGCGAGGCAGGAGAGGTCTGCTGCACCATGTGGGTCAGCTCCCTGGCTGGGGATCGAACTCGTGCTGCAGTGGCTGTGGAAAGCTTCATAGTGCTGGGACTTGACCTCTTGCGCCACCAGGGAGGCCCTCACCCTGTATTTTCTGGATTAGGTTCTGGATCAAGACCCAGGGCCTATGTAGGAGGGTATTCCAAACCAGAACCTGCTTCCCGATGCTCCCAGAAGAACAGAGAAGCCTCCCTCTCCCCTCCCACCCTACCCCTTAGCTCAGTACACAACAGGCTGCTGGGCAGCCCTAGCTCCACAGAGGCCAAGGAGCAAACTGCTCACAGCCCCTCACCTGCTGTGAGGCCCTGAGCTCCCAAGGAGAGGGCCTGTGCTCAGTTCACCTTTTGGGCCCAAGAACCAGTCGCTCTTTGGCACATAAAGGATGTTCAGAAACGCTTGTTGAGACCACCTGACCTCACCTGTTGGCACCCTGTTCCTTGGAACCCTTCCATCCTCCAGCAAACACGTCCTCGGCGCTCTCCCTTCCCTGCCCCACTCTCCTGGTGGGTCGACTTTCCCTTCTCCGCCCCTCCAGCCCCAGCCCCTGTGGAGTCTGGAGCTCTTTGCCGCAGGCTGGATGGGGCTGATGTTGGAGGGCAGCTGGCCAGGCTGAGGGTGTGACCTCTTCCAGAGAGGAAATTGTTCTGTTTGCAACACTCAGTCCCCAGGGAAGGCCAGGCTTAAAGCTGAGGCCAGGGGGCAGCTGTCACCTCAGAGAGGTGAGAGTTCTCAGAGAGGGTTCAGGAAGGAGCGCATCTTCACAGTGAGCCAGCCCCCTTCTGAAGCCCCCCAACCTGCCCTGTCCCAACTGCAGAGGGCGGGACTCCCTTGATTTGTCCCTCAGAACTCAGTCCCCCTCTTCTCACAGCCCTCAGGGGAAGCAGGACTGGGAGGGGCCCACATGGAGGAGATATGGGGGAGCTCTGGTGAAACCTTTCCCAGAGTGAACCCAAGGACCCCGCTCTGCTCACAGATCCATCAGCTCTAAAATGACAGGGCCGCTGTGCCTTTCACCCATCCCGCTTTTCTTTCGATCCCTGCAGCCAGACGGTCTGGGCGGAGCGTCCTGTCACTAACTCCTGTGCACTTTGGGCCAGTCCAGTTGCCTTTGGGAGCCTCAGTGTCCTCTTCTGCAAAACAGAAGCTGGACTAACATTAGCTGTTCCATAAGGTTTCTTGGATGACTCTAAGTTGGCCTGGGGGTTCAATTCCAAAGGGACACTGAAGTACCCCTCAGGGTAGGAAGTGGGGGTGATGGTTACTAGTGAGGCTTCATCTAGGTCTGGGGAGGCTTCATCTAGGTGGCAGCTTTGTCCCTAAGGGTAAGTGACAAGTCCGACAGGGTTGGGCACAGGGAGTACTCCAGGGCTACTGGAGCTGTCAAGAACTCTCGGGTGACCAGCAGGACCTGTCTGAGCGCATCTGTGGGGAGCTGGGATCGCGCTCAGACTCAGAAGAGGGGAGAAGTGCTCAGTGTGGAGATCTGCATCGCCACTTTCAGAAAAGTCAGCCCCGGTGCCCGCCCAACTTCTCAGGTGCCCGGTCCCGAGGGGCTCCTGCCCTGGGCTCCCAGGGCCAGCCCGAGGAGGGGGCCGGCAGAGGTCAGACCTAGGAACGAAACCGGAAGAGGCACTTGGACCCTGGTTCCCAGAGTGGGAGAAAGGGGTGGGCACCCGGGCAGAGGGAGCCCCGGGGATTGGCAACGGCAGTGGGCAGGGCGGGAGGCACGGGGAGGAGTCAGCTTGTCCATGTGAAAAACTCAGCCGGGGCGGGCTTGTCCCTTCCTCCTCTTCCTCCTCCTCCTCTACCTCCTCCCTCCTCTTCCCCACCTTCCTCCACTCCTCCCTTCCCCTCCCCTCCTCCCTC
The DNA here is from genome assembly GCA_004024925.1 of Scalopus aquaticus. Taxonomy (NCBI): domain Eukaryota; kingdom Metazoa; phylum Chordata; class Mammalia; order Eulipotyphla; family Talpidae; genus Scalopus; species Scalopus aquaticus. The sequence goes on from PVIJ01001674.1 coordinate 14,098, forward strand.
CCTCCTCCTCCTCCAGCTCAGGTTGCAGCTTCTCTGGGGAGCCGCTCACCTTTGCCGAGCAGGAGGAGCTGCCCCGAGCCCGGGCAAGGACCCCAGCAGGGCACAGGGCACGGTGCCCAGCCCCGCGCACCGCGGCCGTCCCCGGCGGGAGCCGGCGCGCCGCGGCCCCGAGGACACGCGCGGTGAGTCCCGCGGGCGACGCGCCGTGTCCGGCCGGCCGGGTGGGCGGCGCACCGGGGGAGGAAGGGGAGGTCGGAGGAGGGGGCACCGCGGCGCCGGGGAAACGGAGCAAAGGTAAGCGAGAGGCTCTTAAAGGCGCAGCTCTGCTTTCGCCCTGCGGCGGGAGGTTGGAGGGAAATGCCGGAGCGCCGCGGGGAGACCGCAGGTCTCAGGGCTTGTGGGCTTCTTGTTGGGGGTGGCTGATGCCCCGTAAAGGCCACTCCCAAGTTCCAGGTGCTCGGAAGGGAGGGCTGTTTTGCGTTTCCAGATCCCCCCACTCTCCGGGGAGTCTCCCCCGGGACACACTTTGACCTCCGGGCCCGGTCTGAACCCTAGGAAGCAAAGTTTTCACCCAGTCACGAACCAGCCGCTTTCTAAGCGCCCTTCCTTCTGGGAAGGGCAAGGGTCAGGAGTCTCCGCGACGGGGGGACCCACGCACGTTCGCTGCCGTGAACGGCTCTCTCGGCTCTGGTGAACTTTCCAGAGAGGCAGGCTGTGGGGTGGGAGGCCGAGCCTGCAGTGAAGATGGAAGGAGGAGTGAAGCCCTGCAGCGCTGGGTGGGGGTGCGAGTGTGGAGGGCGCCCCGGGGCTTGCTGCCGCCCCTCTCAGCCCTTGAGGGGTAAGGCTCCCTGGCACCCAACATCTGGCAAGCCTCCTGCCCCACCCGCCCGCCTCCCACCCTCCCACGCAGCAGCGGTAGCGGTAGCGGCAGCAGCTGGCAGCAAAGGGTTAATGGCAGCGGATGGCTGGGTTGGTAGCTAGCCGGCTAGACCGGGAGATGTGGCTTGGGGGTTCTGCTGGCTGGAGGAAGATGATCAGGAATCTGAAACCCCTGGGCAGGAGGCCCGTTCCCCCTGCTGGCCAGGGGTCACTGGGAGCCATCTGCACGCTTTGGTGGGCATCTGGCTGCTGAGACAGCCCCCGATTGCCTGAGCTCTGGGTGGTCCACACCCTCCTAGTGACCTCTTTATGGTTCTCTCTGACCCCCTTCCTGACAGCAGACAGGAGGGCTGGGACAGCAGGCCTGGGCCCTCTCCCTTCTCCTAGGGCTCCGCTGGGCCCGGTGACTCACTAACACCAAGCTTGCCCCTCCTGTGTCAGCACCCTGCGAGAGCTGGCATATTTCTGGGGCATTTTCCACCGGGCCCTGGCACACAGCACATTCCTGGACACTGGCCTGAGGGAGCAGAATCCTCGAAGACACGATGGGCAGGTCCTTGGGACTCCTGTGCGTGGCCTTACGGGGGGCTTTGGGCAGAGGCGAGGATGGCTGCGGGCCACGCTGGCTCTGGGCTTGAGGCTGCATTCTGAAGAGGGGCTCACCTGCCCACCCAAAGCTCCTGTATGGGGGTTAACCTGCCCGGTCACCCCCTGCGTGGCTGATGAGCCTGTGAGGCTGACTGTCCCAGACACTGGGTGTTATTTCCTGGGACTATTCAAACTTCTTGGGGTTTCCAGGCCAGAGGACACTTGAGTCAGTCACGTCTTGTTTCTGAGTGGCATAGTGCCCTGTCCACGGAGGGTCACCTTTATGAAGTAGGCATCGTCACCCCATTTTACAGGGGAGGGGACAGACTCTGGGAAACACAGTCTCCCAAAGTCTCACAGAGCTGAGCCCAGCCCTCTTCCCTGTGACCCCAAGGCCTCTGCTCTCAGCACCTCCTGGGTTGGAGGCGACCCCAGCCCGCTGGAGTGTCTGGCTCTCCATGAGCCCTCAGGAGAAGGGAGGAGGGGTGGTGCTCCAGGCCAGGCGTCCTGTGCCAGGCAGAGCCAGGCTTCCCAAGGATCATGAGAGAGAGGATGCCAGGGCTGAGGAACAAGTGGGCTCCAGGGCTGAGGTCTCAGGGGGCCAGTGCCTGTGTTGGGTCCCCATCCCCACCCCACTTGGGTCTCACAAAGATGGCGCTGCCTTTGTTTTCTCTGCAGACTCGGACTGTCATCTGCCAGCTTAGGCCTCCCCCTGCCCAGGCAGCTGGCCTGTGTGCAGGACCGAGCCCAGTTCCTCCCAGCCCCAACCCCAGCCATGCCTCTCCTTTCTGGGGTCACCCTGGTTTGCATTTCTGTCCGGCATCTCCAAGTCCCTCCCCGACTCCTTTCCTTCCCTAAGGAAAGAGTTTGAGACCTAGAGGAGAGGGAATTCAGTTCCAGCTCATGCTAGCTACGTGGCCACGCTCCCCAGAGAACTCCTGAATATCTTCCAGCCTCGGTTTCCTCCTCTGTGGAATGGGGGTCTTGAAAGGGAGGATCGTTATCTGAATTAGATGAAACAATTTGTGCTCTCTGGCGCATGGCAGATGCTAAATAACTAGCTGCTGTATTTGTTATTTGGAAAGGGAATTTCCTATTTATGGCACCATGCCCAGCTCTGGGGTAGGAATGGAAGCCAGGCCCTTAGAGAGCATCTTCCCTGCTCCTCCGGCTTGGGGAGGAGGCTCTGTAAGAGAAGGCCTCCCTGCCAGGAGGGGACCCAGAATTTGTGTTTCCAGAATGAGTAGTACCAGACCTGGAAGACCAACCACCACCCTCTCTGAGGGGCTGGGCGGGGCCTCCTCTCCCTGGGGCAAGAAGACCCTCCCCCAGGACTTAATTAATTGCAGTCCCTGTTCTTCGCTGCCATCTCAAGGGAGTGTCTGGCCTCGAGCCAGATTTACCTGATTAGCTTCACCCCTCTGGGAACAAGCTGTATTTCCTCCCCAGCCCCGTGTCCTGCGGGCAACCCTTGTCCCCCTTACCCTAGACCCTTCGCCTTCCTGGCATAACTGCCGAGTGATTGCTTTCTCAGCTGGGAGGTTGGGAACGGACCAAGGTTAGTCTTGTCTTGTCTGGTCCCCAGAGCTGCTCGAGTGTGCGCACACACACAGTCACACACTCAGGACCCAGCTCCGAGGCTCACGACAGCCCAGGCGGAGGGCCTGGGGCCGGGGCACTGCTGGTGGGAGCTGGCCAGGGTGCGCGGAGGATCCGGAAGGGGAAAGCAGCAGGTGAGGCTCTCAGGGGCCCCCCACACATCTGAAGGCGCCCATCTGCTCCTGAAATCTCCAGGCTCTCCTGCAGAGGAGGAGGAGGCAGGGAAGGCAAGTGTGAGGCTCGGTTTTGAACCACAAGGGTTTTGAAGCTGCCAGACAGCGTCTGTGACCACGGTAACGTGGACGTCTCGGTCTCAGAGACTTTGTCGGGGACTTTTGAAGGGGCAGTGGTGAGACTCTCTTTCTTCAGCTCTGGATAGCCATCTCCCCTATGCTCCCCCCACCTTAAACAAAATCTCCCTTGGAAATGGGCGAGCGGGGGATGGACAGGTGACCGGAGCGAGGCCGCCTGCTGCGTTCCTGTCCCCTGTGCTGTGGGTGGCAGCAGTGACGGGCTTTGGGGCCCTCAGTCCTGCCTCTGCCACTCAGGATGTGGTTCCCCAAGTGAAGGAATTGGCTCACCCAAGTTTCAGTTTCCTCATTTAGAAAACGGGGAGAATGGTAGTATTACTTCATGTGGTGGCGAGGATTCCGATGAGGTCATTCCGCTGTCCCCCACGTGTTCGCCTCCCCCGTGTCATTACCGATGGACGGTGACCACATCCATAGTTCTCATGCCCTAACCTCTGCATGACCCCTGTAGACACCAGGGCTTGGGCCCCAAATTAGGAAAGAAACTCTGTTCTTAAAACATTTCTACCCTCCCTCACACCCAGCACCCTGTCCAATTTATCCTGGAAGGTTCTGGCAAAGCTGCAGGATGATTTCTGGCCGTGCACTTGCTCTCCTCTCCCCTGCCTTGAGGCCCCGGCAATGAGGATGGCTTCTCCTACCTGCCCCTTGCTGGGTAACCAGGCCCGGGGCGGGGGCATGGCTGTCCTTCCACATGTCCTAGTGGGACCCAGTACCTGGAAGCAGGTGGTGAGAGGCGGGGCCTGTGCCAGAGGGACCCCTTGTGACATAAACAGGGGCAAGGCCAGGAAGGGGGTCCCAGAACCTCCCTCATGGCCAGGCTGGGTGCCAGACCTGGTACGGCTCCTTCCCTGTGCAAACCCTTGACTGGCTGTTGGCTTCCCTGATATGGTGCCCAGGGGTAGAAATGCCGCCCCAGACACGTCCTTGTAGCCCCTCCAATCCTACGGGGACAAAGAGGGTCCTGAGCTCAAGCACACAAGCCCCGAGTTCTACTCACAGCTTTGCCCTATCAACCTCAGGGGTCTTGAGCACGTCACTCCCCTTTCTGAGTCTTGCCTTCTTCACCTGAAAAACGGGGGCATGGACCAGGCCATCTCTGAAGCCTCATCCAAGGCTGCTGGTTTGTGGTTTGCCAATCCTGCTGAAATTTCCCTAACTGCTCTTGGAGACGCCCAGAGGGGCTTCGCCTCCTGGAGCACCTCCCGGAGCACTTCCTGGAGCACAGGGGCTCTCCCCAGCTGAGGCCTGGGTGGCCACTTGCTGCCTCAGCCCAGGTGGTCAAAGAAACCTGGAAGGTCTCCTCCTTCTCAGGCAGGAAGAGAAAACGTATCTCCCCAAGGAGCGGACTCGACCTCCACCCAGCCCAGGGCAGGCCGTGAGCCGCGGCCAATGGCCCGTTCTAGCCTGTTGTACCCATGAGCTGAGAATGGTTTTTCCTGTGTCAACTGGTTGGGGAAAATTCAAAAGAAGAAAATAATATTTTGTGACCCTTGAAAATTATATGAAATTCAAATTTTAATGTCTGTGAGTAAAGGTTTACTGGAACACAGCCACGCTCGCTCATTACCTCTTGTCTGTGGGTACTTTGCGAGGGTGGAATTGTCTGATTGCAGCAGAGACCATATGACCCGCAAAGCTTAAAATACAGACTATCAGGCCTTTTACAGCAGACCCCTGCTCAAGATAATTATAGCGCTCCCAAGGCCTGGCACAAAAACAGTTCTGGAATCTCAATCTAAAAATACTTTCTTTTCATTTAAAAAGAAGTGTTACTTTTTCTTTTAACATAAGCAATGAATGTTCATTATGGAATTATAAGAAGATGCAGATAAGCAAAAAGAAGATATTAAAGTCACCCATAATTCTGCCACCCAGAGATCACAGCCGTGAGCATTTTAACTCAGTCCTTCCGGATTACGTCTGTCATGTTTGTATTTACATGTGCACATCTGACACGCGTGTATCTGACACGCATCCAGCTTCACAAGTTGTACCCACCTGCCCCTTTCACTTCAAAACCTCCGTCAAACTACTGGCAGTCTCTGGACCGTCCTGGGGGCGGAGGTATTGAGGGACATCCAGGCGAGGGGCACCAGACGGCAACCGGACCCAGGGCGGGCTCGATGGGCAGCGCTCTGGGGCTGGGAGTCACTTGCACGTGAGGGGTGGTTTCCGTCACGGGAGAGCATGAGCTCACCAGCCAGAGTGTGCAGGGGGAAGAGCCGAGGGCCAAAGAGGGAACTCTGGGCGGTGCCCACACCCAGGCAGGTGGAGGAAGTGAGCCCTCCAGTGGGAGGGGGAAGAGACAGGAGGGACACAGAGAGGCCCAGGGAGGGAGAGCAGGTGGGGAGCCCAAGACAGTGCTTGGCACCGAGCAGGCATTTGTGAGATGAGTGAGGAGAAGCGAGAGGCCCCCTCAGTGTCCATACGGGCGTGTGGAGCACTGCTGAACGCGCGCCAGATGCTCCCAGGCTCCCAGAGGGGGCATTGGAGTCAGGGAGAAGGGGGTGGTGGTCCAGGCTGAGGGGTCACCCAGGCCCAGCCTGGTGGAGGCCATGCTGAGTGCGAGGTCAACTGGCTCCAAAGGTTGGAGAATGTTGGCCGGGGGTCCTGTCAGAACATGGGCCTGGGCCAGACAGGGGAGGTGGGGGCTGGGAGTGGAGTATAAATAGGAATTTGGTCTAGATGCCGGGAAACCCTGCCCCCCACTCAGGAGACGGCAGGTCCCGAGGGAAGCCGCAGCCCCACGGTCCCTGCGGTTCTGTTGCCTAAGTTGGGCATAGCGAGAAAACCAGAGATGGTTACAGATCCCACGACAGGGCCTGCACGTGCCGAGGGCCGTCAGGGTGGGCGGACTGGCTGCTGTTCCCGCTTCTGCTGACCCGCGTCTCTGCTTAAGCAAGTGGCGAGGACGCAGATGTGAGTTACTTCTTTGCGATTTAAGGAAGACGTAAGATAAGGTTCCAGGCTTGGGAGTGTGAAAACACCGATGAGGTGGGCAAGAGGTCTGCCTTGGGGTCTTAAGGGGCTGCAGAAAGAAGTGGAAAAGGCCTCCTCTGCCTGGGGGGTATGGTGGGTCGGGTCTAGAAGCAAAAAGCTGATTTGGTTGGCCTGACCTGACCCTGTTTCAGCTTCTGGCCTGGGATGTCCTACCCGGCCAGGACCAAAGCTGACGGAAGTGTGTCTTGTCCCACTTTATCACTCGGAAATCCAGAACTTCCCTAAAGAATACAGACCAGCCTTAGCTGGGTCTCCAAAAAGGCCAGAAAGAAAATACCAGAAGATGATGTTATCTATACCGCCAACTATCGTCAGGGCTGGCGTGGGGCCCACACAGACTGCTGGAAGCAAGCAGTTGAGAGCCAGAGGGGTCATCCATAGAGGTCATTACCTAGGTCTGAACCCCGGTGCTCAGGTCACCTGGGAGGCTCTTGGAATCTGCCCCGAGGGCTGGGACAGCCTGTGAGAAGACCCCCCCGCCCTGCTCTGCCAGCCCCCCAATCCCCCCGAAGCCCTAGGAGTCCCAGCTGGATGCCTGTTAGCTGGAACCTATTATTAGGATTTTCCACTCCCCAGAGGACCCCTCACAGTGGCTTGGCACCTCCCAGCCCAAAAACCTCCACAGAATTCACTTAGGAAGCAGCTGCTGGGCAGGAAGCTGCCCCCTCTGCGTGGGCCACGGTGCCCCACGCCCTCAGGCAGGCAGGGCTGGCCGGAGAAGGAGGGTTAGGTCATAGCTGAGGCTTCGGGTCCAGCGGGCGGCTGGCAGTGTCCTGGCAGTCCTCTTGCCTCCAAACAGCTCCTGGACCCAAGAACTCACAGCTTTCAGATATTCACTTGCTGATCATTTCAGGGTTCACTCTGTGCCAGGCCTCTCATCAAGCACTGGGAGTGTGATGCTGAGTCAGACCCAGTCCTTAACCCTTAATGAGCTCACGGACAAACGAGGGAAGCTTTGCAGGGCCAGCCACGAAGTGCATGACGGAAGCCAGGAGGGAGCACAGCCGGTGGGGGCCTGCCAAGTTCAGACCATGGTTGTGGGGTGTTGTAGAAGGCATCTAGGATGGGGGTGAGCCTGGCTTGAGCCTTGAAGATGCAAACATCTCTCTGACTTGCCCCTAGTCCTCCCCACTCCCACCCCCGGCCCGGCCCCGTGTTCTAGTTCCCACGGAGAACCAAGAAGACACAGGAGGAAAGCGTCCCAAGCCCAGGCTTGCTGTAGTGCGCCCAGAGGCGGAGCGGGCCGGCCCCCCTGGCCTCTGGTCAAGTCCTACTGCTAGGAGTGGAATTGGCTGCTGATCGGAGATAAACCTAAAAACAGTCCTGGCCGGTCTAGAAGCGAAAGGAAGGGACGCAGCATTTGGGGCACAGTGTCCTGGAGATTCCAGGTGACTGAGGGCTTCGTCCTCCAGGGGTCTGGTGTCTCTGTAGCTGTAGCAGGAGTAAGACACGTGATGTGGTGGCTGTGGTCTGATTCCATTCATTTACTCACCCCCAAAGTGACTGAGACTTGGCAGGCTCTTATTCCACGAGAGGCGCAGGAAACCCCACGTGGAGGGCCCCCTGGCCTCAAGGACACCCCATCTGCTCAGTACCCTGCAGAGGCTGCTCCGGAAGCGGCCAGGAGGAAGCGTCTCATTTACCAAGAGGAAGGAGTGTGGGCCTTTCCGGGGGAAGTTTGAGTTGGGAAGTGGCTTTACCAAGGGAAAAGTGAGGAGGGCACCCAGGCCAAACACGCGGCGTGTGCAAAGCTGAGGGTGTGAGTTTTTTACTCTAGGAACGCCAAGTATGTTCCATCAAACTCAGCCCTCCAGGGCAGGGTGAGAGCTGAGGTGCAAGGAGACAGGGCTCAAAGGTAAAAGGCCTAATCTGCCAGCCCAGAGTTTGGAATGTTTCGTGAGGGCTGTGTCATATCGGCAAATTTTATTTTTATTTTTAAAAGAATTAATTATTAATGCATGCAAGAGTTGGGGTATAGGCCAAAGGTGGGGTGGTGGTGAGAGGATTCACCAGAGACAGAGTGGGGAGCAGATCAGGTGGATCCACCGAAATCCACTGCTGAGGGGAGTAGTGGGCGAGACATGAGAGGTCTGCTGTGCCATGTGGGAATCTCCCTGGCCAGGGAGGGAACTCAGGCTGCAGTGGCTGTTGATAGCTTGATAGTGCTGAGACTTAACCCCTTGCGCCACCAGGGAAACCCAAATTGAAGAATTTTAAATGGGGATGACTTGATCTGAAAGCAGCTGAAAAAGCCCCAGAGCAGCCTGGTGCAGTTGGCAGACACGGAGGGGCTGGGTGTCTTCCCTTTCACAGTGCTAGTATGTGGGAGACCTGGTTTTTTTCCCCTGACTCCAACCATAGAGAATTTTCTGGAGCAGGCCTGGGGCCCTCAGTGTGGAACATTTCTGTAGGTTGGACCCTGCAGGGACCAGTGGCACGTTTGTCCAGGGCAGGGGTGACCTTGAACCCCAGACACTTTGCCTTCTGACCTTGTTTCCTGAAGGTTTTGCCCTCGGGTTGCTTCCAGAAGGCCCGCTCCCTGCATTCCAAACAGAGGCCGTGGGATCTGTGTCCTGTCCCTGCAGGCCTGCTTGTCCTCGGTTCTGGCCATCCAGAGGCACTGCTCACCACCTGCCCCATGCAGGCCGCAGCTGGGCCGGCGGGGACAGGGGCGAGGCTCTGTGCTGCCGCAGGTGCCCCCTCCGGGCCGCCACGGGGGATGGCCTCCCCAAAGTCATTGCCAGCTCAGGGAACTGAAGCCCGGAGCTGTGCAGGCAGGGGCAGCGGGAGGATGACGGCAGAGATGGTGTCTGCAGCTCCCTGCGGGCGCCGTGCTCCTGGGGGAGGTGTCGCCGCGCTCAGCTCGTGGCGTCCGCAGACTGGCCGTGGCCTCTGTCTTTTGAAATGCACCCAAAGGCCGGGACTGAGTGACCAGGTCAGGGCAAGGAGCGAGCAGCGGGGGTGTCCTGGGACCTGGCTGGCCCCTGGGACTGGGGGTCAGGCCTCCGGGCTCCAGAAGATGGGTCGCTGGGAGTTAACATTCTTCAACCCCTGCCTTTGAGCCTAGAGTGAACTTGAAAACAAATCAAAGCAAGAAGCGGGCTGGGGAAGCCTCCAGCGTGTGCGGGGACTCCAGAGCTGCTCACGTGCCTGCCGCGTTCCCGGCCCTGGGCCTCGGGGTCAGAGACCCTGGGGAGGGGAGCACATGCCGAGCCCTCCTGGGTGAGGGGGGACCTAGTAATGTGGGGGAGTGGAAGTGGAGGGGAAGACCTGAACTGTAGGCAGGGGTGTGGCCTGGAGCAAACTGGAGTGGTGGGGGGCGTGGGGCGGCCCCGGGAGATGGGGCCGGGGCTTGAGGGACTTCGGGTACAGGCTTCAAACTGGGACTTATTCAGGGGGACAGCACAGGGCTTCCGTAAGGGTTTGCTCAGAGGAACACTGCAGCCGGCTCCCTGAAGCCTGCGGTGTGACCTCAGCCCTGCCCCCCATGCTGGTCTCCTGCGAGTGGCGACGCTCTGCTGGCCTCGCTGCCCCGGAGATCTCCCAGGCCCTGTCTCCCAGGGGTCCCAGCCCCAGGTGTGGGGTCTGCCGGAGGCTGGGGCGACAGGCCCTGTCTCCACTGGTGGGCCCCTGGGTCCAGCTGGGCCTACTCCGTGGAACTTTCTCCCTGTGAGGACCCAGCTGGGGTCCACTCTGCCAGGAGGCCGGCCCTCCGCCCGCGTGGCCTTACTGGGTTATGTGAGCCTAAGTGGGGCCCTGCTCTCCTGGCCCTTCCTTCTTGGGCCGCTTCTCCTGTGGATAGCTGACTGTGCTCCCTGCTTCCCACCCATCTTGGGGTCCCAAAGCACCTGTGGTAAGGACTCTGGGAGGACATGTTTGATGAGCTTTATACGGCCCTTTTTTTCAAGGGCTCCATCTGGTAGGAACAGGAGAAAAGAAAGGAAGAGAAGAGAGCTAACGTTCGCTGGGCACCCTCCTCGTGCCCGCACCATCTCGTCAGCTCACTCAGCTGACTGCTGTCCACTTGGGTGTCTACTTGCCTCACACCCCGTTCCTCGTCTCCCACCGGAACCTCGCTCCCTCCTCATCTCCACAAGAGGTTGTGTAGGCCAGACCGCTCAGGGGCGTTCTGGACTCCTCTGCCACACCCTGTGTTTGACCTTGGCTCCACCTTCAAAATATATCCAGGATCCAGCCACTGTTCCCCCACTGGCCCCAGCTCTCCCCTGGAGCTCAGCGGTGTTCTGACTGGCTCCCTGCGCACGCTCCTACTCGCATGCAGTCGAGGGAGGGCACAATTACTCATCTGCTCAGCCCTCCCATCCCGCAGGCCCAGTGAGAAGGTCTATGCCACACTCCCCGCGGCCCCTCCCTGGTCACACTGCTGTTTCTCAGCCTAGCAGACTCACTCCTGCCCCAGGACCTTTGCCCATGCTGTCCCCATGTTGACCTGCTTTTACCAGATTCCGCATGACTAGCTCCCTCACCTTTGCCTACTTGGAATTTTTCCTGAGATGTCACCTTCTCAGGGAGCCCTTCCTGACCACACTATCTAAAATAGCAACACCCATTCCTCTTCCTGGCTTTATTTTTCTCCATAGCACTTGTCATTCTCTACCATACTCCATGTTTATGTTATCGTCGGTGCTGCCCGCCCCCACCAATGCCCGTTGGAACAGAAGCGTTCTATCCCGTCAGGAGTTAATGTGTACCCGCTGAAGATGGAGTCTCAGGGTCTACCACGGGGTCTGACTTGTACAGCTGTTCCAGAAATAATTGTCGAATGAATGGTGGAGCGAAAGCTCTCCTAGGAGAGCTGCTGGTGGTAGCTGCTGGTGGTAGCACCAGAATCTGGGCCTGGGTTTGTCTGACTTGTAATGGGGTGGGGGTGGGGGAGACCTAGAGGGGAACCAGCACTGACAGCCCAGGCCTCGGGGAGCGGCGGGGTGGGGAGTCCCGGAGAGGAGGGGAGCAATGTGGTCAGAGTTTGTGTTTGTGCGCTTGGCAGCAACCAGGAAGCTGCTGAATGATTCTGAGCAAATCAATTGCTCTGCCCGCAGCCCCCTCTTGGGCCAGCAAGAGATGGGAATAGCAGCTCTGTGAGTGCCTTCTCCTGCATTCCAGAGCCAGCCCTTTGTGCTGGGTGCCCAGTGGCCTCGGGCAAGCATCAGTTTCCTCCCCACCTGGTTCCTCCTTCCTCCTTCTGTGCCACCCACTTCATGGGCACTAGCAGGAAGTTCTGGGCTGACTGGTGAGTGCCAAGGAGGAAGTGATGGGGGCTGGGAAGCGTTGCTGGCTTACCTGGGCTGGGGGCTGGCCTAGTTGGGGTTCTGCCACCCACCCCGAAACTCCCAGAAGCCCCAGATGTCTCTGCTCTCTCAACAGCCACCCCCCCCACCTACCACCCAGCGTGGCCCACCAGCATCTCCAGACCCCATCTCCCTCTTTCCCCGGTTGCATGGGGACAGCCCCAGATGGCTCCCTGGCCCCGGGACAAAGGCCACGCTGTGCCTGGCCCTGGGCTGGCCTCAGGCTGGGTCACACTGAGCCCTCTGTCCCCAGATGGGGGTGAGGGGCAGACGGCACCAAGGTGACAGACTTTTCCCCAACGCCCTTCCCCCTCAACCCCCAAATCTGAGAGCTGACTCTCCCAAGAGAAAATCGACAGAGGCATCTTGTGTCTTGAGCGAGGGAACAACAGACTATTCACTGCCCGCCTGTCCCGTCACACCCGAGACCCCGCTGGGTTCAATGCCCGATTGTCTCCAACAGAGAGAGGCGTCCGCTCTCTGCTGCGGTCACCACCCCTGCCGCCTGCTCCCCTGTCACCGTCAGGAAGTCCATCCCAACATCTGACCTTCATCCTGCTGCAATGACAGCCACTTCCTCTTGGTCTCTTCTCAGGGTGGTGGAGAACAGCTGGTCCCCATCCCTCCGCATCGCCGCCCCGCGCTCCTGCTCCCGCTAGCTGTCCCCAGCTTCACCCTGGCTCTGGCTCCCGGCCCACCGCCCACCCTACTACCCCCTGCTCACTGTGGTGGCTTCTGGCTCCCAACTGAACCTGGGGGACGGCAGGTGTGATTCAGGGCTGGTTCCCCTCTGTCTTGGAGAAAGTAGGGGCCTCCCTCCCAGAAGGCTTTCAGGGAGCTCCCCTCCCCCACAGGCAAGAGCTGGGGCACAAGATTTATGGCCACTACTGCCGAGTCTTGAGCCACAGACCCAAGCGCCGTCCATAAATCCCAGTCCTTGAGAAGACTTTATGGGGAACCCTACCTCTGCCTAGCAGAGGGCGCCACTGGCCCCTCTTGGCCAGAGCTCAGACCTCAGTGAGTTGAGTGCCGGTCTCCCCCAGCCCCCTTAGGATGACCTTGACCCAGCCTGGGTCAGTTTGTAGAGGGCAGATGTTCCTCCCCTCCTGCAGAGGGGGCTGGGGTCTCCTGCTCCACCCTCATGCCCCGGCCTCTCCCCAGCCCTGAGGCGGCCCTTTCTCAGCACAGTGGGGTGATCTGGAAACTGGGGTGAATCGCCATCCCTTACCTGGCCCTCCCATGCTCCCCATCACAGCGGGACGTCCCGATCACTGGGGAGACTGTTCCAAATGCATTTTCCCAGGCACCACCCTCGGCGCCTCAGCTCTAGAATCCAAAATTTTCAGTGTTTCCTGGCGATGTTGATGTTCAGCCATTTTTATAAACAAGGGGTCCCCTCTCCTGTCATGTCTGGAGACCCTGGTCACCTGCTGCATCGTGGGAGCTTCCAGCATGAGCTCCCATGTGGTGGACAGTGTGGGGCGGGGGACTGCCCCCAGGACCTGTCCTGCAGACCTGCCCAGTCACACAGCCGCCAGCAGGGCTGGGGTCCAGGCTGGGAAGGGACGTGCTTGGGGTGGGGCATCAGGCTGTGGCTTTTGCCAAGGAGGCCGGCAGAACGCGTCCAAGGCGACCTCCCTGGTCCTGGGCTCCTAGAACGGGGCCCCTTCACTCTCCTGTAACCCTAGCCCTGGCACCGCGCCTGGCACACAGCAGGGACTCTGTCCGAGGTCGTGGAGCTGAACTGAGGGCGACTTCAGGGCTGACAGTGCGAGCCCGAGGCCTCCAGAGTGGGAGTGCCCACAAGGAGGGGAGCCCGGCCACGGCAGCCCCGGGCTGGGGAGAATGGGTGGCCACAGCTTAACTGCCTTGGGGCAGCTGGGGGCCCACGGGCCCAGGGGAAGGATCTGTTCTCGGCTGCCTGAGGACAGAGGGTGTGATCATGAAGCAAAGCAAACATAGTTCTGACCCATAATCTCTTAAACCAGGAGGATGCAGGAGGGGCCCGGTTGCCCTGGCAACTGGGTACTGGCCAGTGTCGGGCTGTGAGCATCCTGCAGAATGGGCCGCGGCTGGCACGAGCAGGGCTGGGAGAGGGTGCTGAGCGGCCTGCTGCCTGCTCGGGAGGGGCCCTGGTGAGGCCTCTTGGCCAGCCCCGTGTGCTGAGGGACAGGCAGGCCGAGCCTGTGAGACCGGAGGGGAGGAGGGGAGACAGGACAAGACATCCCCACTCCGGGTTTTCAGGGCAGGGCAGAGAAGCAAGAAGCAACATCTTTAGGAAGAAGCAGCTGCACAAACCTCACTGGGAGGCCAGCGGGGAACCCCTCACTCAGGGCAGGAAGGCTGAGGGGGGAGGAGGAAATCCCTTTGGCTGGGTTGGGGGTCCTGGGTCAGAGCAAATCACCTCTCCCCACTGTGTTCTCTGCAGGGGACACCCTGCTTCTGGGGCTCCAGCGCAGGAGGACACCCCCTACCATCTCAGGGCCTCTCTATTTCTGCCAAACTTGTTTCCTGAGACCTTCACCTGCTCCTGACCTGCCCCCTGGAGAGTGGACAGGGCCTGCTCAGATGCACACTTTCTCCCCTCGCCCCGCCTGCTCCTGTCTCCTGGGGACCCAGGACTAGCCAAAGAGGGAAGCGAATGGGGGGTTAGGGGGGTTAGTTGGACACGACAGCGTCACAGGAATGCACACCAAGTGTGTTTGCTTGCAGCATCAGCCTGCTTGAGGCATCCTGACTGTTGACATTTTCAAGCATTAACACACAAGTCAGTAGAGAGTTCTGGCCCAGGACCACCCTGCACTAGTGCCTCCCTTTCCAGAACTCTCTAGAACTCCAGCAGCCAAAAGGTGCCATCTGGGGCCTCCTTAGTGGCCTAGGGGTTGAGTCTCGGCACTATCACCACGTTGGCCTGAGTTTAATCCCCGGCCAGGGAGCTGACCCACAGGGCGCAGCAGACCTCTCCTGACTCACCCGCTGCTCCCCTCAGCAGTGTATTTCAGTAGACCTGCCTGTTCTGCTCCCCACTCTGTCTCTGGTGAATCCTCTCACCCCCATCACACCTCTGGCCTCCACCCCAGTTCTTCTGCGCACACACAAGAAAGCTGCCATGTGGCACTGGGGCCTGGGGATCTCGTCTCACATTGACTGCTCTGCGGTGAGCAGAACCAGTACTGGGGGGGATGAGGGACACCAGGTGGAAGAGGGGTGGACCCCCCATCAGGCAGCTGGGACTTTGGTGGCGACAACACCCCTTCGGAGACCAAGGCCGGAATTCATTCTGGCAGCCACGTGCCCTCAGCCTATCCTCAGGGCTCTTCTCCTGCCCGCCCAGGTCCGGCTGCCGCTCCCTGGCGACTGACCATGAATAAGATGAAGAACTTCAAGCGCCGCTTCTCCCTGTCCGTGCCGCGCACCGAGACCATCGAGGAGTCCCTGGCTGAGTTCACCGAGCAGTTCAACCAGCTCCACAGCCTGCACAATGAGGGTGAGGGCCCGTGGCCCCAGCCTCCGGGAGCGCCCCCAGAGCCCTCCTTGCCCTCCCCTCCCCAGCCTCGGGGTGGGGGGCCAAAGGTGGGGCCGAGGGGCAAGAGGGGCGCTGATGACTGTCCCTCTCAGCCCTGCAGCTCGGGCCTCTGGGCAGAGACCTCCAGCCAGAGGGTGGCGCCCTCTCCCCCTCGGACGGTGGGGAGGACCCCGGGCCGCCGTCCCCGGGCCTGCAGTACCGGCGGCAGAACCAGCGCCGCTTCTCCATGGAGGTGAGGGCTCGGGCGGTGCCTGTGCCGTGGGCCACGTCCGCGGCTGCGTGCCAGGCTGCGTTGCCTTGGAGCCAGGCTCCTGGGTTCCGACCCGGCTCTGCTGCTGATTAGCTGTGACCTTGAGCAAGCTCCTCGGCCCCTGTGACCACAGTGTCCTTGTCCTAGAATAGTCATCGTGAGATTAAGCGAGTTAAGATATGCCAGGGGCTTAAAGGCATGTGGTGCGAGGCTGGGTCATGTGGCTGTTGTTCTAATGACCCACACGCATGTGGCCAAGTACAGGAAAAATGTGCCTGAGAACCCCGGGGTGGCAAGAGCGCCTTCCACAGGTGACGATGCTCGCCCGAGTCTGGCACCCCTGGACTCACACAGCAACTCCGGGGGTTCACGTGTGTCTGTGGCTAGGTCTTTGACGCAGTTCTTAGTCTGGGGTCACAGCCCACGTTGGCCTTGCTGGGGCTGCTTCTCGGGGAAAAAACAGGCCCGGGGGAGAGGCCAGAGCCCCCTCCCTGGCTACCCCAGAATAAACACCAGTGTCCCTTTGTTTTCCTGGCCACGGTAGGACATCAGCAAGAGGCTCTCTCTGCCCATGGACATTCGCCTGCCCCAGGAGTTCCTGCAGAAGTTGCAGCTGGACAGTCCGGATATGCCCAGGCCGCTCAGCCGCATGTCCCGCCGTGCCTCCCTGGTGAGTCCCAAGAGGGTCAGAGGTCACCAGAGGGCTGGACTCCCGCTCCCCAGTGTGGACACATCAGTGCTGGCTTTGCCTGCCTGGGCCAAGGCCTCAGCTGCCACCAGGGAGGTTCCCCGGCCTTTGGCGCCGCCTGCTGGCCACAGTGGGTCCCTGTAGCTCATTTTCCTCAATCAACACCCATTGCCAGGGAGTTTCCACCTGGGCACTGGACCCCAGGGCTGGGTCCCAAGACCTGGTGACCTGCCAGATTTGCTTGGGAGCATCTGAGGCAACACAGACTTGGGGGCCCCACTCCAGATACCTACAGAAACAGGCTTGGTGGTGGAGCCAGGAATCTGTGAAAGGCTTGGCTCCCACTGAGCTGGAAGAAGTGGGCGGAGGAGAGCGGCTGTGGGGGTGTTCTCTGGGCCGGTGCAAAGACACGGGCCTCGGAGCCAGCAGCCCCAGCAAGATGCGCACAGGCAGGGGGTCCCCCCTTCCCCCATGGGCTTCTCCAGGCTCCTCCCTTATCCCAGGATGGCTGGAGGACGCTCGGCTGCCTTCACCCCGAGAACTGCCGTTCTCTCCTCCCCCTGTGGGGGGCTCTCCTTTGGGGGCTGGAAGGGGGGGCGGCATACCAGCCGCTGGGCCATGAGGCTCACAAGGCGCCGTCTCTCCTCTCAGTCAGATATTGGCTTTGGGAAACTGGAAACCTACGTGAAACTGGACAAACTGGGGGAGGTAAGCGTGGGGCTTGGTCTGGGGCGACTGGACCGACGTTAGGCCGAGGGCCAGGGTCTGCCTGGCCCCCCTGCGTGGCCTTCTCTCTGCTCCTGCCCCACAGGGTCTGCCGGCTGTGGGCGGGGGCTGGGGCGGCCCGGCCCCCGGGGGGCGAGGATGGTGGCCCAGCTCTGGGCAGAGCCCAGTCTGCCTCTTCCCTGCAAGCACTTCTCGGCTGGGGCCCAGGCCCAGCTCCCCCTGCCCGAGCTTTGTGACCTTGGGCGAGTTACCTGCGTGCTCTCTGTGCCTCAGTGTCTCCCGTGAGATGGAGCCAGCGGCTGCCCCACCTCACGGGGCTGTGAGAGAATCTGTAGTGAGCGCCCCCAGCCGCTGTCCGCGCCTGGGCAGCCCTGGCACGCGGCCAGGGCAGCTGTTGGCTGTGGCAGTGATCAGAGTGCTAGGTTTGCATCGGAGGCTGGGGGTGGGCAAGGGTTTAAGAGAGGCAGGAGCCCCTCCCCGGGGGCGCCACCAGCAGGGAGGGCAGCGCAGGTGAGAGCACAGCGCCCTGGCCTGTTGGGGGGTAAGCGGAAGGAGCAGATCCCGAGGGGGTGGGCTCTGGAGGAGCCTTTCGGTGAGGAAAGAGGAGGGCCTGGGCGCGGCACGTGCCTCCAGGCCGCTCCTGAGGGGCTGGGCTTCCGTTCCCAGGGCACCTACGCCACGGTCTTCAAGGGGCGCAGCAAACTGACGGAGAACTTGGTGGCCCTGAAGGAGATCCGGCTGGAGCATGAGGAGGGGGCCCCCTGCACTGCCATCCGAGAGGGTACGTGCCCGGCGCTCCGCCCGCCCTCCCGGGGCTCCTGGGAAGGGGGTGTTGTGGGTCTGAGCCCCAGGGGGAGCCTGGAGGTGGCGCCGCCTTGCCAGAACAGGGCCTTCTGGGCTGCCCCTCCCAAGGGAGGCCTGGGGCTTGTGGGGCCTCGGGGACCCAGCAGGCCTGTACCCGCACAGTGTCCCTGCTGAAGAACCTGAAGCACGCCAACATCGTGACCCTGCACGACCTCATCCACACCGAGCGCTCCCTCACCCTGGTGTTCGAGTACCTGGTGAGCTGGGCCCGCTGGCAGCTGCTCCGCTGCAGGGGCAGAGGGTGAGGGGCGGCGTGGGGCTGGCCTTGGGCTAAGAGGCCCCATGGGCCTGTCCCGTTCAAGGGGGCGGGACAGGGCGGGGCTGAGCCAGGCTCTGTGTCCCAGGACAGGGACCTGAAGCAGTATCTGGACCACTGCGGAAGCCTCATGAGCATGCACAACGTCAAGGTGAGGCCGCGCAGGTGCCCCGCCCTCGGGCCCGCCGGTCTTGGCGCCCGCCTGGTAACCACAGGGCCCTGCTGCTGAGGTGCCTCAGACCTCAAACGCCAGAGGGAGGGCCAGCCTGGCCCCTCCCCCGACACAGCTGCACCCCCGCTGCCTGCCGCCCCAGCTGTGGCTACAAACTGAGCATCAGTTTTCCCATCTGTCGAGTGGGAGCAGGAATCCGCCCAGGAGAAGGAGGCTCCCTGGAGCTGGGAGGATGAGTCTCTCTGGTATTGTCACAGAATCAAAGAGACAGCCCCACACGGGTGGGCGTCCTGGGGCCTTGTAGCCCCCTCAGCTCCGGGCTGGAGAAGCCGCCCTCCTGCCCCTCCACACCCCTGGCAGATGGGCTCCCTGGGGTGGGCAGGGCCGCAACCAGGCAGGAGGGACCTGGCTCTCCAGGGACCTCGCCCCAGCCAGTCCCTGCCCCCCCTTCCCACCACGGGGAGAGGCACAGGGTCTCCCCGGGGGGACAGGCTCCCTCCTGCTCACCTTCTCTCCCCTGCGCCCCAGATTTTCATGTTCCAGCTGCTCCGCGGCCTTGCCTACTGCCACCGTCGTAAAATCCTGCACCGGGATCTGAAACCCCAGAACCTGCTCATCAATGAGAGGGGGGAGCTGAAGCTGGCCGACTTTGGTGAGGGCTGGAGCCGCCTGTTCCGCCCCCATGAACAGGACAGGCTCGGCGGGCTCGGGCTGGGGGCTGGTTGTCTCCCCAGGATCTGTCCGGGAGGCGGCTTCAGCAACATGTCCCTTCCTAGGACTGGCTCGTGCCAAGTCAGTGCCCACGAAGACCTACTCCAATGAGGTGGTGACCCTGTGGTACAGGCCCCCCGATGTGCTGCTGGGGTCCACGGAGTACTCCACCCCCATCGACATGTGGTGAGTGACAGGGCACCCAGGGGAGCAGGGGGGACCTGGCCACACGCCCAGAATCCCTTGTGCTGCGAGGGGCTCTGTAAAGAACTCTCTGACCTCTTTTGACTAAAAGTCACTTGGCATCCCTCAGAACCGGTGTCAAAGAATTAAGTCTCAAGTACAAGGAGGTTACCTGGCCCCAAGAACTCCAAGACTGGGCTGAAGTATTCCCCCAGTGGTACTTAGAGGGGTGCCAGGGGTACAGAAGGGCCCACTCAGTAAATAGGATGAATCTTCTCCAAGCATCAGCTCTACATTTTTGGGAAGGGGTACATTTTTTTTGTTGTTAAAATGAGCACGCCGATGATTCGGTGTAGAATGAAAAATGAGCCCGATGTTAAAGGCAAAGCAGCTTTTCCTTGATAGCCGCGACGCCCTATGCCCCGGGTGCCCAGGGAGCCGCACTTGTGGGCTTCTCTCGTCCCCGTTTGCACCAACGCGCCTAAGGAGCTGCTGTCTGTCGTGTGCGTGCAGACCCACCTCGCAGAGGGGAAGGGGAGAGGCCGGCGCCTCCTGAAGCCTCCGCTCCCCTTTCTTGCTCTGTGGTGGAGGCGGGGCTGCCGGGAGCCTCCATTGCCGGGCCCAGCCTGATGCCGCCCCTGCCCATTGCAGGGGCGTGGGCTGCATCCACTACGAGATGGCCACTGGGAGGCCGCTGTTCCCCGGCTCCACGGTCAAGGAGCAGCTGCACCTCATCTTCCGACTCCTCGGTCAGTCTCACCACCAGGGGGAGCCAGAGCTCTGTCCAGTCCCGGCGCTCGGAGCGCTGGGGAGAAGCAGCCGGACCTGCACTTAACCCGGTGGAGCCCCGTGACTGCACCGTCCTCTGCCCCTCCCGCATTGCCTCTCGGAGCCCCCCTCGGCCCCTTCCCTCACCCTGCCCTCCTATCCCCTCTGTCTCTCCAGGGACCCCCACGGAGGAGACCTGGCCCGGGGTGACTGCCCTATCTGAGTTCCAAGCCTACAACTTCCCCCGGTACCTTCCCCAGCCGCTCATCAGCCAAGCCCCCAGGTAGCCCTGCCACCTCCTGTCCTGCTGGTGGTGCCCGCTGTCCCTCCCGGAGGTGGCCACACGCCCCCTCCCCCCATGCTAGGCCTTGTCAGCTTCTTCCTCTGGCAGGTTGGACCCTGATGGCATCAACCTCCTGAGCAGTCTCCTCCTGGTGAGTGCCCCCTGCCCAGCCCAGGCCAGGCTCCAAACCCCTTCCCCTCCCTCTGCCCCCACCCGCATGCTCAAGTGTGAGCCAGCGTCTGCCCGGGGCTCTCCACCCCAGCCCTGCAGAGGCTGGTTTCCACACAGAGCGGGTGTCCCCTGAACTGCAACCCAGCTCAGCCCCACTCCCTAGCTGGGGGGCTTCAGGCAAGTCACAGAACTTCTCTGTGCTCCAGTTCCCTCACCTGCAAAGTGGAATTGATAATGCCTATTTTATAAGGAGGTGAGGATAACTGAGGTTATGAAACGCACTTGGTGTGGTGCCTGCCTCGGATAAGCACACACAGCAAAGTTTACTGCCTCCAAACGACGCTGCTGTTTGTGTTACTACAGCCGTGATTGCTTTAGCGTCTGTATCTCCCTCCCAGGAGGAGGCGGTCGTGCTCGGAGCCCCGCTTCTGGTTTCCTCCTGCTGGCTGGGGACCTGGGAGCCTCGCCCTGGGCCCCTTGGTTGAGCTGGAGGTCGGGGCTGATAGCGCATCCCAGGGGCTTCTCCGCTTCACTTAGGCCCCTCCCGTCCTGGTCATGTAACTTGGCATAGGAGGAGAGGTCCCCTGGCCCCCAACCAGCCCAGTAGCCCTTCCTGTGCCTTTCAGTACGAATCCAAGAGCCGTGTGTCAGCAGAGGCGGCCCTCAACCATCCGTACTTTCGGTCTCTGGGAGAGTGTGTGCACCAGCTCGAAGACAGTGAGTATCTGGAGAGGGTGGAGGGAGGCAGGGCCCCTCAGAACCAATGGAAGGGGCCAGCGGGTGCAGGTAGAAGGGCTGGAGCCCAAGGTTCCCCTCCATGGGCTGTTTGTATCTAAAGGGCCAAACTCTGTGAATCAAAACCGCAGCCTAAAGGTCGTTAGATGAACTTGGGCCTTCCTAACTGAAGGGGTTCACCAGCCAGGGAGTGATCCCAGCCTCACACACTGGGTGGGTGTGGGGGCTCCTCCCAGCTCTTCCCAGCTCTCTCCTCTCTCACCCCAGCTGCCTCCGTCTTCTCCCTGAAGGAGATTCAACTCCAGAAGGACCCAGGCTACCGGGGCCTGGCCTTTCAGCAGCCAGGTAGGGGCTGGTGTGCCCCCATACCTTCCCCTTATTAGGCCAGGGTGGGTGGCTTCTCCCTCTCAAGGAACAGACATGGCACCCCCTGTGACGGGCGGTCAGCCCAGGCCCCTGACGTTGCTCTGCCTTCTGGGGCCCCTGGGGAGCAGGGAAGGCCTGGTTTCCCTATCTCCTGCCCAGGCTTCCTCCCTCTGGTGTCTCCTGCTGCTACCCCCATCGCCACATCTGAAGCAGCCCTGTGAAGGGGCTCGGGCTCTGGTGCACCCCCGTAAAGGCTGAGCTCCAGGCCACCCGGAGACACACACCCCATCTCCCCGCAGCTGATGGCCTTGGCGGTGACAGCACTTCCCGGGCCGTATCTCACTTAATTCCTAAAACGCCCCTGGAGACAGAACTGCCGATGCCCCCTTCTCCCAGTTAGTGGAACTGAGGCTCTGGGAGGCTAAGTCACATCTTCATGCAGCTTTTAAGTGGGGGAGCCAGGGCGGACCTGCTCCCCAGCATGTGCTCGCGAGTCAGTTAGAGAGGCTGCGGTAGGCCTCCCCTTCTGGCTGTGGGCGCCTTGGGCCCAGCCTTCTGCTACAGCCCTGCCTCTTCCCTCCTTCTCCAGGGCGCGGGAAGAACCGGAGACAGAGCATCTTCTGAGCAAGGCCCACCCTGCTGTGCGCCCAGGGTCAAGGGTCATGCTGAGCACAGCTGTGGGCAGGACAGGGCTGTGTGGTCCTTGGAGGACTGAGAGCCGAGGGCTGACGGCCGGCCCAGAAGACCTCTTGCAGCCTGCTGGTCACGGCTGTTTCCTCTCCTGCTCCCACTTGCCTCCCCCGTGGCTTCAGCCTGGATGCCTACCGCTCGCCGCCCGGGCTGGGGCTAGGCAGGGGCTGCTTCTCCAGGAGAAGATGTGGGCAGGAGGGGCCTCGGGCCCTTCCCCACCTTGCCGTGCTCGGGCGCGCTGGGGGGATCCACATGGACAGGAGAAGCCGGTGCCAGCGGAGCACTGTGCCAGGACAGGGGCCGCCTGCTCACCGCTTTGGCAGAGCCCCCTTGGGCCCCTTGGAGGCTGCACTTCCTTTACCTTCTTCCCCTACCTTCTTCCCCTGAGAGCAGGAAGCCCTTGTCTGGGACCCTGGAATCCTAGGTGCCAGTGTGTGTGCCAATGCCCTCCCCCCAAGGTGCCTGTCCCAGGAGCAACAGAGAGAGGAGGAGCCCAGCCCCCTTTTTTGAGGCCCGGCGTGTCCCCATGGCCCCTTATGGGCTGGATGCCCTGCTGGGCCCGAGGGGGCTGCACTGGCACGGAGCTGCGCGCCTGCGCGCCCGCCGCCCCAGCCTGGATGGGACTGCCTTGAGTCAGCGGGTGGATGAGCGTTGCTGCCCTGGAGTGCTCCGGGCCTGCCCCCTTCTTGCGCTGCTCTTGCTTATGCCCGCTGAGCGCCAATAAGCTGCCCTGGGCCGGGCACCCAGATGTCGGGGGCACAGAGTTGATGTGGTGCCAGGCCAGCTTGGGCTCCTCGAAGGCGGCCTCTGGAGCCTGATCCTTGCTCTGCCCCGTCCCAGCACCAGGTTCCCCCAGAGCGTGGTCGGGGGAAAGGGGGTCGATGCCGAGAGCTGGGCCAGAGGGCGGCTTCTATCCTGAGGAGTGGACGCAGGAACACAGGCGCTGCACCCCCGCTCAGCACCCCTGTCGTGTTCCCAAGGTCTCCGCAGGCACCTCGGGCTGAATCTTGAACGTTGAGGGCCAAGGGACAGCCAGGCCCAGCCCACTCCCCTTAGCCCGAGGAGCAGCCCTAGGGGCCTCAGCCTCCCCGCCAGCCCCTCGCCGCCTCCCCGCCGTACTGTGAATGTCCTGTGACTCAGCACAAAGACAGATAATATATTTAATTCATGTTGTACAGAGAGGAGCGAGTCTTCCCATGCAGAAAAGCTGCTTTTTGCAGATTGACGCCAAAGGTGGGGACCGCTGGCCCTGCAGTCTAGTTGTGGGAGCGCTGTGGATATAAAGTGGAGAGAGCTGAGCCCCAGCTGGGGTGTGGGGTGCGCTGCCCCCTTCCTGCTGTATTCTGGGCCACTGTATCCAGGGCCAGAAGTCAGTGCTGGGTGATACAGGACTGGGGGGAGGCCTGCGTCCTGTGGTGCCCTGCCTCTCAGCCTGCACCCAAGTTGATGCCAGGGGGTGGAGGCAAGAGGAAGTCGTGGGGAGGGTCTGGGAGGGATCCTGTGCCCCCTCAACCAGATGATTCCTAACTTCTTGGCAGGGAGGTTCAAGAGAGGATTGACACAGGGGATGGTCAAGGCCAGAGCCACAGAACTGGGGTGTGAGCCCCTGGAATGCTGGCCCAGCAGTAACTCTGCAGACCCCACCTCCACCTGCCAGACCCCCTCTTGCGGCCAGTGCACGCCCCCTGCACACACACACCCGCATTCCCGCTCACAGCTGTTTCCCAATCCCCTCTCCAGCTTGGTCCTACC
Organism: Scalopus aquaticus; assembly: GCA_004024925.1. NCBI lineage: Eukaryota > Metazoa > Chordata > Mammalia > Eulipotyphla > Talpidae > Scalopus > Scalopus aquaticus. Next base: position 37,928 of record PVIJ01001674.1, read on the forward strand.
CAGGACCCCTCTGGCAAGCCAGGCCGCCCACGCCGCCTCACTTACCTGCCTGCTGCCTCGTGTCTGCCCCAGAACTGGACTCCCAATTTGTTGGCAGACCTGAGGGGTGGCTGCCTTCCTGCGGAGGAAGCTGGTGTTGGAAGCCTGGAGAAGGGGTAGACCAGGCTCGATCGTTGGCCCTCACAGCTCCGCCAGCCTCGCCCTCCTCACCAGTCTGGACGCTGCCAGTGCTCTGGGCATCCCAGTGGTGGGGGTGGACCAAATGCTTATTTAGCTCCCTACTGTGTGCCAGGCAGAGGAAGCCTCTCATTTTAGCCTCATGATGGCCTCATTTCTCCCTACTGTGCAGATGAGGACAGCAGGGTCCCTAGGGGTCAAAGGACTTACCCGGGGACACATGGCAAATGAGGCTTCAGGTCTGTCTGCCACCGCAGCCCTGGTCTCCAAGTTGGGGAAGGAGAAGAACAGCGGGAGCGCGTAGCCAGTGCAGAGCCCTGGGAACATGCGGAGGATCCCGGGGGACCCCGCTTTACTGAAACCCCTGCGCGCCTGACTTGTGACCTGCGTGTGGCCCAGGGGCCAGGCCGGGCCCTTCAGGAGTCTTCTGGGGAGCAGCTGTGCTTGCTGCTGCAGCCGCGGTGCTGTGCGGAGACTCGGTGGGAAGACCTCTGAGGTCCATGCGGCACATCTGAGCTGCCTTAGGATCTTGGGGCTCAGCCAGACAGGGTCACGCAGGCCTATGTGTCGCGCCTGCTCAAGGGCTCTCGGTGGAAAATGAAGGGCTCTGGAGAAGGAAGCTGAACTCGGGAGCAGAGGGAGGCCAAGTGACCGTGCTTGCGAGCAGCCAGGACAGAAGGGCCCCCACGCCTGCCCCTGGCTCTTGAGTGACCAGACCGAGCCACAACCACAGCCCCGTCCTGGAGGGCAGTTGCCGGGCAGCAGCACACACGGGAGCCTGCCCCACTCCCCTGGAGGCCCTTGGCCAAAAGCCTCCACGAGCAAGTCGTCGCTTTCCGGCCTCACTTTCGCCACCTCCTGGCGGGGGTCGGGGTGCACGGAGCCCACAGACGTCATCTCTACCTGCTTGGCAGGGACACCCGGGCTTTGCGCCAGCCCTGCAGCTCCCTGAGGGTTGGTCTTTGAGGAGGGGTGGGGGTGACACCAGCTCCCACACTGGCCCTGTCCCCGCCTTCCCTCCCAGCCGCCCTGCCGACATCTGGGGCCAGAGACCCAGGCTGGTGGCCGCTGTGCCTGCCCCTGGGCCAGCCAGGCCTTTCCTGCCTCCGGGGAGCACGGCGCCTTTCAGCCCGTCTCCACCTCCACCTTTGCCGGGCCTCCGCTTCAGGCTTGCCTCACCCCAGCACCCCGTGAGCCCCTCTGTCTCCAGAGCAAATCATCAGCTCCATGAACTAGCAAACTGCTCACAGCAGCACTTGGGCCCCAGGCTCCTCCAGGCAGGGCCCTGCCCTCACTGCCAGGCCCTCAGGCTGCTGGTGGAGGTGGCATGTCAACAGACCTGTGCCCAGCACCCACTGGGCGCCAGGCGCTGTGCCAGGCACTGAGGACGGGACAGGGACTGAGACTGCCAAGCCCCTCTCAGCACTCGGGAAGATGGCAGCAGATGGCACGTGGTGGCAAAGGGGCAGCGGTATGGCTGACGGGCTGGTGGTACGGGGCTCAGGGGCAATGATTCGGTCCACAGGAGCCGGGACTGGTAAGCGCGACAGTCGCACCTTCAAGAACGGACTTCCCGCGAATGCCCGGAGGGCGCGAGCTCTGCTCTTGGAGCCAGGTGCATGGGGCTGGGGCCGTGGGCAGGGGGCGGCTCAGGGGCCAGGGGAACTGCCTTTCACCCCTCGGGGAGCGCTAGGGTGTACTGATGCCGCCGCAGCTTGGGTCCGTTCACTCGGGGTTCCTGGAGAAAGCATCCATGATTTTTTAAAGGCCCCCCCCAGAAGGCCCTACTGTGTAGCCAGGGTTGAGAGCCCTCACGTGGGGTCTTGTGGGCCTCGGGGCTCTGGGTTCCATTCTGGTATAGGAAGCGCCTGCCTGTGTTCTTTTCTTTCTTGTGTGAGTTAATGTTGGTTTGTATCATTATTTGCGAGGGGGATCTCCCCCTGCAGGTGGTGTTACTACTCCACACCCACCGCCAGAGCCTCACAGCCCATCCCCCTTAGTCCTTTGTGCTCCCTCCCTCCTTCATCCTCCCCCTGGCCCGCAGGTGCCTCAGTCCTGCAGTCAGATTTCTAGGGTTTTCTGGGCTTTTTCTGACCCTGTTGGGTTTCTTTATAGTCCACATCTGTGTGGCTGCTGCTGGTGTTTGTCTTTCTCCTGCCTTACGTCACTTAGCTTCGTCCCTTCCACTCCGTCCCTGTTGCCACAAAGGGCAGGGTTTGCCTGTTGACTGCCGAGGAACATTCCCCTGCTCACTGCGTCTCCCTCGTCCATTCCTCTGCGCCTGGGCACCTGGGCCGCTGCCACCCTCCACTGCTGCAAACAGGGCTGCAGTGGACGTGGGTGCAGGTTTCCCTCCTAGTGAGTGGGAAATGGGGCAAACCACAGGTGTCCAGTCCCTTCATGGTCGCCAACTGACACGGGCAGGACGGGCAGGGCACAACTGCCCAGGCTCTGAGGCAAGAGCCACCAAAAAGCCCCAAAAGGCCAAAAGGCCACAAACAACAAAAGACAGTGCCTGGTAAGAGGACAGGTCACTCTCTTTGAGTTCTCACCCATGCTCACAATTGCAGGGGACCTCAGGCTACAGGAACAACAACAAACAAGGGGTTTATTTTACAAACAGGGGAAACAAGGTTTACTGCATCCACAAGGGGCCGGCTATCCCATCAGAGTCACCCTGGTCACCAGGAGCGCTGGGCTGCGCTGGCAGTAGTGATGGTCACTACTGGTCTCTCACCAACAAACAGCTTTTTGAGACACCAGGCCCAGGGCCTCTGGTGCTACTTTCAGGCAACATCAGAGACAAGACTGAGGCCCAGTTTCTGACAGTCCTTCTGCTTCTTTTCTCTCCTCGGAGGGCAGCTTCTGGTTGCTTCTTTTCCTCCCCAAAGGCCAGGAACGGAGTCTTCCTCTTCATTCCGGGGAGTCTGGAACCGTCTTCTGTCTTCTTCTGGAAGCCGGCAGCGTCGTCCTTGCTGTCGTCTTCTGGGGCTGGTGTCCTCTCTCTGGGGCCGGTCTCTCTCTCTTCTGCTTCCTTCTCTCCCAGCCTCTCTCTGAGGCTTCTCTGCTCCTCTTCTCTCCTGCTTTTCCTGCTCTGCCCTCTGCCTCTGCTCTCCTCTCCCCTGACCCTGGCTTCTCCCTTCTTTCAGGGTGCTCCTCCCATAAGTCTGATTGACAGCACTGACCTGTGGGGAGAAGCAGGCTGCAGGAAACACACTTGCTCCATTAAAGGTGGAGCAACAGACTTGCTTGGGGAGAGCCAGGCTGCAGGGAATACACTTGTTACTTTCAAGGTCAACTAGCCACAACAGACCTGTTTGGCGCAGCAGGGTAAAAGACCCCTACTGCTCCTGCAGGCTCCCACTGCTGAGGGATCTGCCCAGTAACAATTGTGTGCATTCTTTGGGGAGATGCCTAGGAGTGGGGGTGCCATGTGCCGCCATGTCTCTAAAGACTGAGGCCCACAGCACATGCCACTTCCCAGGGGAAGATGCCTTGGGAGAGGGCAGGAAGGGCCCTCCACAGGCTTGGAGGAAGAAGGTGTCCCTCCCAGGCCTGATGCTGGGGGCAGGGGGAGGGGGGCTGCCTATCCACTTCCAGGGAGGGACCTGAGGTTCTGGGAGAGGTAACTTGCCTGGTCACACCCAGCGTGGACCTGTCCCCACGGCACTACCTGCTCCCTCCTGGAAGGTGGTAAGGCAGCTAGTGCAGGAGGCTCCGGCTCCTTGTCTGCTGGGGGGCAGGGGGCGGGGGCAGTCACCCACAAACTGGGGTCAGCCAGAGAGTTGACCAAATGTCACTGACCCCCACCCCACCGGGAGTCCCCTGCCATCACCCGGCCCGTCTTCTGGGTGGGAGTCAGGGTGTTCAGTCAGAGCACAGGAGATCTGTGGCCACCCTCCTGTTCGTGCTCCCCCATCTCCCTTTTCCCTGGACCCCCCTACTTTACTCTTCACTGATGGTTCTGACTGGACTCTCTCCAGTACCGGGACCCAGAGCTGACCCTGACCTAGCCCTCACGCGCAGGAGCCAGAGCCTCAGAGGCAGTTAGGATGTGGCCTCCGCTTCCTCTCATGAGGTCTGGTTACTTGCAGGAAGGGGAGTTGTCCATTAGTCATTCTTTTTAAATTTAACAATTTTTTTTTTCCCCCGAACAGCAGAACCTTTTTATGACATCCACTTCTCTGGGTGACAGTTGGGTTGGGTCTTGGGTTCCTGGGAAGGAGTCTTGCATGCAAGGAATATAACACCCGGGCCCCAAAATATGTAGACCTGGGTCCAAATCCCAGCTCTGCTGCTTGCAAGCTGGGCCACCATGGGCATGTTACTTAACCTCTCTGTGCCCTGATTTCTTTTTCTGTAAAATGGAGATGGTGATCACACCTTCTCACGAGAAGCCTGCTGAGCACATGCCAGCCTGCTCCTTCCCTGATTTTTTTTTAAGATTTATTTATTTATGCCTACATGAACTGGGGTGTAGGCTAAAGGTGTGGGAGTGGTGGTGACAGGATTCACCAGAGTCAGAGTGGGGAGCAGAAAAGGTGGATCTACTGAAGTACACTGCTGAGGGGAGCAGTGAGCGAGACAGGAGAGGTCTGCTGTACCCTGTGGGAAGCTCCCTGGCCGGGGATCAAACTCATGCTGCAGTGGCTGCGTCACCAGGGAGGCCCTCCCTCCCTGTTTTTTAATGCATAGAAGAACTGTGGTGTAGACCAGAGTTGCAGGGAGTGACAGGATTCACCAGAGACAGAGTGGGGAGCAGAACAGGCAGATCTACTGAAATACACTGCTGAGGGGAGCAGCGGGTGAGGCAGGAGAGGTCTGCTGTGCCATGTGGATTAGCTCCCTGGCCGGGGATCGAACTCAGGTCATAGCAGCTATAGCATGATAGCACTGAGACTTAACCCCGATACCACCAGGGAGGCCCCTCATGGAGTTTTAAAATAGCTGGAAATAAAGTTTTCCATTAAAAACGTTAGGCCTCAGGTGTCACTCAGAGCAAGCTACCTCCTGAGGTAAGCCCTCTGTCATCTGAAGCATCCAGGGGAGGCTGGGAAAACACTAAGGTGCCCCAATCAGGCCACCCCAGAATTCCTGGCTCCTCAAGACGCCCCTCTCTGGTACAAAGTATTTTAAGCTGAGAGTAGTGAAGTCCCTAAGGCTGAGGGGAAGCTTCTGTCCTTGCCTAAGACCTGTCTTCCTGAATCAAAGAAGAGGCAGGTACATCCTCAGTTTCTGCCCTTTGCTGAATTGGAGTAGTAATCATTGCTCCCTCTTCTATGACCCAGAAGAAGGAGGTGGGGTCTCATCCAGCTGTGGATTTATCATGTCCTCTCTAAGAATCTCATCTTCATCCTCAGAGTAAGGATGACATCACCCCCCTTGCCAGACCTGTGATATCTTCCTCCCACCCCTCTCCTTGAGGCACTTGGTCCCTAGATGCACTCCTAGATAAACACCCCTGGTTTGCTCAACTATTCTTTAGGAATTACAACCATGTAAGTTCTCCAGACATATGTTACTAAGCTTTGGCCTTTGAGCTACCTGTCTGATGATAATTTGTCCAATCTTGGAAGAACCTCGACAGATGGGGTTAGAAAATTTCCCCTGCACCCCAAGGGGCACTCACTGTCTCTGGTAAGTCCCTAGGGTGCAGAGGAAGGGGCTTGGTGGGGGCGGCCGTCAGCCCCTGGTCTCAGCAGACCCCTTGGGTGGCCACTTCATTCAGCAGAGCAGCAGGGCGGGCCCTTGGGTGAGAACTGTTCCCCAGAGAGGCTGAGAGCAACACTGGAAACCAGGGTGCAGGCCTGGCATATGCCCTTCCCATGTGCTCCAAGATGCCTAGAGCATCTGGCCTGGGAGGCCACTGGCTTTGAGGACAAACTGTCTTGACCTTTCCAAGGCTTGGCACTGACGGGGGTATAGCAATACACTTACCTGGCATTCCTAAAACTGGAGCTGATGAGGGCAGGAGGGCCACCTGAGCGGGGCTCAGGGCCCACTGCTGTTTCCGGATGTGGGATGTGGGCTGGTGCCTGGCACGGTCACCCTCAGCCACCTGTGACTCCTCACTTCGGCCAAGAGAGTCTCTTGGTAATGGAACTGACTGCCCGGTAGCTTCAGGGCTATAGGGCCAGGTCAATGTAGAGGTCAAGAGCGGAGTTCTGGTGCCAAGTTGCCTGGGCTTGAATCCTGACTCCCAGTGTTTGCTCTGTGCCTCGGTTTCCCCATCTTTAAAATGGAGCAACCATGGGATTAGTGATGTACTAGAGGTGGAAAGCCCTGTGCAGTGTTGGCAGTGACACTACCTGTCCCCCAGTTGAAGCGGATGTCACTCACTGGGGAGGGTTTTATTAGGACCTAGCGTGAACCCCTCTGACCTGGAGCACAACCCAGCTTCCCAAACTGCCAGCAGAGTTTGAGAATTTTCATGTTCCTTATCCTAACAGAGAAATGTATTAGGCCAAGTGCTGTGACCCTAACAAACATTATCTAAATTTTTAAAGGATTTAATGTCATAGACATCTATTTTAACTTTTCCTCGGCCCAAACCACTCTGTGAAATACTCAAGAGGAAATAAGTAAACAGCACCCTCTCCTTAAGAACTCACAATCTGCACCGGGAGTGATAAGCCGATTGCAGAAATAATAACAATAATGGCCCCACGTGGGCCTTTGTTATCTGCATCTCACAGAGGCCCTGCCGGCCCCAGGGAGTGTGGGCAGCTGCCTGGGGATTGCTCCTTCCAGCCACCTCCCCTCCTCTCCTCACCCTCCGCACCCTCTGGGCTCTCTTCAGCAGTTATGAATTAACACAAAAATGCAGCACCTGGTACTTTCAGAGTCAGCCTCCCCCTTCCTGCTGCAGAGTGCCCAGGACCTCCTGCCTGGACCTCACCCTGTGGACTAGTGCTGGGCGCCCCTGCTCCCAGTCACACAGAAAAGCTCCTCTGTCTGCAGGTGTTTCCAAAACTCCACCTTCCCCACCCCCACCCAGGAATAATCAAAAGACAGTGGTCCTGAGGAGGGCCAGGCCCTCTGGGGTGTGCTCTCCTCCAGGGGTGCCACCCTGACCCCCAATTGCTTTGTTAGGGTCATGACACTGATTGGCGGCCCAGAAATCCCTTTCTAGTCACGGAGGCACTTGCTTGCACAGAGCCCACTTTGCGCTGACTTGTCCTGCGAGATAAGGCAGTTTCTATGTGATGACTCCGTTCAGTGGGTGTGGATCCTGAGGCCCCAGAGGCTTAACGCTTTGCAAGGCTTAAGTGCCAAAGCCAGGCCTCCCAGCAGACACGCCTGCCTGCTCACTGCCCTCTGGACGCTTGTTCTGCCAGCTGTGGTTTTAATTCAACTCAGAGTCGGCTGCTGAGCAGCGTCCTGGGGCTGGCAGGGGAGCCAAAATAAGCAAATTCGATTTTTAATCAAACTGGCCCGGCGGGTTCAAAACGCAGCCATGCCAGGAACTTGGTTCACGCTCCACTCCTCCCTCTCCAATCGGTGCCCCTCTGCAACCCTCGGCCTCCTCCCTCTTCTTGTCATCTCTGGGGGCCCATGTGGTGGGGGTGGGGGGGTCCCAGGAGGATGTGAGCCCAGGGACAGGCGGGATGTTTTTCCCACTCTGCATTGTTCTGCTAGTGCCCATTGTGTGGGCTGAGCAGACGTCACGGATCGCCTGGCAGGCTTTCAGCAGCGCTGGGGATGTTTCCGGAGGGTGCTGACCCGCTAGGAATGGCTGGAGCTTTTCAAACGCTTTGACATTTCTTTGGATCACCCAGACTGCGGGGCCAAGACGAGCAAGGACTTGGAGACCCCCTGCTCCTGGCAGTAGCCTGCGGCTGCGAGGCTGAAGGTCCGGCCCTTGGCAGGCCTGCCTCTGGAGGGTGGGTGGCTGCGCACCCTGAGGGGTCAGCGTGTGCGGTGAGGAGGGGATGTGCTGGGGGGCTGCCTCAGCAACGGCGCAGTGATGAAGAGAAACAGGGAGTCTGGAGCAGGATGAGGCTCAGGAGCAAGGTCCTCGATTTTTTTTTAAAGATTTATTTATTTATGCATACAAGCTGGGGTGTAGGCCAGAGGTGGGGGGGTGGGAGGATTCATCAGAGACAGAGTGGGGAGCAGAACAGGCAGACTGACTGAAGTACACTGCTGAGGGGAGCAGCGGGCGAGGCAGGAGAGGTCTGCTGCGCCATGTGGGAAGCTCCCTGGCCAGGGATCGAACTTGTGCTGCAGTGGCTGCGGATAGCTTCATAGTGCTGTGCTTAACCCCTTGCACCACCAGGGAGGCCCAGATCCTGGCCTTTTCATGGACAAAGAAATGGGCGGGTCCAACCGATTACTGGATTTGAGCGTTAGGGAAGGAAGTCTGCCGATACACTCCGAGCCACCTTATTAACAGGGCGTCCACTGGGCACAAAGCACTTCAGTCACCTGCCCCCCACCCCATCCCAGGTCATGCCTGGGGAGGTAGACCTATTGCTCCAATCAAGCACCTTATCTAACTTGAAAGGAGCCTTGCACACTATAACCATGGTTGGGGAGCTGGTGAATGGAGGACTCAGCTAGGGGCTCGGGATGGCGCCCACCTGAGGATGAGAAAGGACTAGTCACCTTTAAAAACCTCACTGAGCTCACCTCAGAGGACACTGGAGAAACGCTCTGCGTTTGCTGAGGGGCGGGCGATGCTCAGGGTTCCCAGCCATTCCCTCCCGCGGGAGGTGGTGACTGGTGCATATTTCTTGGCCCCTGGACTGGGTGTGCCTTTAGTGCCCTTCCTGGGGCCAGGGGCTTGGCATCCACTGTCTACTGGTTGGACTTAATCCTCGGAGAAAGACCAAAGAGGAAGTGATTGTCACAGAGATTAGGAATTAGTTCCGGGTCACACAGCTACTTCATGGCAGAGCTGGGGTTTGCACACGGGACTGTGGCATTGCATGGCCCAAGACCAACAGCAGGACTCCAGACCTTCACGTGAGTGAGAATCTACTGGGGTGCTTGCCAAGACGAAGACTTCCGGACCCTGATCCCGCTCCCTCATTCTAATTCAGTAGATCCCATAGGTGATTCCAAAGCTCTTGGGCCACAGCTTGAGACACTCCACAGGGGGCTGGGTCCTAGTTAATGACTTTAGCCCAGAGAGCGACAGCCAGCTCTGAAAACATGGGCACAGCCTTGTGCCCACCAAGACCTCAAGGGGTGACCCTCTCCTCCTGTACCCCTTGCCTGTGGAGTGAAACCCAGGGAGCAGCCTGGAACCTCAGGTGACCACAGGGACCCATCAGCAGCCTAGAAAAATCTCCCACTACCTTCCCAACATCTTAAAGGCCCAGGAGAGGGCGGCCTCAGGGGTCAAGGGTCCCTGTTCATCCTTTGATGTCCTTGCAGTGGGAAGAGGCTTGGGGCAGACATGTCTGAGGCCCTGAGCTGGCGAGTAGAGCAGATTCCTCATGTAACCAGGCTGAGTCCAAAGTCCCGTAAAGGTGGTGCCCCCTGGAGGGGGTTTGCTGTTGAGAATGAATAGTCCCGGGTAATGTGCTAAGTTGGCATTTGGGGCACAGTTTCTGATGAGAAATAAAAGGGCACTGAAGAAGAAGTAGTTGCCATGGTATGGGAATGAAAGAGGCAGTCGCCATGATGTAGGAATAAAAGAGGAAGCAGCCGCCATGCTGTAGGAAAAGAAGTGGCAGAAAATGTAGCCGCCAAGATTGAGAGGTTGGAAATCAGATGCCAGAAGTTTTGAGCCACCGGGATATAGAGTGAGCATTTTTGGAATCTTCAGTGACTTTGGGGCCAGCTATTTTGGAGGCTTTGCAAGTAGCCGAGCGACGGAAACAGCTCCCAGTTTTGTCTTCACTGCAGAGAAGGCAGAGGCCCGAAGTGGGCGCCTTCCTAAAATGCATGAATGCAGTCTGTTGGGCCGTCTGGCCGCTGTAGTTGCTGTTTGCAGTGTTGTTAGCCTGGTGCTGTACTGGGGCACCACGGCAGTTTCGGGAGCATCTCCAGTTGACTTTTGTGTCGTCCTCGTGAGTTGGAACCTGGTCTACCCTCTGGTTGTTGTGCATCTGCAGAAGAAGGAAGATGCCATTTTGGAATCGTGACCTATTTGGAAGAGGAGCTCCACATCAGCAGTGGGGGGAAGATGCCATCTTTGTTACTTTTCTGGGACTTTGTTACTTTTCTGGACATTGTTTTAAGTAAGGTAAACGGCCATATGTTGACTTAGTAATTCTTTATTTTTCCCGGTTTGTTAAATAAATCCCATTGTTATTCTCCCCTAAGCCTGAGTAGTCTTGCAATTGTACATGCGGTGCAGAACCAATACAGTGACTGGTAAGGAATTGGGGCACTGCCTCTGGCCAAATTTTGAAGCTCCTCATTTGCCCTGTATCACTCAGAGTTGGGAACCTCCTGCTTTGGAGAATACTGGGGTTTGCTAAGAATGCCCTGCCTTGAGCTCCTCCCTCCCTAGACCTCCACTGTCAGAATCTCCAGGAAGATGAACTCCAGGAACCTGCATTTTAAATATGGTCCCCACCCCCACCCCTGACTCCAGCCCCAGCAATTTTAGAGCAATATATTGATAATATCTGTGTGTGTGTGTGTGTGTGTGTGTGTGTGTGTGTGTGTGTGTGTAGTATCTAAGACATTAAGTGAAAAGTGAAGTATGTTGAAAAAGGGACTAACACTTTTTCTTGTTCAATGTTTGTATAAAGGGGGGGAATAAAATGTGTTTGTTTTCTTATTCATACACAGAACCCCCGGAAGGCTTTAACAACATTCACTGAGGCAGAGGGTGGGGAGCATGGGGGTGTGTAGGGTGAAAAGAATATGTTCACTATATACACTTGCACATCACTGGATTCTAGAGCACAGGAATGTGAGCACTATTAAAAACCAACACAGGGCCTCCCTGTAGAACAAAGGGCTAAGTCTCAGAACTATGAAGCGTCCACAGCCACTGCAGCATGAGTTCCATCCCAGGCCACGGAGCTTCCCACACGGCACAGCAGAGCTCTCCTGTCTTGCCTGCTGCTCCCCTCAGCAGTGTACTTTAGTCAATCCACCTGTTCTACTCCCCACTCTGTCTCTGGAGAATCCTCTCACCCCCCACACCTCTGGCTTACACCCCAACTCTTGCATGCATAAATAAATCTTTAAAAAATAAAAACCAACACAACTTAAAACTTTCCCTTTGTAGCATCTCAGAGTTACTTAGATGTAATTGACTTAATGTGTTAGTTTTGAATGTACAACATCTTGATTTCATATTTGTACATATTGTGAAAAGGATGACTATAAGAAATCTAGTTAATGTCCATCACTGCACAATTAAAAATAATTTTGTCTTGTGATGAAAACTTTAAAGATCTGCTGTCTTAGCAACTTGCACATCTACAATACACTGTTATTAACTATAGTCACCCTGCTGTGCATTAAATCCCCAGAATTATTTATTTTGAAACTGTAAGTTTATACTTTTAGCCTCTTTACCCATTTTGCATCCCCCACTCCTACCTCTCACAACCACCAGTCTGTTCTCAGGACCCATGAGTTCATTTTGGGTTTGTTTTTGCTTTTTAGAGTCTACATATGCGTGAGAGTATATGATATTTGTCTTTCCCTGGCTAGCTTCTTTTTTTTTTAAGATTTTTTTATTTATGCATACAAAGAAACAACGTGTAGGCCAGAGGTGCAGCGGGGGTGGTGGTGAGAGGATTCACCAGAGACAGAGTGGGGAGAAGAACATGTGGATCTACTGAAATACACTGGTAAGGAGAGCAGCAGGCGAGACAGGAGAGGTCTGCTGTGCCATGTGGGAAGCTCCCTGGCTGGGGATTGAACTCATGCTGCAGAGGCTGGCAATAGCTTGATAGTGCTGAGTCTTTCACCCCTGCGTCACCAGGGAGGCCCAGGCTAACTTATTTCACTTAACATAATGCCCGCAATCTGTTCTTTCACAAATGTCAAGATATCTTTTTTACTGAAAAAAGCCTGGATAATATTCCATTACACGTCTACGTCCCATCTTCTCTATCTATTCCTCCGTCAGCGGACACTCAGATGCGTCCATATCTCGCTGTCTGTAAACAATGCTGAAGCGGACAAGGTGGTGCAGACGTCTTCTGTAGTGTTTTCGTTCTCTTCGGATAAATGGCAGAAGTGAAATTGCTGCATCATAGGTCCTATTTTTAATTTACTTTTTATTATTTTTAAAAAGATTTATTTATTTATGCATACAAGAACTGAGGTGTAGGCCAGAGGTACAGTGGTGAGAGGATTCACCAGAGACAGAGTGGGGAGCAGAACAGGCGGATCTACTGAAATACACTGCTGAGGGGAGCAGCAGGCAAGACAGGAAAAGTCTGCTGCGCCATGTGGGAAGCTCCCTGGCTGGGGATTGAACTGGTGTTGCAGTGGCTGCCCATAGCTTCATAGTGCTGAGACTTAACCCTTTGCACCGCCAGGGAGGCCCCCTGATCTTAATATTTATGTTCCCAACAGCAGTGCACAAGCTTCCCTTTTCGCCATATCTTTGTCAGCACTTGTTGCTTCTTGCTTTTTTGGCAATAGCCACCCTAACAGGTGTGATGTGCTAATTCATGATGGCTTTGATCAATGTAGTTTTTTTTAAAAGCATCACACTAAACTATTTTAAAAATAATATGTTTATCTATACTTTAAATTCAAACTATGTTCTAACATACAATAATTTTTTAAATGAAAAGTGCACTTTGCTATGTTAATATGCTTACATATTATATATTGTATCTATTATAAATACATTTTTAAAGGTCTTTTTATAAAAAAAGAATCTGAGAGGAAAACATCAAAATGTTAAGTGTCTATTTCTGGATAGTTGACATATGAGTGATTTACATTTTCTTCTTCCTCCTTTTTTCTGTTTTCCCTGCAACGTTTTATGATGAATATACATTCCTTCTAATAATCAGTAAAAAATCACTTGTGCTGCCCCCTCCCATCGTGGGTGGAATAAAGCTTGTCCCCTCAATGTGTCTGTGGGGGCCTGCCTGCTCCCCCATCTTCCCCTATTGCGCCGCAGCCCCCACCCTGGCAGAACCCTTGCCTGTTCTCCACTCTTTGGAGAAAACCAACCCATCCTTCACTGTCCAATTTAAATGTCCCCCCTTCCAGTCAGAATCAGTGGCCCCTTCCTTTGTGCCTCTGAGCTGGAGTCTTCAAATTCAAGCCCTTTTTTAGGAGTCCCTGTGCTGGGTCTTCCTGGTGGCGCAAGAGGTTAAGTCTCAGCACTAGGGAAGCTTTCAGCAGCCACAGCAGCAATAGTTCGATCCCCGGCCAGGGAGCTTCCCACATGGCACAGCAGACCTCTCCCGCCTCGCCTGCTGCTCCCCTCAGCAGTGCATTTCAGTGGATCCTCCTGTTCTGCTCCCCACTCTGTTTCTGCTAAATCCTCTCACCCCCACACCTCTGGCCTACACCTCAGTTCTTGTCTACACAAATAAATCAAAATAAATCTTTGAAAAAAAAGAAAGCGTCCCTGTGCTTCCAGACGTAGCCCAGGCCCTGACTCATGGCAGGCGCGCTAAAGCAGGGCCCAGCGGCAATCCCTGGTAGCTTCCTCCACCTTCTGCGAGAGGAGGGGCTAAGAAGAGTTCCTGTTGGCAGAGGTGCAGGCTTCCCCTGAGTGTCTCCTTTCTGTTTGTCAGATGCCATCTGGTGTTCTGCTTAGTGTGACTGCAGTCCTTGTTCCCCTCCTGGAAGTCTCCCTACCAGTGGCCTTCTTCAGACAGAGCTGCACCTTCCAGACCAATGACGGGAACCAGTTACCCTCCACCCTCCACCATGCGGGGAGAGACTCTCCTGGAATGGCCGGTCCCTTTCTCAGGTCCACTGGAGCAAGAAGGACTGGGAGATAAGGTGACAACTGCCCTGAGACTAGCACGTGCGCACACCCCACACAGGGGAAAACATGCAGGGGAAATCGCCCAGAAGGGAGGGGGTAGCAGCAGCAGGAGTGACCACAGCAGGGCTGCTTGCGCTCTCCTTTCCCAGAGGGCTAGAGTCTGTTCTGTTCCTCACCTCTCCACAGACCTGCAGACTGGAGTAGGATGGCGCTGGCACAGTAACACCCTTCTGTCACAAACACGCCCCCGTGAAGGAGGGAGGAACATTGCAGTGCAGAGAGGCCCTGTTTCCTCGCCCCCACTTCCATGAAGCCACTTTGGATTACAAAGCCCAGTGTGCCATGAACCCCGCTTCCTGAGAAGGGGAGCTACTGGGAACTGGGGCGGAGTGGAGCACCCAGGGGCCTGTGTAACATGGAAGGCCAGCGGGCCTCTCTCTCCCTTCTCCGGCTTCACCTTGAACCCAGGAAAGTGGAGAAGAGACATGTAGAGACACTTGGAAGAGACATGAGTGAGAGACTCTTGGGGAGGCTGTCCTTGGAGGACATGTGGCAGCCATTACTGATTTATACTTGGATTTTGCATATTTTCCCTCCTTTCACCCCACCTCTCTGAGACTTGCCCTTTCTTGTGGTTTCCTTGTCAGAGGAGACTGAGCCTTGGGGCAGGCTCAAGGCCTCACAATCCCGTTTTAGACTGACCCTGTGTAGCTGAGCATTTGCCCACCAGGGGGTGGGTAATTTTTGGAGTTTTACTAGGAATAACTTTTTTTCTCTTCTCTCCTTTTACACACTAATTTTTTTCTTTTTAAAAAAATGATTTATTTATTTTGGGCCTCCCTTGTGGTGCAACGGGTTAAATGCAGCGCTGTGGAGCTGTCTGCCGCTGCAGCGCCAGCTCGATGCCCAGTAGGGGAGCTTCCCACGTGGCGCGGCAGACCTCTCCTGCCTCGCCTGCTGCTCCCCTCAGCAGTGTGTTTCAGTCCATCTGCTTGTTCTGCTCCCCGCTCTGTCTCTGGGGAGCCCTCTCACTGCCCCACACCTCTGGCTTGCACCCCAGCAAAAATAAATAAATCTTTAAAAAAAAGACTTATTTTATTTATTTATGCATACAAAAGGTGGAGTGTAAGCCAGAGGTGGGAGGAAGGGAGAGAGGATTCACCAGAGATACAGTGGGGAGCAGAACAGGCAGATCTACTGAAATACACTGCTGAGGGCACAGGAGAGGTCTGCTGAGTCATGTGGGAAGCTCCCTGGCAGGCGATAGAACTCTTGCTGCAGTGGCTGCAGATAGCTTCGTAGCACCGAGACTTAACCCCTGAGCCACCACGGAAGCCCAGCCCTTTTACACACTAATTCTATTAAAGATATTTCATACCAAGAGTTGGATTCCTTTGCCAATGGATGGCTGAATCCCTTTCAGGGTGTGGACCCCTTGATAGTTTGGGGCCCCTGGGTGCCCCTCAGTTGTGTGCTAACCACCTGACACCACCCACCTACACCATGCTCTTTAAGTTCAACCCCAACGTGATTAAAGTTGTGTACCTGACATGTACCCATAGGGAAGATGCTGCTGTCTGCCCAGCCCCCAAGATTGGCCTCCTGAATCTGCCTGCAAAAAAGGTTGGTGAAGAACATCACCAAGGTAAACAGTGATTGGACAGGTCTGAGGATTCAGGCATCAGACTGAAGAGAAAAAGACACAAGAGAAGTTTAATAGTTACTTGTATGCCTCCTGTGTACATGGAAAGGAACTAGTCCACCCAGCTCCAGACTCCTCTTAAATAGATCAGCTAAAACAAGGGCCTCCCTAGGCCTTCTTGGAGGTGCAACGGGTTAAGCGCAGCACTATGAAGCTATCCAGAGCCACTGTAGCATGAGTTCGATCCCCAGCCAGGGAGATTCCCACATGGCGCAGCAAACCTCTCCTGCCTTGCCCACTGCTCCCCTCAGCAGTGTACTTCAGTAGATCTGCCTGTTCTGTTCCCCATTCTGTCTCTGGTGAATTCTCTCACCACCCCACACCTCTGGCCTACACCCCAGCTTGTATGCATAAATAAATAAATCTTTAAAAATAAAAAAATAAAACAAGGGCGTGGTGAGGGAGAGGGTGGGGGAGGTGGAAAAAATCAGTTAAGGAAATTACTGGAAGGCACTTAGATAAAGATATCAGATTGAAGTTATGCCTTCTCCTAATAAGAAAGAGAAGCTTTGGTCTTCCTGCCCCAGCAGGGAGACACCTTAAGGAAGGGAGCCGCTCCTTTATGCATGTAAGTGTCTCCCACAAAAGCTCAAGCTCTACCCTGCCTTCACCCCTCTTAGACAATAAACCTTTTGCCAAAAAAACATATTTTGGGGTGACAGTTTTGTTCCCCTATAATGCAGTACCTTTGTAACCCAACTCAATGGGTTCATTCTCTTGGTGGATGTCTGGGCCAAATAAAAGACATTTTGGAGATGGAGGCACAAAAGACAGCTATTTCTTTCCTTGTGAAAAGGAGACAGAGAATCTAGCCTTTCCCAAAATAAACTGTCTCCTAGTGTTAGAGTGCAGGGTGCGGAGCACCCCTGGGGCCCCAAACCTGTCTGCTCAAATGGGGTCTGCCATCCACCACATCAAGACAAAACATATTCTAGTGGGTAAGGTCCGCAATGGAAAGGAACTTAATACAATTAGTGTGCGACAGAGAGAAGAGAAGGGAAAGAATAATTAAAATAGTTTCCACGTGAAATATCCAAGTTACCCAACGCTTTGTGGGGAAATGCCCAGCCAAACAGGGTTGGCCCGAGGCAGGGCCACTGAGGCCCAGAAGCCTGCTGCAAGTCTAAGGAACCTTCTAGTGGGGACCCACAGGAAAGGGGCAGAAGGACCAGGCAAGTCTGGAAGGAAAAGAGCAAAATGAAAATACAGGTCAAGATGAAGGCTGCCATCGTCAGCCTCCCCACTGGCCTCTCACACGTCGCTGTCTCTTACAAGTGTCACCTTCCTTGTCCCCCAAGTCTTGGCTACAAGTCCAAGGCCAAATAGCAAACACAGTTTCTTCACATACTCTGTACCAGGTGCCTCCTCCAAGCCTCCTTTCTGTCTCTTGCTTCTTTCTCTTCTTCCTCTCCTTCTTGCTTCTCAGTCATCTTTATCTTCACCTCCCTGCCCAGCCCCACCCCTCCCCCAGAGATCCCCCTGTTATGCTATCGGGGACAGTTAGGCCATGCTATTGCTTAGTGTGGGCAGGGGTCTTCAAGAACGTTTCTCTGGTGATAACTTCTCCTGGTCCTTATCTTTAGCTTGGGAGGTCTGTGAAAAATATATCTTCAGGGAAGGAGGAAGGGTCACATGCAAGATTCTTATCTCCTCCAGGGTTTGTGTACGAGGTAACCTTTGTCTGGTGACGTGGGACAACTGGGGAAGTTTACCACCATGTGCTCACACCTCCTGCCTTTGCCCTCACATGACAGACCTCAAGGAACTAAGAGAAAGGAGGAAACCCGAAAACACTGAGCGCAGTGGAGATAGTGTTTTAAAAAAAAAAAAGATTTATTTTATTCACAGTACTGGGGTGCAGGCCAGAGGTGCAGGGGGTGAGAATATTCACCAGAGACAGAGCAGGGAGTAGAACAGGCAGATGTACGGAAATATACTGTTGAGGGGAGCAGCGGGCAAGACAAGAGAGGTCTGCTGCGCTACGTGTCAGCTCCCTGGCTGGGGATGGAACTCGTGCTGCAGTGGCTGCGGATAGTTTCATAGTGCTGAGACTTAACCTGCTGCGCCACTAAGGAGGCCCCCCACCCCAAAATTTGAAGCACCAATAATAGGTTTAAGGCAAAGAGCAGTTATTGTAGATCACACGTGCCTGAGCCACCCCCACCCGAGCACAGTGGGGTCCTATGGACAGTCAGTTACCGGGGCGTGGTATCGGAAGCAGCATCACGACTGTGCTGTGGCCTGGGTATCCTGGGGCGCATGCAGAAAGGCTCCCTGCTTCTTCACATGTTGCATGTCTCAATAGCATCTTCATTCTCCAGCAGGAGGTGTGCATTTTAGTATGCTGACGAGTCCCAGATGACTCCTAGGTCAGCCTCCTGCCATCTGCCTCCGCAGGCCCGCAGGTGTCTGCTGGTTCTGCAACCACAGGACAGCAGGATACTCCTACAGGTGGCAGGTCTGTGTCTCCCTAGCGATTGGCTGAATTCTTGTTAGCCTGGGGGCTCAAGCCAGGAAAGTCAGGCCAGCGAGGGCTAGATCCCAGAGGTCTTGGAACAGTAGGAGCCCCCTAAATTTCAAGAAGTCCACTTCCCAAAGTGTAGAGATTTGATTCTAATGATGAAACTCTTGATTTGTTTCTTTCTCCTATATTGACAAGAATGACCTTCGTTTTAAAAATGTTAAAACAGACATATTAAGAGGGAATTGTAGCTTTCCCTTTAAAGACCCCTGTAGGGTGGGCAGAAGAGTTATCGGGTTTTCTGCCTACCCCCTCAGTGATGGGCCTCTGTAAGCCTAACTGCATGTCTGATGGCAGGCGCCTGAAGAAGGGCGTGGCATAGTGGGGTGTAGCGTCGCGTGCGCTTGCACGGGGAGGAAGAGCACAGTAGCAGCGGTGAGAGAGCAGCGCGACAGAAGTGGCAAGAAGCAGAACAGCAGCAGCAGAGAGCCCCGAGAAAGATTTGCCGGAGGCTAGGAGGCCTGCTAGCCTCCCGGCCCCCTCCCCAACCCCCTTCCTGGCGGGACATGGTTGCCTTGCTATGAAAGACGAATAAAGCCTAAAAAGCCACCGAGGGCTCCAGGACTCGTTCTTGCCCATCTGCATGAATCATGGGAACCTGCATTGGTGCCAGGTTGGCACAGTAGGTTGGCACTACAATCCCCAAGTGGCCATGCATGTTTATTCTCTCCCCCCGCCACTAAAATAAAGCAAAGAAGACACAAAACTACCCCAATTCATGAAGAGAACAAGAGAGAGTTCCCCAAGAAGGGACTTCCACCTCTGCTAACTTGGAGTGCCCCTGGTGCTGCAGGCTTTCTGCCCAAGTGAAATGAAATGAGTCCCCCCAAACCAACCAACCCAGCCTCACTCTATAATGTGAAAAGACAAAGGTCACCAGACATGTGAAAAAAGTCTTTAGTATGAAAAAGAGACAAAGACAAATGAAGGGAGGGCAGCAGTACCATAAGAAAGTGTAAGAATTTAGGGAACAGAAGAAAACTCTAAATAACTATTGCTACAGGGTGGTCCCCAGGAAAAGGGGAGGTTCCAGGTTCCCTGCCCCACCCAAGGGAGGGTGGAGCTGATCAGGAGAGCTAAGAAGCTGGAGAAGAGAGAAGAAGCTAGAGAGAGGAAACAGGAGAGGGAAGGAAGCGGGATGGAGGCCAGAAGAGGCCCAAGGAGCAGAGAGACATGTGAAGAAGCTGCACTGGCCTGGACTGATTGAGACAGATGTGGGTGAGAGACCCGTGGGGAGGTGACTATGGCAACGTTGATCTGGATTTTGATTTTGCTCTTTTCCTTGTCTGTTTCTGACCCTTTTATATGGGTCCCCACTGGAAGGTGTTTTAGACTTGCGGCAGGCTTTTGGGCCCTGCTTTGGGCCAACCCCACTTGGGTGGACTTTTACCCACAAGGGGACGGGTGACTTTGGGTGCTTGATTTGAAAACTATATTCTCTGTCTTTTCTGTATTGCACACTAATTGTACTAAAGTTTCTTTCCACTAAAAGTCTTACATGTTTTGTCCTGATGCGGCAGATGGCAGAACCTACTGGCAGATTTGGGGGTTCTAGGGTGGACCTTTCCCTGCCCTGTAACACTACCAGGTATCCTCTGAGCCTGGACGAGGTGACCCCATGCACAGGACAGGATGGCAGGAAAGGGGTGACCAGGGAAGGGGTGAGCTGTGGGACAATAAATACAGGATTATTATGGAGATAGAAACTTCAGTAAAAGATTTTTTTTAAAGATTTATTTATTTATGAATACAAGAGCTGGGGTGCAGGCCAGAGGAGGAAGGGTGAGAGGATTCACCAGAGACAGAGTGGGGAGCAGAACAGTCAGATTGACTGAAATACACTGATGTAGATTTATGGAGTCGATGGAGACTGGGATTTTTGGGTTCACTCTGGGAAAAGTTTCACAAGAGCTCCTCTTTGAGTGGCACGGGTGAGTTTCTCCAAGGCACAGAGCCGTCGAATATGTTTGAAGAACAAGTTTATTGAAGAAGGAGACAGAAGAGCAAAGAGCATTCACATAGGCACGAGTGGGCAGGAAGAACCGCCTCGGAAGGGGCAGGTTTGCTAAGAGAGGCCTGAATGGTTGCAGGCGGGCAGCCTTGAGGGGAGCTGCCCTGCTGAGGGAGGTCAGTGAAGTCCTGGCACGATCATGGGCAGGCAGGAGCCGCTGCCCCGCAGAGGGACAGAGAGTTGGTGGAAAGAAGCACCTGCATAGTCACAGGCGGGCAGGGCTGCCCCGAGGCAATGCAGGCATCACCTTTTTTTTTTTTTAAGATTTATTTATTTATGCACACAAGCTGGGGTACAGGCCAGAGGCGTGGGGCGACAAGAGGGTTCACCAGAGACAGAGTGGGGAGCAGCACAGGCAGATCGACGGAACACACTGCCAAGGGGAGCAGTGGGCAAGGCAGGAGAGGTCTGCCGCGCCATGTGGGAATCTCCCCGGCCGGGCGTCGAACTCGCGTCGCCGCTGCCAACAGCTCCACAGCGCAGCAGCGCTTAACCGCTGCGCCACCAGGGAGGCCCTAGGGATCACACTTATAAATGATGGAGGAGACAGGATCACAAGATTAGAGCCACACAGGAGGTGGGGGTAGAAGGGATCAACACAAGCACCTTAGGTATAAGAGGCTATGGTGTGTACGGAGTGTCAAGACAATCTCTGGCCCCTTTCTACTCCTGATGAACAACAAACAAGCCACTCCTGGAAGGTGTGAGCCCCCCCCTAAGAGAAAACTATGTAAGTGCGATGCCTGCACTGGCTGGGGCAGCAGCCTCACTCCTGTCTGCCCACCTGTGACCATGCAGGCGCTTCTTTCCACCAACTCTCTGTCCCTCTGCGGGGCAGCGGCTCCGTGCTCATGTCGGACTTCTCTTCATTGCGCTCCCTCAGCAGGGCAGCTCCCCTCAAGGCTGCCTGCCTGGGATGGTGCAGATCTCTCTTAGCAAACCTGCCCCTTGCGAGGCGGTTCTTCCTGCCCACTCGTGCCTATGCGAGTGCCCTTTGCTCCTCTGTCTCCTTCAATAAACTTGTTCTTCAAATATATTCGACAACTCTGTCCCTTGGAGAAACTCGCCACGTGCTGCTCAAAGAGGAGCTCTGGTGAAACCTTTCCCGGAGTGAACCCAAGAACTGTTACAGGGCAGGGAGAGGAACACCCCCGGAACCTCCAAACCTGCCTACTCTAAATAGGTTCTGCCATCCGCTGCATCAATACAAAACACATAGGACCTTTTGTGGAAAGAAACTTTGACAAAATGAGAAAAGACAGAGAAGACAAAGGATAAAGTATCTAAGTCAAGCACCTCGTGGGTAAAAGTCCACCCAAATGGGATTGGCCCAAAGCATGGCCCAAAATCCTGCCACAAGTCTAAAATACCTTTTAGCAGGAACCCATGGAAGAGGGTCAGAAACAGCCAGATAATTCTGGAAGGAATCAAAACACCTTTGTCAGGGACCCATACAAAAGGGTCAGAAACAGCCAGACAATTCTGAGAGGAATGGAGCAAAATCAAAACCAAGTAGTCACCTCCCCGGGTCTCTCACCCACATCTGTTTCAATCAGTCCAGGTCAGTGCAGCTTTTTTATATGTCTCTCTGCTCCCTGTGCCTCTTCTGGCCTCCATCCTGCTTCCTTCTCCTGTATTCTGTGTGTCTTCTGTGTGTGTCCCTTCTCTCTTCTCCAGCTTTTTATCTCCTGCTCAGTTCCACCCTCCCTTGGGTGGGGCAGGGAACTTGGAACACTCCCTTTCTTAGGGACCACCCTGTTACAGAACCACAATCTCCGTCAACTCCATAAATCTACATCACACTGCTGAGGGGAGCAGTGGGCAAAACAGGAGAGGTCTGCTGGGCCATGTGGGAAGCTCCCTGGCCGGGATAAGGGATAACTAACTCATGCTGCAGTGGCTGCTGATAGCTTCATAGGCTGAAATTTAACTCCTTGCCCACCAGGGGGGCCCTTCCGTAAAAGGTTTGGAAGTTTAGAGAATTCACCTGATAGATGGTTAATAGTTTAAAAAAAAAAAAGTGCAGAGAAAATGGAAGGGGAGAATCATTAAACAACAAAATAATTCCCAAAGACAATGGACAGAATTTTCAAACATGAAAGGGACACCAAAAATCTCACACAATGAGTGGATAAGAGACCCACGTTTAAGTGCCATCATGGTGAAATTTTTAAATAGCAGTAACAAAGGCAAGATCCTAAAAATCTTCTTTAGTGGGGGAAAAAATAAGCTGACATGTGAAAATACAAGAATCAGACTGGACTCATGGTTCTCATTAGTAAAGTCTAGAACAATGCTTTCAACAGTCTTAAAAAAGGCAATTTTCAGGCTTCCCTGGTGGTGCAGGAGTTAAAGTCTGAGCACTATCAAGCTTTGGGCAGCCACTGCAGCCTGAGTTTGATCCCCGGCCAGGGAGCTGACCCGCATGGCACAGCAGACCTCTCCTGTCTCGCCCGCTGCTCCCCTCAGCAGTGTATTTCAGTCCATCTGCCTGTTCTGCTCCCCGCTCTGTCTCTGGTGAATCCTCTCACCCTCTGCACCTCTGGCCTATACCCGATCTTGTATGCATAAATAAATAAAAATAAGGGCCTCCCTGGTGGTGCAGCAGTTAAGCACTGTGCTATGGAGCTGTTGGCAGCGGAGACGCGAGTTCAAAGCCTGGCCGGGGAGATTCCCACATGGTGCAGCAGACCTCTCCTGCCTCGCCCGCTGCTCCCCTCAGCAGTGCATTTCCTTCGATCTGCCTGTGCTGCTCCCCACTCTGTCTCTGGCAAACCCTCTCGCCACCCCACACCTCTAGCCTGTACTCCCGCTTGTATGCATAAATAAATAAATCTTTAAAAAATAAAAATAAATCTTTTTTTTTCTTAAAAGGCAATTTTTAACCAAGGAGTCTATATCTGTCCAAATTACCCCTGAGAACATTAATATTTAGACCTATTTAGAGGAGGTCAGGAGACCAGAGAGACAGACCCGCACGCGCATGCACACAGCAGACTGCAGAATCCAGCAGGTCTGGCCTCTTCCAGGGGAGGGGATGCTACCTGCCCTGGGGTTTCGGGAGGGAGGTTTCCAGAGGTGCCATGGGGGTTTCCAGCCTTGGCTTGGGGAAGTGCACTGGGGTCTCTTCGAGAACTCACTTGCCAATCTGTCCTTTCTTCTGTTGTTTTGTTTCCAAATAGATCTTATTTTGTTTGCTTGCTTTTGTTTGAGGTAAATGTTATTCAGGTGTGAGGGTGGAGCTGTGATGCTGTGAGGCTGAGGAAGGCAGGATATCTACAGGCCTCAACTCTTACTGGAGATGTGATGCAACAGAGTAATAGTGTAAACAAAGGGGAAGGAGGGAGGGAGAGAGGGAGGGAGGGAGGAGCCAAAACATCCATGAAGAGGACCTAGGCCCGTTGCTTGTGGCAGGGAAGCAGCAGGCCCAAATTAAGGCAGAAGGGCAGAGGGTCCCTGAGGAAAAAGGAGCCTCAATACTCAGTAAATACAATACTCAGTATGCTGAAAAATTGACAGTGAACTTGAGGAAGTGATAATGACTACTAAGGAGAAGAAAAAAGGAAAGAAGAAACGCAACCTGGAACTCTATGAAAAACTGAAGCAAACTTCCAAGCAAACTTTCCATGGCTCCATGTAAGTCCTATTTACATTGTCACAAGTGTCAGTGCTATTTATTGGATTTCCTCTTTCAGAACCAGCTGTAGGCAAAACATGAAGACCTCACTGTGGTTAGAAAAATGGAATATAGATGTTATTAACATGAGATTTAAAGTAAATGTTAGAAGGTGGGAAGGGAAGACACCAGGGGGAGTGGGCGTGATCTGGCCTCCTCCTCCAAAGTGATGAGTCAAAACTGTAACCGGGAAAAGGATCTAAAAACTATCACCAGATCAGAGCTTCTCTCAGCTGGCTCTGGGTCCAACCATCCACCACCACCAATGCAAACAAAAGGGGCCTTGGGTGCAGCCAAAAGAAGGAAACCAATTTATTCTAAATAACAGGGTGGACGGAGAGGCCCCATTCTTGATGTCTGGTGTCAGGTGGAGTGGCAGTTACACGCGCCAGCACTCCCACAACAAAGAAGAGCTAGAGCCTTGCTCCCCTCTTAAGGCCCCCCAGAAAATGGCCTCTCTGCTCCACCTCCTTCCTAGCAGGCACCTCGCTCAGAGCATCAGGGGCCGAGTTAGACCAGAACTGTGCCCAACATCCTATCGGACCTCGGGGGCTGGAATTCAGTTCTGAGACAGAGGTGGACAGATTAAGAAAGATGTAAATATGGGGCCTCCTTAGTAGCGCAAGGGTTTAAGTCTCAGCATATGAAGCTATCAGCAGCCACCGCAGCACGAGTTCGATACCTGGCCAGAGAGGTTCCCACCTGGTGCAGCAGCCCTCTCCTGTCTCACCCGCTGCTCCTCTCAGCAGTGTCTTCAGTCAATTCGCTTATTCTGCTCCCCACTCTCCCACACCTCTGGCCTACACCCAAGCTCTTGTATGCATAAATAAATCTTAAAAAAAAAAAAGTAACAGAGCTAATCACAAAGTTATTTTTATTTTACCTAGGGGAACTAAACAAAAACAGCTATATTACCATGTTGGCAATAGGGGGATGGTGGTTTGCACAGTCTAGTGAACTAAATCCTCATCTTTCGTAGTTATAAATCAAGAGAGCCTGTTTAAAACTGAGAAATCTAGAAACAGCAGCCTAAGTATATTCCTTAGAGATAAGGAGTTACTCCCCGAATAAAGAGCTAAACAAGTGAGAAGCAGTTGCCTCAGAGAAGCAGACTAGAGGAGGAAGGATGAGGTGAGGCCCATTCTCTGCAAGCTTTTCTGTTTATTTTTAACCGTGTGCATGAATTACTTTGATATAAAATAATTAGATATGGAGGTAGATGCAGAGAGCTTTGATGTTGCAGGTGAGTTCTGGGGGCCAAATTCAGATGAATCAAACCCCGGGGCTATGCGATTCCTTGCAGGTAGGACTGAAAACAACCCCGATAAAGGAGGAGGACTTGGAGATAAGAAAATGTTCTGATTTTCACAGAGACAGAAGGTATTTCTGGAAACTACAGACCAAACGACTCAATATAGAATCCTGGCAAAATTCTTGCACAGATTATTAAACAGATGGTTTAGGAATGCTTTGTGATTTATTTATTTATTTATACTCTGCCTCGTTCCAGAAAGAAGGATTTGCAGCAGTGTATGGAGATACATTCAATACAAGATTTTTCAAAAAAATTAATGAGAAATGAGTCTCAAAAAGTTCAATGTTATTACGTGACCCAGAAAATCCACTTGTAGGTCTAGACCCAAGAGAACTGAAATATGATCACAAATATATGGTCACAAATGTTCATAGCACCATTATTCAGAATAAACAAAAGAAGCGGGAACCCACGTGATGATTGGAAACACAAAGTGGCATAGCTGGGTGAGGGAATACTATTCAGCCATGAAAAGGAACAAACGACTGATTATGCTGCAACATAGGTGAACCTGGAAAATGTTATGTAAGTGAATGAAGTCAGATGTACGAGACCACATGGTTCCACTGATACGGAATGTCCAGTGTCGGCAAATCCACACACAGAGTAAGCAAACAGTTACCCAAGACTGAGGGAAGAGGTACTGGGAACAACTGCTAGTGGGTGTAGAGTTTCCAACTGGGGTAATAAAAATGCTCTGGAGTTAGGCGGAACCTCTGTGAGGGTCATACAGCCTTGTGAAGACACTAAACACCAGGGAACGGTGTGTTTTGTACAGATGAATTTTGGGATGTGTGAATGATATCAATTAAAGAGGTTGATTATTATGGCACAAATGAGGAAAGGAGGGTGAAAAGAACAGAAAAATAAAGGGAAGCCAAACTAGTACACACAGTCTACCTTAAACTCCCATCGATGTGATAAAGCGGGACCATGACAGAGAGTTTTCCAGCAGCTAATATAAGCTTGAAAAATAGTGTTAATTAAATGATTGCCAGCATCAAGAAGATAAACATGAACTGTTTGCTCAGGTGACTCACCGCTTTTCTTGGTGCTGACACCCAACAGAAAGCTCTTCCACGTGTCTTCTTTGGCAACCCCCCACAACTCCAGTAAGATATCCTAGGGTCACTGAAACTAGGCATAAAGCCCAAGTATAAATCAGTGAAGGCCCTTTGATGGGGGTTTCAGTGGTGCAGGCTACGCAAGCAGTTCTCAGTGGTAAAATGTATATTCTCTGGAGCTGTGTTTCCAGCAGTGGCTGCACAGTAGGAAGCCCTGGGACACTGCAAAATGCCAACGAGGCCTCCATCCAATTGGAGCCTGATTTTTGTGAGCTTTTGGCTGATTCTGTGTATAGGCCACTGCTGGCTGAAGACATGAACTGGGGGCCTCTCTGGTGGTGCAACAGGTTAAACACAGTGCTGTGGAGCTATAGGCAGATGTGCACGAGTTAGCCACGCTTGCTACTCCCTTCGGCAGTGTAGTTCCTCCTGTTCTGCTCCCCACTCTCTCCCCTCTCACCGCCCCACACCTCTGGCCTGCACCCCAGCTTGTATGCAAAAATAAATAAATCTTAAAAAAAAAAAAGACATGAATTGGACATCCTCATGAAGGATGTCCTGGATAAACACTGTTTCTTGCCTCAGTCTTTCGTAAACTCAAGGTTATAGCAATTAAACACATATTTGTGTAGCTAATATTTTCTAAACGACCATGTGCCAGGGAGGTGTGGTGCCATGCCCCTTAGATATAAGAACTAGTGCGGGATCCAACCTCTACCCTCAGGTTGATCCAAGTTACACTCCAGCTGGCGACCACAAGGAAGGGCGGTTAGCAAGGACTTGCAGGGAACACAGGTGGGCCCCTGGGGCAGTGGGGGCAGGTGGAGCCCTCCTGGAGGAGCAAACAGCTCCTCTGAGACCTGAAGGGGATCAAAAAAAGGGGGGGATATAGGGAATGGTGCATGGGGTTCAGTGTTTTTCTCAGTGATTTGGATGATTATACCTTATGAGTGCGAAGGGTCACCCTTACCCTGAGCCAACGGCCGGAACAGGCTTCTGTGCCCTGGGATCTGAGGCTCGCTGAAGGGAAGTGGGGAAGGCTGCCCAGGGCCAGCAGCAACACACGGATGTCCGCGTAGGGCTCTGCAAGTGCTCACATCTAATCCACTGCAGCGTTGTGAGGATCTGACATGTTGGAGTTGAAGAAAATTAGACATATATATTTTTAAAGATTTTATTTACTCATGCGTACAAGAACTGGGATGTAGGCCAGAGGTGCAGGGGGTGGGAGGATTCACAAGAGACAGATAGGGGAGCAAAACGGGGCGGAACTACTGAAATACACTGCTGAGGGGAGCAGTGGGGCGACAGGAGAGGTCTGCTGCACCATGTGGGTTAGCTCCCTGGCCAGGGATCGAACTTGTGCTGCAGTGGCTGCGGATAGCTTCATAGTGCTGAGACTTAACTCGCTGCACCACCAGGGAGGCCCAGAAAATTAGACATATTAATGTCGAGGGGTTGCCCTGAGTTGGCACAGCCAAGTGTGGCACCAAACCTAGTCCAGGTCCTGCTATCATTCTCCCAAGTCCACTCTTCCAAGCACTGTATCTGGAGTCCACAAGTCAGCTACACAGAGCCAGACAGGAGACTTGGTTCCCCAGCAGCCCCTGGGTGGGGCCATGTTAAGAGCCCGAGCCTGAGCCCAAGTCTGAGGTGTGGACGTAGGACCGCGAATGTGAAAGGCAGATGGTGCCATGGAAGGATCCAGACTCTGGGGTCAGAAGACTAAGACTCAGAATTCAGTCAACAACCCTCTGGGCCTTCCCAGTCATACCTCGTGATCTAGCTTTCTGCTCTTGATTGATTTGAAAGGCACCTTGTAATGTTTGGCTCCTCTGCTTGATTGACCAGGCAGTTCTGACCTCATATAGGAATGCAGAAGTATAGGTAACAAAAATGGTGGCCTAATAGGCCACCTAGAATTAGCAGACCCCCACACAGGGACCCATATGCAGCCTGTCACTAACCAAAACATCACAGAACACTTCCTTCATGCACTAAGAATCATGTGATGGTGCAAGTGTATTCTCAACACAGTGATTAAAATTAACATGCCTGACAATGCCAAATGTTGACAAGGATGCGGAACAAGTAGAACTCTACTAGGAATGTTCAGTCTCTTTGGATAACTGT
Source organism: Scalopus aquaticus (assembly GCA_004024925.1). NCBI lineage: Eukaryota > Metazoa > Chordata > Mammalia > Eulipotyphla > Talpidae > Scalopus > Scalopus aquaticus. The sequence goes on from PVIJ01001674.1 coordinate 66,406, forward strand.
ATGGCATCACCTAGGAAAGCTAAACCAGTCCTAAGACCTAGCGATTTCACTTCTGGGTTGATAGTCAATGGAATGACAGCTTCTGGCCACCAAGACAAGTACATGAATGTCACAGCAGCTTTATTTACAATAGCTCCAAAATAGGAACAACTTGAATGTTCGTCAACAGGAAGTAAGATAAATTGTAACATATGGGTGATGGAATATTATACAGCAATGAAAAATAACAAACAACTGCTCTCTTAGACATACCATTAAGCAAGCACACTACTGTTTCTGAAGTGGGTGCTGGAAGTGTTCTATATCTTGATCTGGGTGTGGTCACCTGGATATGTACACATGTGAAAATTCAATTTGTTTACTCAAGACTTGCACACTTTAATGTATGCAAGTTTAACCTCAGTAAATTTATTTTCAAAAAGTTGTATATCATAGGCTTAGTAGAGTAGGCACACAATAAATGGATATGAAAGTTTCTAGAGAGGAGGAGTCAGCAAACCCACTGGACTGTGTATGGATTAGACTCCTCAGGACCACTGGCACAATGCTGGGACTCTCCCCTTTCCCAAATTTCAAGCAGGTCATTGACAAGCAGAACATGATATGATGGGGATAAGGATGGCAAGGCGTCAGGAATACAGGGTGAATGAAGAATGGCTGAAGGAAGTGGCGAGGATGATACCGGGAACAGTACTATTCATTTATTTATTTTGGAACAGTACAATTTAGGACAAACATCAAGAGTGAGTTCACATAGTGAAAGGCTCCCTGAAGGCTGGGGATTAGATTTTCCCTTTGTGGCCCTAGAGCAGTGATTCTCAAACATCTGAGTCCTCTGGAGGGCTTATTAAAACAGATCGCAGACCTGCTCTGGCCCCCCACCCCCTAATCCTGAGCTGCTGACTCAGCAGGTCTGGGGCAGGCCCAGAACCTGCATTTCTAACAAGATCCGAGGACATGTTGATGCTGCTGGTCCAGGGACACGTCTGACTAGTTACTGTTCCAGGGCACAAAACCAGATGGCATTTTGTGTTAGCAAAATAAGAAGCCTTGAAAACCTGGTGTGCCAACTCCCGTCGATGTTTCCTCACAGTAAGGGAAGTCATACTGTCCCCATTTTAGAGAGGAGGAAACAGGCTTAGTTTCTCATGGGTCTCACAGTCTGAACTAGACCCCTCTGACTCCAAGCCTGGGCAAGCGGAAGCTGAGGCTGGGTGGCCAGCGGCAGGGATGTAGTAGATGGAATTCCATTTCTGGCTGCTACACACTTTCAAAGAGCCCTCCTAACTTTCTTTTCTTTCCTTTTTAAAGATTTACTTAAGTTATTTATGCATACAAGAACTGGGGTGCAGGCCAGAGGTGGGGGCAGTGAGAGGATTCACCAGAGACAGAGTGGGGAGCAGAACTGGCAGATCGGCTGAAATACACTGCTGAGGGGAGCAGCGGGGAAACAGGAGACGTCTGCTGCGCCATGTGGGAAGCTTCCTGGCTGAGGATCCAACTCATGCTGCGGTGGCTGCCAGTAGCTTGATAGCCTGAGACTTTAACCCCTGCGCCAACAGGGAGGCTCCAGCCCTCCTAACTTTCAAAGTTAGACTAGCTTCAACTCGTACCCAGAAACACCAGCACAGAGCAGCACTAAGTGACTGTCAGGTACTGTGCAGCATTGCATATGGTCACTGGTCTAATTCCATGATGCTCCAAGGCTCTTACCTGTTCTGGTCTTCTGCCTCTTGGCAGTTGAGGTGTCATGCCTTACCCTCCAGGTAGGCTGAGTGCTAGATTCATCCGGATATTTGGCAAAGGAGTTTCATTGAATAAACAACCTCTGCTGCTGTGTTTGTGTTCAGGAGGACAGGATGGCTGGGTCACCCAGGTGCACTCCCTGGCATGAAGCTGAGTACAACCGCCCCATGCCAATGCAAGACAGAGCCTGTCAAGCTACTGTCCACGCTGGCCAGCAAGGCAATCTTGTGGGGGCTGAGAAGACAGCAATCTGGAGTTGGGGGAGGGGCGGCCTCCTGCCCAAGTGGCTAGAGGACCGCCAGGATGTGCTTAATGACCTTGAACTGGAGCCTTCACTCTGCGCTGCTCCTGCCTGGCCTCCCGAGAGTCTGGGCAGCGCAGACCAGAGAGCCCGGGGGACAACGGCAGCCCGTGGTCACTTAGAGGAGCCTGCCAAGCATGAAATCGGGCTCAAGTCCCAGTGACTTCCGTCTAGGCTGCAAAAATCAGACTTCACTTTGTGCATTTTTTGATAGTTAAAGTGTTCAATTCTCACAGGAACATTACCAGAAACAAAAACCTGCATCAAGGGTTCATACGCTAAGGAACCTGGGCAGCTGTGATGCAGGTAAAAGGACCTGGGAGACTACTGAGCTCTTATTTCACTGAGTTAATGATCTACTTTCTTTCGAGTATTTCCAGGGTGTAGCTCACCTGTCCATGGTGCAAGACACTCTGTTGACTGGCTGCTTGTCAGCTTGCAGGTGCAAGGGCAGGGTCTGCAACAGCAGCAGGAGACAGATCGTCAGCACTGGGACAGGTTGGGATTCCCAAGGAGGACCCCTAGAAAAGCTTCCTGGTGGAGGGGACCATGGAGGCTAAAGAACAAATTTCAGTCTCTAAGAGCTTGAGAACCCTCCACTCCTGCAGATCCTTTCTGCCCATCTATTTGGTCTTTGCATATTCTGGGACCTCAAACTGCTTTCCAGAGCATATGAGGGACAGGGATACACCTCCTCTTCCAGTTTATAGGGAGAGGACTCAGCGTGGGTGAGCAACCATGCAAGCTTTTTTTTCTTTTTTTAAAGATTTATTTATTTATGCATACAAGAACTGGGGTGTAGAGGTGAGAGGATTCACCAGAGACAGAGTGGGGAGCAGAACAGGCAGACTGACTGAAATACACTGCTGAGGGGAGCAGCGGGCGAGGCAGGAGAGGTCTGCTGCGCCATGTGGGAAGCTCCCTGGCGGGGGCTCAAACTCGTGCTACAGTGGCTCTGGACAGCTTCACAGTGCTGTAACTTAACCTGTTGTGCCACCAGGGAGGCCCCATGCAAGGTTTTGTCTTTCAAATTTGCTTTGTCCTGATCCACAGCACAGAGGAAACAAGGTGAGAGTCGGTCCTGGGGAAACATCAGTGGGAGCTAAGATATGTCCACGAAACCAGTAATGATTGGGAGGGAATTGTGCAATTCCCAAGCGATTTGTCCTTGCTACGTGCCAGGCACGCTGCAAGGGAGAGTGGGCAGAGTTAGAGCCCCAGGTCAGTGCAGCCAGGGACTAAACACTCAGGCTGAGCAACGGAGCGAGGGCTGTCAGGGGGAGGGGCAGTGGGTGAGGAGGCGCATGGACCCTAATAGCCGACACTCTGAAGACTGGGGGAGTGGGTCAGGGGCTCACTGGAATCTGGGGTTTGGACGGAACATCCCTGCGAGAGGTTTCTGGAAGAAGCAGACAATGGGATGGTGCTGGAAAACAAAGGCGTGGGAGAAAGACAAGAGGGCAAGCAAAACCTTTCCAACCCTTGTCTTCCCAAAGCCAGTTCGAGGACCGCCTCTTCCAGAAACCCTCTGAGGAAAGGGAGCGACTCCCCCACTCAAAGCGCCCATCGCAGAATGAACCTCATCGAGGTACTTGTTCCCTTATCCGTTGTCTCAGCTCAAGGGCTGCAACCCAAGAAAGAAAGAAACAGAGAGAGAAAGGGAAAAAAAGAAGGAAGAAGGAAAGAAAAAGAAAAGAGGGCGCTGATGCAAAGGCTGGGTATTGTGCCATGGGCGCTCTCACTTTTTTATTACTTTTTTTAAAGACTTATTTTATTTATTTATGCATACGAGACCTGGGGTGTGAGCCAGAGGTGTCAGGGGTGAGAGGATTCACCAGAGACAGAGCGGGGAGCAGAACAGGCGGATCTACTGAAACACACTGCTGAGGGGAGCAGAGGGTGAGACAGGAGAGGTCTCCTGCACCTGTGGGGGTTGGGGGGGTGTTAAACTCATGTGGTGGTGGCTACAGCTTGATAGCACTGAGACTTTAACCCCTGCGCCACCAGGGAGGCCCTATTATTAATACTTTTTCCTTTTTTTCCACTTTTTGGGGCCTCAAACTTTGGACAATATTAAATGTAGACATAAAGAAAGGAAACAAGCCTCATAGTTTCTTAAATTCCTGATGCCAGAAATTCAGGGAATCTAAAGCAAGACAGAAAGAAGATGACGGGCGGTGAGGGTGGAGAGGATAAATGGAGAATAGTGGGCACAGGAGAAAAGAGATTCCAAAGAGCAGCAATACGACAGGTGGCTGGTCGACAGAACAGAAACAGGATACCACCAGCAAGGGCGAGTCTACAGGTGACATTTCCTAATCGTATGCTTGGCCTAAGTTTACAGTTGGTTTACTTTTTATTAGCTTTTTTCAGCTCTTTTATTGAACTGGAACTTACAGTAAAAGGCACAAATCGTAAGTATGCAAACCGATGTGGTTTTACCTCCCAGATTAAGCTTAGACTGTTCCTGGCACTTCAGTCACTGCTGCCTCACTGGACCAGGGTCATGGCTGACATGGGCAGAGGAGCTGAACCAGCAGGGCGCTGCAGCTGGGAAGCCCCATCGAAGGAAATTATAGAGGACTTCAGGCATTTGCACCAGAGAAACCAAGGGCTGGGGCAAGATCATCAGGTGTGCGGAGGACTAACGTGCACAGCCACGGAGATTACCTGAGGTGGCGGGAGGAGCAGCTACAGGAAGGAGCACTTCGGTTCATCATAAAGCGCTGCCTACGCCTAGAGCTGACCCGCACTGGAAGCAGCCCAAGAGGAAATCATAAGGTCCCCATAAGGAAATCAGAAGAGGTGTCGTCAAGGACAGGACTCACAAGCATTTATCACTGGAGGAAATCCTTGGAGATTAGTCCTTCCAACTCTGAGCTTCCACAGTTCTGCAATTCTGTGAAAGTGGCAGAGAGGACAATGATTATGATTTGGTATATGTGTGTATTTCTTTTTTCCCAAAGGACAACTTTTTCTTTTCTTTTTGTTTTAAAGATTTATTTATTTACGCATACAAGCTGGGGTGTAGACCAGAGGTGTTGGGTGGTGAGAGGATTCATCAGAGACAGAGTGGGGAGCAGAACAGGCGGATAGACTAAAGCACACTGCTGAGGGGAGCAGCGGGCTAGGCAGGTGAGGCGCCCTGTGGGAAGCTCCCTGGCCGGGTATGGAACTCTTGCTGCAGTGGCTCTGGATAGCTTCATAATGCTGCGCTTAACCCCTTGCGCCACCAGGGAGGCCCAGGACTACTTTTTCTCAATTACAATTGCTAAGCAGGCCCACCATTACCACCATTTAATAAATCACTCTCAGCACCTATAGTCTGAGCAGAGGGAACCCTGGGTGTGCCCCCCTGGTGCTCAGACTAGAGCCATTGGAGCAGATGCTGTGGCACACCTGTGAGTAGGGCTAGCGCCTGCAAGAGAAACTGGTTGCCCCCAACTCATGCCAAGTTGTAATGGGGACACCCACCCACCTACCTCCTCAGCCCTTCCAGCCCTGGCCACCTGGTGAGTGAGTGGACCCCACGCCAGGGATCCAGCCACTAATAGACACAGAGGCGACACCTTCCCGCTCTGCCTCCAGAGATGGAGGACCGGTGTCTGGATTCCCTCAGGAACAGGACACACAGGACCACCGGTCCTAGGGCCACTTGTGGGGAAGGGCAAGGACTCCCAGTCCAGGGGTCAACACTCTCCAACCTCACCCCATCTTGGCTTTTTCCATTTAAAAAAATTTTTTTTTGCCCCTAGAATTCTCTTTTTCTTCTAGAGGGTTATTTCAGAATTCCTCCTAGAATTCTTGCAGGTCGCTCCGTCCCGCACCTGTTCAGGGCGCAGACAGATGAGGCAGGTAAAGACAGGCTCTCGGACCGCGCTGGAGCTCAGAGCAGAGCTGATGGAGGCTCCGGGTTTTCCGTGAAAAGGGCAACGGGCTCACTCTCTAGCGGTTAAAATGAAAACCACTACTCTCCCAGGGAGCACTGTAGGTGGATTTTGCCTTCTATTCCGGGGAGATGGGGCCACTGTCTGACCCTTGACGTCCACTTGTGAAGCCCCAAGGTTTAAGCCGGAGGGCTGGGGGTTTCCTCCACCTCCAAAGCCCAGGTCGGGTGGGTTTCGGGTGGTCGGGAGAGACTTGTGGCTCTCCTGGGACTGGGGGACTGCGGGGAGACCCTGCTTTCCAGGTGCGGTGTACATTCAGGGCCTCCTGGGTTTTCGGTGTGCCCAACTCTAAAACGGGGGCTCAGGCCCCTCGGACCGTGGGGGCGGTATGAGGATGCTGACGGCCCGGGCGCCGGCGAGGAGAGAGGGGTGATGAGCTGCTCCCGAAGCTGGGGGCTGGCGAGCCCATGCGCTGGGCGGGCGGGGACCGCGGCCGCCCGGCCTCGCACCAGGAGGCGCGGCCGCAAAGCGGTGCCTGGGCGGCGGCGGCGCCCCCGCCTCCCCCCCTCTACCCTGGGCCCGAGGGCGGGGCCCCTCGCCGGGGGCCGCCCCGCCCCGCCCCTCCCTCCCGGCCGCCGGCCTCCCTAGCCCTGCCGGCCCCCGCGGACTGGCGGGCGGGCGGCGCGGCACTCGGGCACCGGCGTGCGCTCCGAGCCAGCCGTTGCAAGCCTGCCGGCCGGGGCCATGGGCTGCGACGGCCGCGTGTCGGGGCTGCTCCGCCGCAACCTGCAGCCCACGCTCACCTACTGGAGCGTCTTCTTCAGCTTCGGCCTGTGCATCGCCTTCCTGGGGCCCACGCTGCTGGACCTGCGCTGCCAGACGCACAGCTCGCTGCCCCAGATCTCCTGGGTCTTCTTCTCGCAGCAGCTCTGCCTCCTGCTGGGCAGCGCCCTCGGGGGCGTCTTCAAGAGGACGTGAGTGCTGCCCGCGCCCCCGGCCCGCAGCTATCGCCCCCGCGCCGCGCGCCCCCTCCCCAGCCCCCTCGCCCGCCGCCCGCGTCCCGGCCGCCGTCGCCCACGCCCCGGGAGAGGCGCGACCCCTCCCCGCAGCCGCGCTGCGCTCGAGCCGGATGGCTGCCCCCTCCTCTGCCCCCGCGCTCCCGCCAACTCTCCGGAGACTGAAGGTGACTTCTGGATTATTTATTTGCCTTCACTCACCCCGGCGAGGGGAAACCCAGCTCTCCCTGCCGCCCCCGCCCGCTCCCGGCGGGGAGCGCGATGGAGTTGGCGGAGGCGGGGAGGATCCCCTCCTGCGCTGCGGGTCTGAGGTGGGTCCGCGGCCCTTGCTGCCGGGGGCGGAACTGGAGTGAGAGAGAGGAGAGTGGGAGTGTCACCTCAGGGGCCCTGCTAGTTCCTGGAGCTGGCTGTGACTTGACAGCGCCCTGGGGCGGGCTCCGCTTCAGCCTGCCGGTGCGAGATCAGCTGACACAGGCTGTCCCTTCTCCCGGGTGGCCACAAGCGGGTGGGTCCGTGTGGCTCTGCTCCCGGGAGAGCCAGGGTGCCCGCCTTGGCGCCTGGAGGGAGAACCCTTCCGCCCCTGAGACACGGAGTACCTCGCCTCTCCCGCCGCGTAGGGGAGCGCTGGTGTCTCGTTGGGTAAAGTGACCCTCCATCCCTGGTGCCAGGGTCCTCGCCTCCCCAACCCCAAGTTCTTTCTGTGCCCCAGGCAGAGCTTTGGACTCTGCCAGAGCTGCCCCTTGGGCACCATTGCAGCGTGTCGAGGTAGGGCTCAAATTGGACAGAGCCCCCTGGGAGGCACCCACTGGAAAGGCAGCGGGGATTCACTCTCCCAGTGCGGGGGGCGGGGGGGGGGGGGGGGGGGGGCTGGGGGGTGGGAAAGAGCCCCAAAGCAGGCAGGCAACGGAGGAATTGCAAGCCCTGCAAACCGAAGCGGCTGGAGAGCGCTCTCCTCCCAGCTCCAGCAGGTAGTTTCCTGGACTGCAGGCCCTGTAGGCGGCAGTGGGCAGGGGACCAGAACTACTCCCGGCCATCCCAGAGAAGCCTCTGGGGGCCTCATCTGGTCCCAGGACTCTTCCCCGTTTTGGCTCACTCTTGGAGGGATCCCAAGTATGGGTTGGCTTGTCCAGGTCTCTTCCGGAGCTGATGGAGAGGAGTACAGGTGTCATAGATGCAGCACACCTTGTCACCAAACTGACAACACAGTGTCAGCTAGGGAGTGACTCTCTTTGTGACCAAAGTCCTCTGGCCAACCAAAGAATTCTCTTAAGTATCAAGCCTCCTTGTGTACACTAGTGTTTCTGTGGGGTTTGTGGGCTTAGGTGTCCAAGGGATTCAAGGAAGAAACTCAAGATCCATTCGGATTCAGCCTAGAGGTTTAATTAAAGATTGTCAGGATTTTTTGTAATAAATATTTTGATCTACAAAAACTCCCCTCCCCAGAATGGAGTGCAAACAACAGGAAAGGGGGTGAGGGTGGTTCTGAGTGGCAGGTGGGCACACCCGGTATCGTGAAAACGGCGGACGCACACCTGCTGGACACCTCGTTCTCCCTTGCCTGTGCTTCGCCAGGGTTCCTTACTCAGCTGGGGGCCCTAAGCAGCCCCCAGGGAAACCAGTACACAGAGAAGAAAATTGATATGGTAACAATAACCGCTTTATTGATCACTTACTGTGTGCCAGACGCGGTTCTTAATACCGCACATATATCAACTCATTTAATCTTCACAGCAGCCCTGTAAAATAGGTTATGTCCATGCCCCACAGCTATTAAGAGGCCTAGCTGGGATTTGAACCCAGGGATTTATCTCTGAAACCGGATAGTTTGGAAATGCCTCTTGCTTTATGAATAGTCAGCTTCATGCTACAAGGTACATGTTACACTCCTAGTATTGGGCACAGGCTCGGCACGCGGGCCCCTGGGAACATTCATGGGCAGCGTTTTTTGTGAGCGACTTCGTTGGGCAGGAAACTGGGCCTCTGGGGCTTCCTGCTGGGATCCCAGGACTGGGGGTGGGGTGGGGGAGAATAGGTCCTATCAGTAGTTCAGACTTTAATTCTGAGCCTCAGTCCTCCCACCCTTTAGACAAAATGTCAAAAAAAAATACCTTTCTTTTATTGGTTAAGAGCAAAGCAGACTTCCAGTGAAAATGGAGGAATACCATGGCTGGCCTGTGTGTAGGCAGGAGTTACTGTCTAGTGTGGGCTGGGCAGCTTATGATAATCTCCCATCCCCCAAAACAAACCACCTCCAACAGCCCTGACACCCACTTCTAAAGCTTGATTCCCGGGGACCTCACCCCTCACCGTGGGCTCAGTTGAAATGCTAATACCCCTGCCATTACTTTTCGGCTTAAGTGATTACCAGCTGTACTGCTAAGCTAGTACTCTTGAATGGGGGATTGCCTTAACAAATCAGAGGGCCAGCTGTTTTGGGGGTGTGGGAGGGGTGCAGAAGGATGCAGGGAGAGAAGTAGGGCAGTGCCTCTTTCTTTGATCAGGCTTTGCCTACTACCTGGCCCATACTGAGAGCCAGAGCTAGACCCAGGTTCTGGGGAGTTCTGGGTGTGCATGGTGGGGAGTGCCTGGGAGGGACTGCCTGTGGGGAGCCTGGATGTTAAGTGGGTGCAAGGAAAGATGGGGCCCTCAGGACAGCAGCAACTCCCTCTCTGGCTTCTGCATAGACTGATCTGGAAGGAAGCCATCACATGCAAGCCAAGAGCAGAGAGGGGCACAATTAGGGCCAGAAGAATCTAGACTAGACCTTTCTTAGCAAAACCTTGCTTATCAAGAGCAGGAAACTGGTCAGAGAAAAGAAAGAACCAGGCCACCTGGTTGGCAAGGTGTATAGGTACGTGCTTTGTCAGACGAAAGGTTACGCTTTTTTTTTTCCTGGTTTCTTGGGGACTTGTCTGGGCAGTTTGGGAGACCCCTTTATCTCAAAGGCATCAGGGTAGGTAAATGACTTCCACAGCCTACCCTGCCTGCCTCAGTGAGAGGGTTCACCAAAGACAGAGCAGGGAGCAGAACAGGCAGATCGATGGAAATACACTGCTGAGGGGAGCAAGTGGGCGAGGCAGGAGAGGTCTGCTGCGCCATGTGGGAATCTCCCCGGCTGTCGCTGTGCCACCAGGGAGGCCCTCCGCCTCCCTCTTGCCCTTTGCATAGAACTCAGTTTTTCCTTGTGTGTAGAGCTCCCCAAGTCCCTCTCAGACCAGCTTCCCCAAGTTGCCCCCCCTTTGTGGTTGAGGGAATACAATACAAAAGTCACCTCTTATCTAGAAGCCTCCCCCTCTCCCTCCAGCTTATCCTCCCTTCAGCAGGCAAAACCTGGGCCAAAAACCTACCCAGGACCTGGCACCAGACAAGGCTCTTGCTTTAAAAACCCATTTGGAGGGTGGGGGCTCCCTGGTGGCACAAGGGGTTAGGTTGCAGCGCTAGGAAGCTATCCAGAGCCACTTGTAGCACGAGTTGTATCTCCCACCCCCCCCCACCCCCGCCAGGGAGCTTCACATGGGCAGCAGACCTCTCCTGCTGCTCCCCTCAGCAGGGTACTTCAGTCGATCTGCCTGTTCTGCTCCCCACTCTGTCTCTGGTGAATCCTCTCACCCCCTACTACACCTCTGGCTCCCAGCTTGTATGCATACATAAATGAATCTTTAGGGAAACAAATAAATAAATAACAACCCATCTCAACATGGCACTTCCACTCCCGGGTGTAGGTATCAAAAAACCTCAAACAGGTCCGCCCCAACGTGCACACGGATGTTCAAGGCCACAGTATTTATATTAGCCAAAAAAATGGAACCAGGCTACATGCCCACCGACGGGTGAATGGGCAAACTGAATGAGGCTCGTCCATGCCAGAGGACATTGTTCAGCCCTTTAAGGGGAAGAAGGACTGATACACGTGGAACTTGGCGGAATCCTGAAAATCACATTATGTTAACACTTTGTGGTCCGCTCACCTATTAGTACGTTTTTTGTCACCAGTATCAGGTGGCCGCTCACGTATTAATACGTGTTCATCTAGTCTCCAGCTTTTCATGCCACGGTGGATTTATTTGGAACTATTAGAAGCTATTTCTTTGAGCGTACTCAGTCTAGAAGCTTTACACATTTTTTTTTTATACGTACAAGCTGGGGTACAGGCCAGAGGCGTGGGGTGGTGAAAGGGCTCACCAGAGACAGAGCGGGTAGCAGAACAGGAAGATCAGAAATACACTGTTGAGGGGAGCAGCGGGCGAGGCAGGAGAGGTCTGCCGCACCATGTGGGAATCTCCCTGGCCGGGCGTCGAACTCGCGTCGCCGCTGCCAACAGCTCCACAGCGCAGCGCTTAACCACTGCGCCACCGGGGAGGCCCCCTAGAAGCTTTACACATTGTTTTGGTGAAAGTGTAAGGTGTTTTATGAGAGCTATTACAGTTTTTTTAATATCCAGTAGTTCGGGAGTTGTGTGTGTTTTATTGAATGCGTATACCATTCATGCGGTGGTGGCACAGAAAATGGCCAGCCCCAAGGGCTGGTGAATTTAAAGGGCACCAGGCACACAAAGTGCCAAGTGGGAAGTCTGTGTGCCCTCTGGGTGAGGTGGAGCACAAAAGGTCACCTCTGCGATTCCATGAGAACAGGAAAAGCTAAAGATCCGGAAAGTAGTTTAAGTCAGAGATTGCCTGGGGCTGGGGGCGGGTGTGGAAGGGAGCAGAGAGTGAATGGTGACTGGTCCAGACTGGTACAGGGTTTCTTTTTGGGGTGATGGGATACTTTAAGCTTAGATTGTGGTGATGGTTTTCAGACTCTGAATGTATCAATACTAAAAGCCATTTATTTTATTGTTTTGAAGATTTGTTTATGTATACAAGAACTAGGGTGTAGTCCAGAGGTGGGGGGAGGCCAGAGGATTCACCAGAAACAGAGTGGGGAGCAGAACAGGTGGATCTACTGAAATACACTGCTGAAGGGAGCAGCGGGCAAGGCAGGAGAGGTCTGCTGCACCATGTGGGAAGCTCCCTGATCAGGGATAGAACTCAGGCTGCAGTGGCTGTGGACAGCTTCATAGTGCTGAGACTTAACCCCCTGTGCCACCAGGGAGGCCCCTAAAAGCCATTTAATAGCATACTTTTGATTCTTGAATTGTAAGGACAGATGAACTTCATCATATTTCAATTTTTTAATTAAAAATATATAAACTCTGGACCTCCCCACTGGTGCAGTGGTTGGGTACTGCGCTGTGGAGCTGTCAGCAGCGGCGACGTGAGTTCTACGCCCGGCCAGGGAGATTCCCACATGGCGCTGCGGACCTCTCCTGCCTCGCCCGCTGCTCCCCTCAGCAGTGTGTTTCCGTCCCACTCTGTCTCTGGAGAACCCTCTCGCCGCCCTACACCTCTGGTCCGTACCCCAGCTTGTCTGCATAAATAAATAAATCTAATATATATATATATATATATAAACCCAGGCAGTTTGCTTGCTTGAGGAGAGGGCCGTGCACATACAGATCTTGGGGGAGGGGTGTTCCTGGGGGCACGACTGCAGGGCCAGTCCTGTCTCAGAGGCGTGCCCAGTACCCCATCAGGTGGAGGATGTCCAGCCTTAGGATGGGATTTCCCCAAGACAGGCTTGCCTACTCCTACTGCTGGGTCCCAAGCCTTAACACAGGGCCCTGAAAAATAAACTGGGCTGTCAGCATGGACACTAGGCGTGATAATGTTTAAGGTGGCCTCTCTCTCCCTTAGTCACCCTTTCCCCGTTCCCTGTATCCCCTGGTTGGAGCTGCTTGGGGGGAGACCCCTACCTCCTGCCTTCTTATCCCTCAGTTCTCTCTCCGGGGGGTGTGCCTGCCTCTTTTGGGAGAGGTGGGGAGGAGGTGAGGGTGCCTCTGACGCCTCTGCTCTCTCCGGGTCCTTTGAGAAGGGAGAGCTTCGGGGGCAGGCAGGGGGATACCTCAAAGCAAAATGGGAGGGAGAATGTCAGCGCTACCAGCCCCAGGTCCCTGGCTCCCAGATGGCTTGGGGCTGGGCCTCCCCCGCATCCTCCCCCACCCAGGGAGTGGAGAGTGGGAGGTGCCACCTGACATCTTGCTGCTCCAGCCTTTCCCCTGTTTCGGAACCCATCAGCCTCTCCCCTTGGCACTGCACCAGGAGCTGCAGAGCAGGTGCCCATGGCAAGGCCCAGTCCCTGCAGTCACATGTGCCCTCTGGGTAAGCAGAGCGCGGGGCCAGCAGATCAGCAATGTGCTCAAGGTCATGCGCAGACTGGCAAGGTGGACACCTCCAGCGGAGCCCGCAGGGCTGGGGGGCCTGCTGCCTGCCCACTTCCTATTTGACTTTCTGTGTGGTCTTCTGCTACTTAACCTGGTCATTCCTCAGTCTTCCGAAGGAAGGGTTCCCTAGACTGTCTGAGTTGTTCCCAGGTCTCCCTGGGCCTTGGGGAAGGGGTGTCCTTCTTCTGATTGGCCTGAGCTAACCTCTGAATCCAGGCCCAGAGGAGGCCAGACCAGTGCCAGGCTGCTGGCCTCTGCCTAGGTTGGAAGTCAAGCTCTCGCTGTCCGCTCCCTGCTTCCCGATCTGTATGGCTGGGGGTAGGGTGTTCAGGTCTGGCTGCCACTCCTAACTAGGACGCCCCTGGGGAGAGGGGGCACAGGGAATGAGGGGCATCGGGCCCCCCATAGCAGTTCCTCAGCCAGCCTCCTAGGGTTGTATCAGGAACAGAGGCAGGCCGGGGCGGGGGTGGGGGGTGGGGGGTGTGCCAGGAGCTGACCCAGTGTCTCTACGCTTTCTGCTGAGTGTGATTCTCTGAGCTTGGCGGTGCCAACAGAGAGGGGTGAGCGTCAGGGAGGGGGCACAGGTCCTGGCGGAGGAGCCCAGTGAGCAGCAGAGGAGGATGAGTCAACCCTAATTTCAGTGCCTCAGTTTCCACTTTATTATTTATTTTTTTAAAGATTTATTTATCTATGCATACAAGAGCTGGGGTGTAAGCCAGAGGTGTGGGGTGGTGAGAGGATTCACCAGAGACAGAGTGGGGAGCGGAACAGGCAGATCAAAAACACACTGCTGAGGGGAGCAGCGGGCGAGGCGGGAGAGGTCTGCTGTGCCATGTGGGGAGCTTCCTGGCCAGGGATCAAACTCGTGCCGCTATGGCTCTGGATAACTTCATAGCGCTGTGCTTGACCCGTTGCACCACGAGGGAGGCCCAGTTTTCACTTTAGAGTGGAGAAACTGAGGCTCAGAGGGACTGGGTGTAAGTGGTTTGCCCCCAGCCACACTGCTGGGAAGGGGCAGAGATGGGCTGGATCAGCCCACGGCTTCCACCCTGCCAAAGCTGTTTTGACATTATGCCTCCATAATTTTCAATTACCCACATTCCTGGAAAGGGCTGTTGACCAAACCATTAAGTGACCAGCCAATTAGTGTACTTCAGCCTGGCTCTGAGATGTATCTGGGATTTCTTTTTTCTTGGCAACAACATGCCATTCTAAAGAAATTGGTTCAGGCTGGTTTTTGGATGCCCAGCCACAGACCTGCCAAAGCGACTGGGAGGGTGAGCGGCCTGGGACTCAAGTGGGCCATTTCCTAGGGTGCAGCTGTCCCCATTTCCCGGCACAGGCCTCCATCCCCAGGCCCAAGATGGCTCAGCCCTCCCAGGCAGCTGGCCAGCCCAGGGGTTGGCAGGAGAGGCAGGGAGGGGAACTCCCCAGACCGTCCCCCCACAGCCTCTCTCTGCCTGTTCTCTGCTCCACCCTCCTGCCTATCAGCAGGGCTGGGGACAAAAAAGCCCCCTGTGTGTATTTAATGTTCTCAAGAATGGCAAGTTAAGGTGACCTGGACAGGGCAGCCACTGACCATGAGCCCACCCGACCACCCTCTCCCATCTCCTGAGCCTCCTGCGGGCCCACACTGCTGGATCGGCAACCTGGCCGCCTTGATTCTTCCGCTCTGCCCCAGTCTCTGCCTCTCTGTCACCCCCAAAGACTCCACATCGGCCTCCTAACAGTGTCTGCTCCCTTCCCCCGCCTCGCCTTCCTCGAGCATTCTTCCCATTCTCTAGAGAACCCAGCACCAGGCATCCGTCACTCCCTCCGTGGGCCAAGTACAGAGTCACTTGGGGTCGGTGGAACAGGCTGCGGCAGATGTTCTGCGCAGGCGCTTGCAGGAGGGCAGAGCTCCCGCAGCGCCAGCAGGCCCGCCGGCTCCTGTTCCAGGCGCTAAGGCTGCCGTGGCACCTGGAGCACCCTGCCAGCGCCCCGTCTCCAGCCTGGCTAGGTCTGTGACCCAGTGCCGGCCCTTTCTCACACACACGCACACCCCACACACACCCCCACACACCACAACACACACACCACCTATATACCACCCCACTTGCATCATATGCCTCACACCCACACACCCACACCACAAACACCTCACACACACATAGACCACACACTACACACATCACACACACCACACACCCCCATACACATCACAAACACACACACCAACCATACACCACCCCACATGCATCACGTCTCACACATGCCCCACATACACACCACATACACCCCCACACACATAGAGCACACACACGAGACACACATCACACACACCACAACACGTGCACACACCCCTCTGGAAAGCCACGTGGCATAAGGAAAAAGGCCAAGTTAGAAGACCGGGTTTGCGTTCGGGTTTGCTGTTGGGACTTTCTTAATCTTTCGTAGCCTTCGTTTAACTTGTGGGCTAATAAACAGGCACAGAGGCCAAGTCTGCCTTACAGGGGCGCGCTTGCACCAAAAGCCCTGGACCCTGCAAACAATGGCGGTGGAGGTCTCTGCAGTGGCAGTGTTGTTACCCCCGCGCCTTCCATAGCGCCGGCCCGCCTCAGTCCGCTGACCCCTAGGCCTCGGCTGCAGGACCGACTGTTAGTCATTTTCACCCAGGTTTTTTAGGGCTATAATAATGTGTGAATTCCCCCCCACCCACAAGGTGATGACTCATTTATTGGTTTAAAGATTTTTTTAAATTTTATTTTTATTTTTATTTTTGCATAGAAGAACTGGGAGGGTGAGAGGATTCACCAGAGACAGAGTGGGGAGCAGAACAGGCAGATCCACTGAAATACACTGCTGAGGGGAGCAGCAGGTGAGACAGGAGAGGTCTGCTGCGCCATGTGGGAATCTCCCTGGCCGGGGATCGAACCCAGGCCGCAGTAGTGACAGCACTGAGACTAACCCTAAGACCACCAGGGAGGCCCTATTGCTGTTTTAAATCAACTTTATGAATTACAACTAGACAGTCTCAGGAATCAGAGGTCAAAGAATTTCCCCCCGCCCCCACCGCCTTGTGTCCCTTGGGTCCTTTCTCCCTCTTCCCTCTCTCTCAACTTCAGAAACCTTCTTTTATTTGTGTCCACTTGTTTCTGTAAGCATTTTGCTTTATCCAGTTTTCTGCTATGTAAATGTTCAGTATTTGTCGTTGTCATTTTACTTGCTTTATCACATGATTCCCTTGAACACCATTTTGCTGTAAATGGTGATGTTTTGTCTCTCCAAGCAGATTAGTGGATATTACCACATCTTGATCCCATCCTCCATGCATGGACACCAGGTTATTTCTATCAATATTGCTTAGTTGTTGTAAAAACTGCTGCAAAAATACTTTAGAATTTACGTTTTGGATCAGTGCCCAAGAATGGGAAAGCTGGGTTATATGGTATTTCCATTTTTAGTTTTTTTAAAGATTTATTTATTTATGCATATAGGAGCTGGGGTGCAGGCCAGAGGTGTGGGGGTGAGAGGATTCACCAGAGACAGAGTGGGGAGCAGAACAGGCAGATTGACCAAAATACACTGCTGAGGGGAGCAGCAGCGAGACAGGAGAGGTCTGCTGCACCATGTGGGAAGCTCCCTGGCCAAGGATCGAACTCTTGCTGCAGTGGCTGCTCATAGCTTCATCGTGCTGGGACTTAACCCATTGCGCCACCAGGGAGACCCACGTATTTGATTC
>PVIJ01001674.1:83435-148671 GCA_004024925.1 Scalopus aquaticus
GAGGGGCATCTGAGAGGGAGCCGGAGGGCTGTCCTGCTAGCCTTCCCGTCAGGACCCCAAAGAGGGTGCTTCCTTCATCTTGTTCAGGGAAGGGAGAACGCTTTACAAGGTGGTTTCTATCAGCCCGTGGAGGTGTTGGGGAGCAGCATGTGAAGCTCAATGAGAGCCCCAGGCTGTCAGTGCTGGGGACTGCGGAGGAGGGGGCGGGAGGGGCCTCACCAGTCTCCTACAGCCTGGCCCTCTCTGTGAAGCAGGTCCCCTCGCCCCTCTCGCACACAACTCTGAGCTGGAAACAGGCAAGGGTCACGGTTAATAACATGCCCAACAGGCCCTCCAGGAAATAAGAAAATAAAAAATAATGAAATTCTCTCTGATAATGGATTTAATCAAAGTTGGGGCAAGATGAGCTGAGAGCAAATGGTGTCAGAGGCAAGAACCTCCGAGAAGCAGCAGCATCTCTCCGGACCTCCCTCTTCTCCTCAATGTGCTAGAAACCCAGACAGGTCTTCTTGCAACGCCGTATACATGCCTCCCCAGGCCCAGCAGACAGATGAGGCTGCCTGGAGGTTCACCAACCTTTCACTGTGCCAGAAAGTTCCCCCCTAACCTCTCCCTTCTCTTGCTGCCTAATCTCCTTCCGCCTGCATTGGCCTTAGATTGGTTCCAGAAAATACAAGGCTTCTTCCTTTTCTTTGAGTCTGACTTGTGGGCAGAGTGTAACAGATAGACCTGGAAAGGACCCAGACACTCCATTCCCTCACTCGCTCATTCACTCACTTATGGGGGCACAGGCCCTGACCCGCCTGCTATGGTAGCCCTCGGGGAGGTCACCCCTTAGACCCCACGGCCTCCCTGCTGGACACGTGCCAGGCACCGAACCTCACATCTCGGCACCAAATCACCCACATACCCCGCTGCGGGCTTCAGCCCGGGCAGCTCGGCCCTGGTGCCTGCAAGGGCCTGGCCTCTCTTCAGCTCCTGCTTGGGAAGCAGCCAGCGCGCGGCCTTTCGGGTTCTATTTCACGCAGACAGCACAGTTTTCTTGTGATGCTCCAAACGCTGTTCGGGAGAGGGATGGAGACTTTTTGTGTGTGTGTGTGTGTATATATTTTTATTGTTATTTATGTCTTTTACATTTTGTATTCCCCTTGGGTAACCCGCCACCAATTCACCCGTGACCCATCTCCATGGTCCCTTGTGTCCTTTTCTACTCCATTTTGTGCCCTTATCCTCTCCCTCCCCCCACCCCCCCAAGTGTCTCTCTCCTATTTGGTTTCCCTAAAGTCCTCTTATAAGTGAAACCATTCAATATTTTTCTCTTTCTTTCTGGCTTATTTCGCTGAGTATGATCCCCTCTAATTCCATCCATGTCGCTGCAAATTGCATGTGTTTATCTTCTTTCCATGCTGAATAGTATTCCATTGTGTATATGTACCACATCTTCTTGATCCAGTCATCTATTTTTGGACATCTGGGTTGCTTCCATACTTTTGCTATTGTGAACAGTGCCTCAATGAACATACGGGTGCATGTATCCTTTCGGATTAGTGCTTTTGTGTCCTTTGGGTAAATTCCCAAAAGTGGTATTTGCCTATGATTGTTTATAAGGAATGCATCCAAAGTTTAAGGAAACAATACAAAATTGCTTGTAAGTAAAGGAATGCACCGAGCTCGCCGCATAGTGTCGTGGGTTCTCCCGACTGCCTGGGAGATGAAGACTGTTACTTGAGGACACAGAGACACAGGAGACATCTTGCCTGCAACCCCCAGCTTCAGTGACAGGCTTTCTCCATAGCTCTCTTCCCCTTTCTACCAGAGGGCAGGAAACATGTGGGACCCCAGGCCACCCAGGAATAGGAACCAGGGAGGGGGCCGCTCCCTGGAGGGCTCCTCTGACCTCCCCCTGCTCCCGCAGCCTGGCCCAGTCATTATGGGTCCTGTTCAGCTCCTCTCTGGCCATCTCCCTGGTGTTCGCCGTCATCCCCTTCTGCCACAACGTGAAGGTGCTGGCCACTGTCATGGCGCTGGCGGGCCTGGCCATGGGCTGCATTGACACGGTGGCCAACATGCAGTTGGTGAGGATCTACCAGAAGGACTCAGCTGTCTTCCTCCAGGTGAGCCCGGCGGTGGAGCGGGGGGCCGGGAAGCTCGCTGGGCCCATCCATCCCTCCCAGCCCCTTCGCTGGCTCCAGGGGTCTTTGCCCTGCACTGGCGTGGTCCCTCAGAAACAGCTCCAGGGACTCTGCTCAGCGAGACCACTCCTAGCAGGGCGCCTCTGGGCAGACTGACGCCCCAGACTTAGGTCTCCTTGTTTCTGCTTTTGCTCCTCTCAAATTTTAGTGATTTGCGGGTCGTTTATCTGCATCCCGGAGACAGGGTGAGGCCCCCTCCCATACTGCAGGGGCCTCTTGGAGCCTGCACTGGGAGGTGGCGTTGGGAGAACTTGCCCTTCTCTCCTGGCTCCTTCCTTCCCCCCTTATTTCTCTTTCCTTCCTTCTCCTCCCAGTTACCCGGGACCAGCCCTTTACTTTGCCCCCTTCCCTTTGGGGTATTAGCCGGTGGATGCTGGCATGAGACCAGCTCTCTGCTGGGAGTGAAGATTTGGGAAATAGGTGAAAAGGAAGGAGGGGATTGGCCACTGGCTCCAGGGTCTCCTAGGCCACGAGCGTGGTTAGAGGAGCGTCCCCCGCACCTCGCCTGCTCTCCGCTTGGGGACCAGCCGGGGCTCCCAGGTGGACATGGGGAGGGGGATGAAGCCTGAACCAGCCTCCAGCCATCTTGCTTCCCCTCCCTCCACAGGTTCTCCACTTCTTTGTGGGCTTTGGTGCCCTCCTGAGCCCCCTCATTGCTGACCCCTTCCTGTCTGAGACCAGCTGCTTGCCTGCCAACAGCACAGCCAACGTCACTTCCGGCAGCCACCTGTTCCACACCCCCAGGGTCCTGGGCCAGCACCAGGCTGAGGCCCGGCCCCAGGCCAACCAGACGCACGCCCCGGCCTCCCCGCAGGGCGGGGCGGGGACCCGTGTGTCCTACGCCTTCTGGATCATGGCCCTGATCAATGTGAGTTGCCTGGGCAGGGCTGGCTGGGCCCCTGCACCCAGCCCACATGGCTCCCAATGCGAGCCTCTGACTCTGGGCTGGGGCTGAGGACCTGGGGCAGGATGCCGGGAGAGCTAACCTGGGATTCACCTGAGCACTGAGAGGTCGCAGGTCACCTGTACAGCCCTTCAGTGTGATTATCGTTCTCAAGGGAGGTAAAGCAGGGAGCAGGTGTAACACGATGACAACCAAGGTCAACTTTTAAGACCTCAGAGACACTATGGGAAACCAGATCTTTCCCAGAAGTGGACTGGGACAAAATGCTGGGATATGTCGGGCTCCTGGGGTCCTGTATGGCTCCCCTGTGCAGGCAGGGTGCCGGCCAGATGACCTCCAGAGGTGGAAGCAGAGCAGAAGGAGCTTCAGATAGCGAGGCCGCTCCACACCCAGCTCTCAGCCCTCTGAGGCGCTGACGGGCCTCTTGCTCCAAGTCACATCCAGTGCTCTGTGTCGTCAGAGGGGTCTCATATTAGCCCGTGCTAGGGTCAGAGGGGTGGGGGAGAGAACCCCCCAGCTTGGGGCAGGACCATTGGGAACACCAGGAGCAGCCCTGGCCTCCAGGTGTGGCCCAGCTTGGACTGGGCCTGGGAACATCAAAGGCGGCCAGTTGCCTTGACAGGCCGGAGGTGCCACGTGCCCTCACTCTGACTTAGAGCCTCTGCCCAGGCGGACTTGTCCCCATCACCCGTGGGTGAGGCCCTGATGCAGCACTGAAGGGGGCTCTTGAGACCACCCATCCCACTGAGCAGCTGGGCAGGGGGCAGCATCCATCACTGGCTAGTGAGCTGGGGAGGGGCCAGCGGGAGTCCGAGCCAGGCAGAACCCCGACTCCGGCACAAACAGCCCACCTGCAGCAGCCCCCAGGCGCCCACTGTCTTCCTTTCTCTCCTTTATGACTTCCTTTCCTCTGTGCCAGGCTCCAGGGGCACTCTCAGAATGCGCCCCTCTCCCTCTGGCCCTGCCCACCCCATCACTTACTGGAAACAGCGCAGCATTGGCTGTGCCCACCAAGGAGGCCTGCACTGTCGGTGCAACGTCAGGGTGGGCACTGGGGCCAGGGAGCTGGGGCCCAGCTCGAGCCCGAGGTCTGTTTTCTCTTGCCCTGTGAGGTGCAGACTGCAGGCATCTGCTTGCTGCAGGATTTCCGGGCTTTTCCACTGGTTTGTGTCTGAGGATAAATAGTCACAGGAGAGAATAGGGCTTGCGCGCGTGCGCGCGCGCGCACACACACACACACACACACACACACACAGAGGCCCAGTCCACCTGGCACTGGCTTTTCAGGTGGAGCCTGCCTGGCCTCAGTGGTCTTCTGAAGATCAGGCGGGCCCCTACCCAGGCCGGCCAGTCCTCTGTGAAGCCCTCCCACTCCCCACCTCCCTGGAAAGCCCCACCAGACCACGCCTCTTTTCCAGCTGTTTCCTCTTGCCTGGCCCGGGCACTCTGCCACCTGCCTGGCGTGTGGGTTTCCTGTTTCTCCCATCAGACGGGATGGAGCTATTTGGCGACCCGGGACTCCTCGTGGCGGGGACATGTCTCCTCCCCTCAGGCCCCATCTGTGCCTCAGGCTGTTGGTTGTGTCTGCGTTAGTTTTGAGTGTGGAGGGAGGTTCCCACGGTGCCCCAGAGAACAGGTCAGCGCAGAGTGGTGTTCAGGCGATGGGAAATGCCTGCACGAGCCAGCCTGCTGCAGGCGGTGGGGCACTCCCCCAGCAGCACCAGGCAGGGGCTGGCAGCCTGCTGGCTTCTATCTCTACCTGCCTGGCCTCTCTCAGCAGCCCAGAGGTGCCTGTCAGCCTCTGGGAAGCTTCCTCTTTCTGCACAAGAGGAGTTGGGACGGAGCTGTAGCAGGAAGGACAGAGGTTAGACTTGAAGAGGCGCTTCCTGGCCGCCACGGCTGGGCACCCGAGGGAGGTGGCAGAGGCCTCTCCAGGCAACCTCAGAAGCAGGAGACATTTCTCATTGCCCTGGGGAGCTCGGGTAAAGCCTAAGCGACAATGTAAATAGCAGTGAACATAACATTGGGCTTGGGTGTGCGTTGCTTGTCAGCAGACATTTTTGATCAGAAGGAGTCCACGTGGGCTTTCCACCTTAGCCGCAGAGCCCCCAGCACAGCCTCTGCTCCCCTGGGGTGTGACATCACCCAGCCAGCCCTGAGATGGGTGCGCCTCACTGTAGGCTAATGCTGCCCCCACCAGCCGCCCTGTGCCCTGGGACCCTGGGTCCCTGCTACCCACTCAGGTCTCTTCCAGTTGTTACACGTTATGACTCAGTGATAACTTTGAGCCTCAGTTTCCCCATCTGGAAAATGGGGATGATAGTTCCTCCCAGTGCATTTTTTCAAAAGATTTATTTTTATTTATTTATTTATTTATACATATAAGAACTGAGGTGAGGCCAGAGGTGAGTGGGGGCGGAGGTGAGAGGATTCACCAGAGACAGAGTGGGGAGCAGAACAGGCAGATCTACTGAAATACATTGCTGAGGGGAGCGGTGGGCGAGACAAGGGAAGCTCCCTGGCCAGGATAGAACTTGTGCTGGCCCATGGTAGCTTGATAGCGCTGAGACTTAACCCCTGCACCCCCAGGGAGGCCCTCCCAGTGCATTTTATAGTGATAAACAAAAGCAAAATGTCTTTGTAAAGCATGAAGGTGTGTGAGGGCCGCGCAGCCCACTCAGGGTCGAACAGCAGAAAGGAGCTCCTGGCACCTCTCCTGTGCTAGCAGCGCCTGGCGTAGGCCTAGCTTTGCATGTGACAAGGACCTGTATTTTCAGGGAAACAGATGTGATTACGGGAGGACAGCAATGGCACCCTGTCCTGAGTCCAGGCCCGTGGCTGTGTTCACTGGGTGCTGCTCTCAGGTGGGGGTGCCCTTGGCAAAGGGCCGCCCCCCACCCCAGGACTCTTAGACACAGGCGGAGGTGTCAGAGTGGGCCAGGCCTGGGCGAGGGTCCTGGCCCTTGGCTGTGCTGACCCCTGCCCACCCCCAGCTCCCGGTGCCCATGGCTGTGCTGTTTCTGCTGTCCAAAGAGCGGCTGCTGACCTGCTGCCCCCAGCGCAGGCCCCTGCTCCTGTCTGCAGATGAGCTCGCCCTGGAGACGCAGCCGCCCGAGAGGGATGACGCGTCCTCGCTGTCCCCGCAGTTTCAGCCACACCCAGGTGGGGCCCCACAACGAGACCTCTCTGGGCAGCCCCCCCCCGCCCCCCGCAGAGGCCGAATGTGGAGCTGGGTGACAGCATCGGAAGCCCCTGGCCGTGGCGGTCTCGTGAGGCCGGCGAGGGAGCGACCCGGCAAGGGGACGGGGAGGCAGGCTCTGGCTCCGGCCTGTTCTGCCCACGCCCTCCCCTCACTCAGCCTCTTCCCCCAGAATGAAGTTCCTAAGAGATGGTTGAAAGCTAGAGAAAGTGGGGGGCAGAAGTGGTCCCCCAATCTACCAGCATTCTCCTGACTGCCAGCCTCCCCCCTGGGTGTGCAGAGGCGAGAAGCTCAGTCTCACCCTGATCTTGTGCCTCCTCCAGGCCACGAGGACCTGTTCAGCTGCTGCCAGAGGAAGAACTTCAGGGGAGCCCCTTGTTCCTTCTTCGCCATCCATGTCACGGCAGCTCTGGTCCTGTTCATGACGGATGGAATGACGGTGAGCCTGCCCTCAGAGGGGGCCCCTCACTGGGGACCCCGCTCTCCAGAGACTCAAGTCTGGAGATAAACAGAAAAGAGGGACATCAAGACTTCCTAGACACCTCAACTGTAGTGCAGTCGAGTCAAAAGTTTTAACTCGAGGGCCTCCCTAGTGGCGTAGGCGCTGCGCTGTGGAGCTGTCGGCAGCGGCGACACAAGTTCGACGCCCGGCCAGGGAGATTCCCACATGGCGCAGCAGACCTCTCCTGCCTCTCCCGCTGCTCCCCTCAGCAGTGTGATTCCGTCAGTCTGCCTGTTCTGCTCCCCACTCTGTCTCTGGTGAACCCTCTCACCGCCCTACGCCTCCGGTCTGTACCCCAGCTTGTATGCATAAATAAATCTTAAAATAAAGAAGTTTTAACTTGAGGCAGGCCTGGGGGAGGCTGTCCTGGAATGGGCCCCTGGCCACTTGGTCTTTGTCCCAGCTAATTCTTATTTTTGTCAGCTCTGTGGCTAGGGCCTGTTTGACTTGTTAGACGTGCAGGCCACCCACAATTTTTTAAAAAGATTTATTTATTTATGCATACAAGAACTGGGTGCAGGCCAGAGATGTGGGGTTGTGAGAGGATTCACCAGAGACAGAGTGGGGAGCAGAACAGGCAGATGTACTGAAATACACTGCTGAGGGGAGCAGCGGGCAAGGCGGGCGAGGTCTGCTGTGCCATGTGGGAAGCTCCCTGGCAGGGGATCAAACTCGTGCTGCAGAGGCTGCAGATAGCTTCATAGTGCTGAGACTTAATCCCTTGTGCCACGGGGGAGGCCCCACCCACAATTTTTTAAAGAGGCAGCACCCTGTTTCCCCAGAGGCCGAGCCATGTGAACTCGGGGCTCTCTGCTTCCTGGCAGACTCGCCACACCCGGCTCCTCAAGCCGCGTGGTAAACAGGCTACAGGCAGCATTGGGCCCAGCTGTCACTCACCTGGTGACCGGGTTGCACTGCTCAGTGCCTGCTTCCAGAAATACCCGAGATCAGACAAGGGCGGGTTTGAATGGCTGATTGATTAACTGATTGCCACGTGAGGGCCCCCGCCAGAGAGAAGACCTTAAAACCTGCATGACCCACTGGAAAGTGCTCGTGACCTTGCGCAGGTCACTTCTCTGCCCCCTCATCTGTAAAATGAGATGCTTGTGCACACCTTTTTGTAACTGCTGCTCCCTCCCGCAAACACCCGTGGAACCCTCGTATCTTAGACACACGACACGGTGGGACCCCGCTCCCGTCCGGGGGGCAGCAGGACCGCTGTGCAGACTTGGACACCTCACCAGCCCCCTGTGGTGCTCCTCGGTCTGTAAGCTGTGGCACCCCAGGGTCTGCGTTCAGCTTGGGTCTGCACGCGCAGGGAAGTCTGGCTCCAGTCTGCCCTTCTGGAGCTTCTGGGGCAGGGCCAGCCCTCCCTCAGCCTCCCTCCATGGGCTGTGCTCAGCTGGGCCTGTCTCTCCACAGGGGGCCTATTCTGCCTTTGTGTACAGCTATGCTGTGGAGAAACCACTCTCCGTGGGACACAAAGTGGCCGGTTATCTCCCCAGCCTCTTCTGGGGCTTCATCACCCTGGGCCGACTCGTCTCCATCCCCATCTCCTCCAGAGTGAAGCCAGCCACCATGGTTTTCATCAACGTGGTAAGTGGCTTCCTTCTTCCTCTTGGAGACCCAGGAGAACTTGTCTCCTCTGGTCTTAGCACTGCCCCAGGACATTTGCTTGGCACTGGACTCTGCCAGCAGTGTGGGGGTGGAGGAGGAGAGGGCAGATGTGCTGGTGGGGCGGGGTGGAATCCTGGAGCTAGGCCCACTTGTGTGACCTGGGAAAAGTCCCTTCCCTCTCTGGGCCCCTGGCCTTGTGCCCATAAAAGGAGGGGCTGTGGGAGGTGATTAGTGTCCGGGTATTGGGGAGCGGATTCCAGGTGAGAGCCTGCCACGGGTGTGAGGAAGCAGATGCTGGCCTTGGTCCTCCTTGCTCACCTTGGTCAGAGCTGGTCAGAGCCCTGTGGCCTTGGAGATGCCCTTGGATTTGACCTTCAACAAAGAAATTTCTGCTTAGTGAGATGGGAGGTAGGCTTGGTAGGAGGCAGCCTTGAGGTTCAGGGTAAGAAGCAGATAGGAAGTAGAGGCTGAGTTGCAAGGATTTCTGAGTTGAAGAGAGTTTATTTGATGGGAGTTTGTAGGCAGAGGAAAGGCGGAAGGGATGAGGCCCACGAGGAGGGGGTCTGTGGAAATACCATTGTCAGAGAGTAACTGGGAGAGGAGGGGAAGGGGATAAGGAGCAGCTGGGGGAAGTGCTAAGGGCAGTGGGGGGCCCCTGATTTGTGGACCTGGGGTGACTGATGCAGAGCAGGAAAATGGCCCATAGCCAGGTGACAGTAGGGACACAGGCACTGCTGATCACCAGCCCTGCGGGGCATGAGGCCAGCTGCTCAGAGAGAGGAGTGGGGGGAACTCTGGGCCTGATAGAAGGAAGTCCCAAACACCTACATGGCCATAAGACTCACCCTGAGTGTGGGTTTTAAACAGGGAAGTCAGATTCCCAGGTCCAGCCCAGGCTGTGGCTCAGAGCGCCCAGCAGAGAGCCGCAGCAGCTAAACCCCAGGGGGTCAGGCCATGAGCAAGTTGCCCTAGAGCCAGTGGTTCCCAAATGGAGGGGCCTTTGGAAAACCCGCATTCCTGGGCCCTTACACGGGGTCTGCAGGAGCTGCGAGGAGCCTGGCATCCTTACTTTTAAAGCTGTTATGGGGCTTATGGGTGGGCGCCCAGCACAAGCTCCCTGACGCTGTGGTTGCCAAGTGACTGTCTCCTGCCCGAGGCTACCTCCAGGGGTGCCTGTCGTTTTAAATTAGCCGTCCCTGCTCTCCGCACACTCCCGTGTCCACCAGCACTTACTGGCTAATGAGGATGCCCTTTGTGCAGGGCCTCTGGCAGCTGCAGGGTGCCCAGCTCTGCCAGAGCAGGGGAGAAGGAGAGGAAGTGCAGGGCCTGGCGCCGAGGTTGCTCAGGCTGAGGAGCCAGGAGGCTGCACAGGTAGAGCAGAGTCACTAATCACCACCATCCTCAGCCTTCTCTCACCAAGGCTAAAACAGGAGCCCCAGGCATCTTGAAAACTTCCACAAGTCTAGGGAGAGACCTCAGGGCCTCTTGGAGCCTTGTTGCCTGGAGGTACGTGTGGTCTGTAGGTGGGAGGGCTGGGGGCGGAGCAGGAGCAGCATCTTCAAAGCCCCGTGTCCGTTCTGCCTCAGGCTGGTGAGTTGAGGGGCTGACTGAAGGTGCCAACCCTGGGAGTGGCAGGGCCCCTGCGGCTGGCACTGCTGACTGAGAGGCCCAGGGCAGCGGGGGCTGGGGAGCAGATGAGGGCGGGGAAGCAGACCTGGACTAGATCCTGCCGGTTTTGTGTTTTATTCTAAGAGGCCCAGATTCTGGGTTTTCTTTTCTTTTTTTAAAAGATTTATTTATTTATTCATACAAGAACTGGGGTGCAGGCCAGAGGTGGGGGGGTTGAGAGGATTCACCAGAGACAGCGTGGGGAGCAGAACAGGCAGATTTACTGAAATGCACTGCTGAGGGGAGCAGCGGGCGAGGCAGGAGAGGTCTGCTGTGCCATGTGGGTCAGCTCCCTGGCTGGGGATCGAACTCGTGCTGCAGTGGCTGCGGACAGCTTCATAGTGCTGAGACTTAACCCTTGTGCCACCAGGTTTTGGGTTTTCTTCAATGTGGGATGCCTTTCCGTTTTAAGCAGGGAAGGAATGCAGTCGGCTTTGCGTTTTAGAAGCACGGAGCCAGCTTGGAGGGTCGAGGGGCAAGAGGGGAGCGGGGACAGGGACAGCTGCCCAGGCCTCCTGTGAGAGTGGTCAGCATGGGTTGGCGAGGTCACAGATGCCAGCAGTTCTGGGGTAGAATAGATAGGACGTGCCCTTGGCCTGAGTGCAGGAGGTGAGGGAAGGGGGAATCAAGGGCTTCTCGGGAACAGGGGTGAGCCCCCGGCTGGATGGGAACCCTGGGAACTGTGAAAGGGTCAGTGTGAAGGAGAAGAGGGAAAGTTCTGTTTTCACCACGTCACGAGTCACCCCGAGACACTTAACCTGTGAGTCCGAACACAGGTCATGGCTGCAGGGTGGGCTCGAGAGCCCCAGCATGGAGTGAAAACCATGGGGCTGGACAGAGGGGTGCAGATAAAGAGGTGGAACCGAGCCCGGCCCGGCCAGTGGCTAGACATCGAGCAGAGGACTGGGGATGTGCAGGTGGACCTGGGGGATTCTTGAGGAAGGGGCACCGGGGTCCTTGGTGTCTCTCAGGAGAACTTGGGGAAGCCCCAGAATGAAGCCCGCAACAAAACCACATGGAAGTTCCCTGGGCAGCGGCTGTCTCTGAAGGGAGCCCCCCTGAGCGTGAAGCAGTGGGGATCTTCGGGATTTTTCTTTTCTGGGAGGGGCGGGGTCTTCTTAAGTCCCTCGCTCCCATCATGCCTCCATATTCCAGGCTAATTGGAACTCCCCCCCCCCAACTCTTTTCCAGTCTGGGGAAACTGTAGTTAAAGGTTCTCCCCAGGCCTCCCAGACCCGCCACACTTTACCTGGTGCTGGACACAGAGTGACAGCCCAGCTGGACCGCAGGGTGGGGGGCTGCAGCTGTGCTCCCCCTGGGGGTGAGGGAGAGCCCTTTTCTGCCTCTGTCGGAACACTTTCCATGGCAAAGAAATGCTTCTGTGTGAACCACAGATGAATCCTTTGCGCGCTCATCTGGAGGAGACCTTTCGTGTTGTCCCCCTTTGGAGAGGCTGAGTCTCCTCCAGCCGCTGTTTTGTGGGCAAACCCCTCAGGGGCAGCCAGTCTCTTGGGAAGGACTCTGCGCCTGGACCCAAACTCCAGGCCTCGCAGCAGAGTCTGGGGCGCAGATGAAGGTGAGGGGCTAACAGATTGCCGTCACTGGCTCTATTTTTCCAATGGGGCAAGTCCCCCAAGCCCCCTGTGAGTGTGGAGCCGCTTCCCTCCTGCTTGCCCAGGCCTCCTTGGTGAGGCGGGGGAGAGGCTGGAGTAAAGTGACTTCCCGCACACCTCTCCATCCTGTAATTGCATCTCATTTCTTTCTAGAAAGAGATGAACTCACCCAGCAGATTTTTACCTCAAAGCTATGGTTTCTACAGAAGATCCTTATCTTCTGTAGAAGATATTGAGATATTGAGGAAAGCTTACACACAAACACTAGAACTGACATTTGTCTAAACTTTACCCTTTAGAGTCCCCTCCCTGCGCCCACTTTCCCTTTCCTTGCAGTGTGGCTCTTACAGCTGCCCCATTTTGCAAACTGGGAAGCTAAGAACCGGAGAGATCACCCACTTCAAGGCCCAGAGCAGGCAGAAGACAGAGCTGGGCCTACAGGGGGTCTTGTGCTGCCTGGGTTTCTTCCTACACGTTCTGCATACAAATTATTCAACACTGACTTAAAGACATGTTTCGAAAGAGAGCCTCCCTGGTTGTGCAAGGGGTTAAGTCTCAGCACTATGAAGCTATCGGCAGCCACTGCAGCACGAGTTCCACCCCTGCTAGGGAGATTCCCACATGGCGCAGCAGACCTCTCCTGTCTCCCCGCTGCTCCTCTCAGCAGTATATTTCAGTCATTCTGCCTGTTCTGCTCCCCACTCTGTCTCTGGTGAATCCCCTCACCCCCTACACCTCTGGCTTACACCCCAGCTCTTGTATGCATACATAAATAAATCTTTTTAAAAAATTCTGAAGAACTTAGAAAAAGTCACTTTCATAAACACATGCCAGTGTCACGACCCTCTGACTGGACAGACCTGTGACCCGTGGCCCAGCGCAGGCATCTCCAGCCGGGAGTGAGCTGAATCTGAGGAGGCCTGCCTGGGTTCGCATAGCAGGGGGCCCCCGCGGGCAGGGCTGCTGCTCCCTGCCGCCTTGCTTCCTCTATGGACTGGGGGCCAGCCCAGGACCACAGCCCTGGCAGCCGCAGGGGGTTGGCCAGCAGGAGTTCAGGCCAGGAGGGTGCAGTTTCCACACTCTCCACAGGGTTGCGCCCCGTCCCAGTGCTGCTCCTGGGCCCCGGAGGCTCCTTCCCAGTCGGGAGCTCTGAGGTTCTCCCAGTTTCTAACCGCCTGGTCTCTGCTGCGACAGGTCGGTGTGGTGGTGACGTTCTTGGTGCTGCTGGTTTTCTCCTACAACGTCATCTTCCTGTTTGTGGGGACGGCCAGCCTGGGCCTGTTCCTCAGCAGCACCTTCCCTAGCATGCTGGCCTACACCGAGGACATCTTGCAGTACAAAGGTGGGTGCCAGGGCAGAGCCGCCGCCCCTGGCTGGGGCTCTTTCCTCTCGGAGGCCCCCTCCCTCCTCACAGAATCGAGTTCCCTGCGGGCTGGGGAGCAGGTGCAGACGGGGTGTTCCACTGTGGGCGCCCCCCAACACTGTACCTGTGTCGTGCCTTCAGCTCACACAGAGCAGCAAGCTTCTCTGTCCCATTTTCTTTCTTCTCAGTAATGTCTTCTGGTCTGTAGCTGGCATTTTGTATAACGTGCATGTGCTGGAAATTCTAAATTCAGAGAAAAGCAGAGCTGCACGGATAAGCGGCGGCACAGCAGAGGCGCTTGCTACACAACAGTAATAGTACCCTTTGCTTTGTTGTTGTTGTGGACGTTGCTGGGAGCGCCAAGGGTTAGAAGGCGGCTCCACGCCTGATTGGGCTTGAGCACGGCTCCTTTGATGCCAGAAACTCTCAGCCAACCTCTCCCTTTCTGTAGCCTCCCCAGTGCATACAGCAAAGATCTTTTTTTTAATGGGTTAATTAAAAATAATTGTGTTTTGAACATGCAAGGTTACTCACAGAAGGAACTCGAGATGGCCCGGCTGTGGGGAAGCAGCACTGGCGATGAGTGATTTCTTGAGGAGTGTGGGAATTGGTGGGATGGGGGTCAGAACAGTGTGGCTCTCTACCCCCAAATCATCTGTCCCAGTCAGCAGACCGCAGGCCGGGACCCTTGAAATCTAAGGGTAATCACCAGAACTCGAGTGAGTCCATGAAGCCACGAAGGGAGTCCCACAGAGTTTTCAGTTAAATGGTAGCAGTGAGTGGTGTTGGTTGATGCTGCCGCCAGAGGTCCCTGAAATCTGTCACTGGCCTCACCTCTCGCTGCCCCTGCTCCTCGTTCAGGCCTTTGTCACCACTCACCCTGCTGAGAAAACCTACTGGCACCCAGCTCCTCCCAGTTTCCCTCCGTCCCCGACTGGCAGGTCTGGGTTCCTCTCCCGGCCTCCAGGTTTGCCTCCATCGCGGTTCTCACGCAGATTCCACAGGAATCACTGCAGCACTTGGACACCCGGAGCTGGGCTGGTCCCCCGCAGGCCGGGCTGACCGGAGCTGGCTGGGAGGGCTCTCACACCCATCCCCTCACCTGCTCGCACCTTCTCTCTTCCAGCCTTCTCCCTCCTTGCTTCCCCTTAGAGCCTGAATTTGAGGCGAGGTGGGCTGAGTTACTTGTTCTCTGATGGCACCAAAGCTGTCCTCCTCATGGAGAGGCTCTGCCTGGGACGCCCTCCAGGAAGCTGCTAGGATTTCCACTGGAAAGGTGTGCCCCCCCGCACCCCGTCTTTGTACCTGCTTGACCTGCTCAAGGCTCCTGCACCTGCACCACCTGTGGCCCCAGCAGAGACAAGGGCGGGAGCACAGGTGGGGGCAGCCGCTCACGCTTCTGCTGTGTGGTCCCATCGATTCGGCTTCCTCCCCTTTCTCAGCCTCAGTTTTCTCATCTGTCCAGCGCAGGTGCAGATACCAGCAGATGCCACCTGCCTCTCAGGACGGTTTTGTGTGTTAGAAAATGTGAAGCTCTGGCCCGAGCGGTGGGGCTGGCTCAGGTGCTGCCACCCGGTGGGGGCAGCCTCGGGGCTGAGCTGAGCACACACAGGTTGTGAAAGGCGCTTGAATGAAGGGGAAGGGGAGTGGACAGTGGGTGCTGCTGGAATCACAGAGGGAGTGACCAGCGTTGGAACAGCAGTTTCATCGAGGAGATGGACGTGGGCTGGCCTTGGAAAGACAGAAGAAACAAGGAAAGGCATTCCTGGGAAGGGTGGGGCAGGGAGAGGCAAAGGCCCAGGGGCAGGTAGAAACACAAGGAGCTGAAAGGAGGAACTGCCTTGAAGCCCAGGAGAAGATGATCCCCTGTTTATTGAAAACACACACACACACACACACACACACACACACACACACACACACACACACGAGCCGCCAAACCAATGCGGCCGCGGCCCTGCAGGGAACACGCAGAGCCCAGTCGTCGTCTGCGCTCGCAGCCTCATGGGGAAAGCTGCCTGGTAAGCTGACAGTGGGGTGTGCGAGAGTGGGGTGCAGGGGCTGATGGAGCACAGAGAAACAACTCATCCAGGTTGGGGATTGGGGGAGAAGATTGCTGAAGGAAATCTAAACCAGGACATGAAAGATGAGTTTGGGCTTCCCTGGTGGCTCAAGGGGTAAGTCCCAGCACTGTGAAGCTCTAGGCAGCAGGAGCTGTATCCGGCCAGGGAGCTGACCCACATGGCGCAGCAGACGTCTCCTGTTTCAGTAGATGGCCTGTGCTGCTCCCCACTCTGTCTCTGGTGAATCCTCTCACCACCCCATACCTCTGGCCTGCACCCCAGCTCTTGTATGCACAAATAAATAAATCTTAAAAAAAAAAAAAAAGATGAGTTTGCAGACAGAGCTGGAGGAGAAATGCTCAGGAGGAAGAGAAAGTGGTGGTGGAGGGCGGGAGGGCACCAGGGTCAGGAGGCTGGAGAGGCCAGATCCTGGCTGCGTGGGAGGCCTGAGCAGGTGTGAGCGAGGAGACTCACAGGCACGGATTGTAGAAGACCCTGCCAACCACGTGAAAGCACAGGGCTTTCTCCTGAATGCAGCGGTGAAGGGTGTGAGCAGAGAACTGGCCGGTTTCTGGATTTTTCCCCATGCCAGCAGCGCACTAAGCACTAAACATGGGCTGCACCTGAGCTGCCCGCACAGGGAGGTGTGGTGGTGTCTGTTTTGGGGAAGGAAACTAAGACCTGAAGCTGGCAGAGAGCTTGCCAAGCTCCCCCAGCTATGGGTGACAGCACTGGGAACCCAGTCTGAGGCTCAGCGGCCAGGTCCTGGCTGGAGGGGGCGGTTGTGAGCCTCAGCTGCTCTCCCACGCGAGCCACGCCCGTCAGTGTGCAGGCCTGGCTAGGGGCCACCCAGAGCAAAGAGCGGCCTGAGGACACTGGGAATCTTTCTGGAAAGGTGGAGAAAGTCGATTATGACGGGCTCCGAGTGCCAAGCCGAGCAACTGGGAATTTACCTTGAAGACGGTCCTAAACAATTGAAGGTTTCAGGGCTTCCCCGGTGGCGCAGCGGTTGACGCTGCGTTGTGGAGCTGTCAGCAGCAAGCGATGCAAGTTCGACGCCCAGCCGGGGAGAATCCCACTGGTGCGGCAGACCTCTCCTGCCTCGCCTGCTGCTCCCCTCAGCAGTGTATTTCAGATCTGCCTGTTCTGCTCCCCACTCTGTCTCTGGTGGACCCTCTCACCGCCCCACGCCTCTGGCCTGTACCCCAGCTTGTATGTATAAATAAATTAAAAAAAAAAAACCTTTTAAAAAAAAATTGAAGGTTTCAGTCAAGAAAACGTAACAATGGGACCTTGCATTGCCGGAGCCGAGTGAGGACAAGGTCTGAGAAATCTGATGGTCAAAAGTGAAGCTTGTAGGGGCCTCCCTGGTGGCGCAGGGGTTAAAGTCTCAGCACTATCAAGCTATTGTCAGCCACTGAGGCCTGAGTTCGAGCCCCAGCCAGGGAGCTTCCCACAGGCGCAGCAGACCTCTCCTGTCTCTCCTGCTGCTCCCCTCAGCAGTGTACTTCAGTGGATCCACCTATTCTGCTCCCCGCTCTGTCTCTGGTGAATCCTCTCACCACCCCACACCTCTGGCCTGCACCCCAGCTCTTGTATGCATAAATAAATAAAATAAATCTTTTTAAAAAGTGGAGCTTGTGGGCAGCCACGGCACTTCTCAGAGGCTTCCCAGAAACCACCCAGACTGTGCCAGCTGACTTCCCGCTCCCTAACTCGCCTTCACTAAACCAAGTCTTCTCTTTTGGACAGGCTGTGCCACCACCGTGCTGGTGACAGGGGCAGGCATCGGGGAGATGACCCTACAGATGTTGGTCGGCTCGGTATGTGGGAACCTGGGTGGGGGGGGAGCCGTCGAGGTGCCCGCTTCTGAAGGTGAGAAGGGGCAACCAGCCACCTCTGAACCCCAGTGTCCCTTCCCTGAGTCGCCACCAGCAAGAAGGGCCCGCTCTGTCCGTGACCTGCTTCTGTTTCCGAACGGCCTGAGGAGCCGAGCCTCCCCCGTGGGACCTGGAAGGTGAAGGGATGTGCAGTCAGGTCCAAAGCAAACGCCAGCATGTCTGGGAGCTGGGCCAGAGGGGCCCGTGGGAATGTTGTTCAGGTCCAGAGCCCGGGATGGGCCTGAAGCCACAGAGTTCTTTTTTCATCCCATCCCAGCCTGCCATCGCCGCCCCGCCCTCGGCCACCCTGCCCAGGGGCCAGCTTTCCCGTCCAGCCCCTGCCCTAGCAAGGGCCAAGTCTGCGCGCTCTCTTCCAACACACCCAGTCCTCTGTTCACCAGAATGTCAAAACACAGCACCTCCTCCGCTCCCTGGAGACAGTGACAGGCTTAGCTGGACACCAGGACTCCTCCATTGAGCAACTTGCCCTCAGTCACACTTCAGCGGTGCGCAGACCGCAAATTTCCATTCTCCCTGCCCCCGAATTATGACTTGACTTTCCTTTCCTCTTCTTTCGTCCCGCCTGGCAGGAATAGCTCCCGCTTATTATCCCCTCATCAAAATGATGTGCGGGCTGGGCCTGCCTTGGTGTCAGCGCAGGGAAGGTGTGGAGGGGCTGACAGGGCGGCTACTGTTGGCTGCTCCATATGCTGTTTTAGCTTATGAAAGTTTTCCAAAAAAATATTCCCTACAGGCCTCGCTGGTGGCATAGGGATTAAGTCTCAGCACTGTGAAGCCATCCCCAGCCAGGGAGCTGACCCACACGGCGCAGCAGACCTCTCCTGCCTCGCCCGCTGCTCCCCTCAGCAGTGTATTTCAGTCTATCCACCTTTCCTGCTCCCCACTCTGTCTCCGGTGAATCCTCTCACACATACAACCCACCCGCTCCCCCAGCCCCACACCTCTGACCTATACCTTGTATGCATAAATTTAAAAAAATCTTTAAAAAAAATACTCTCTACGAAGTTCCAATTAGGCCTTGTGGGTAGAAAAATATTTAGTAGGATTGGAGTTTGATGAAGATATGGAAATTTTTCAGAAGGTTCCAGACACAAAGCTCAGAGGGACTTCAGGAGGCTCATCAGGTCAGGTCCTGCCTCAGAGTACAGTTTCTGCCTCGTCCAGAAACAGCCTTGAAATGAGGCCAAGACTCCCTCCCCCGTGTCTCTCTCTCGGGATGATGGGTCTGAACCTGACTGAAAACCCCGCCCGGGGCCCTGGTGGTGTCCTCCAGCGCCTCTTCCATGTGAGGTTCTGACGGGCTGTGTCTGTTTTCCCCTTTGGCAGATATTCCAGGCTCGGGGCGGCTATAGTTTCCTGGTCTGTGGTGTGATCTTTGGTTGCTTGGCTTTTACCTTCTATATCTTGCTCCTGTTTTTCCACAGGATGCACCCTGGCCTCGCATCAGGTAAGGACAAAAATCTGTTTCTACACAAGAGGAAGAAAATAAGTGGGGACTGGGGGTGTGGGAGACGCTATAGATCTTAGCATGCCACGAATGCTATTCTGTTCCAAGTAAAATGCAAGGAAATGTTTATTTTTCTACAGCTTCCTTTCCCCCTCTTCCTGGTGGCCATGCGATTGTCTGTGCTGGGCTTTTAGGGCAAGAGGGATAAGCTGACTCATGGCTTCTCCACCAGGAGAGGGGCATGGGCTGTGAACCTGGCTTCCTGCATCCCACCATGCTGTGGAGCTGTGAGCCAAGAACCTTTCCAGCCTGTTCGGGGCCCTGAAGCCAGAGACCACCTCCTTGGCTGGAACTCAGCCCAGTGGCCTAACCGGCCATCTCTTTACAGTTTAGGATTTTGACTCCAATCCAAATCTCCTTTTCCAAAAGGTCCCTCGGGCCAAGTGGCAAAGAAAAGCTCCTCGGGGGCAGAGAGACCATGGGCAGGGGGAATCTCAAAGCTATTCCCACAGCCCTCACCTTCCCGGGCTCTCCAAGTGCTCAGCAGTTAACTGAACTGTACATGTGGACAGGTCCCGATGGTGCCCTCTCCACAAAGAGCAAAATAATCCCCCAAGGGCTGCAGCGGTGGGACCCACGGGCCTTTATCTCTTTAACACTTTGTGGTCCGCTCACGTATTCACGTGTTCATCTAGTCACCGGTTTTTCACGCCACGGTGGATTTATTTGGAACTATTAGGAGCTATTTCTTTGATCGTACTCAGTCTAGAAGCTTTAATCTCCATGCATTTAAAATTTCATTAAAATATATCCAGTAGTTCAGGAGCTGTGTGTGTTTTATTGAATGCTTATACCATTCATGCGGTGGCACAGAAAATAGCCGGCACACAAGTGTTAAGTAGACATGTCCCCCTATAAACACTCAGTTTAAAAGCCCGAAGAACAATGGAGCCCCCAAAGAACACCAGCTAGCACCCCACTTCCTGCGCAGCAGCCCGAGTCGTTTGTCCCAGCACTTAGGGACTCCCTTTAGGCCACATGTCCCCGCGTCCCTGACACGAGTCTGCAGTCTTGAGAGACACCCTGCACCAGGTTTGCCAGAACCCGTAGATCTGACTTGTCTTTGTTCCCCAATGTGCAGACACACAGGAGGCCCGGTAAGTGGTCGGGGGAGTAATCGCGGGAACCACTCGAGCTGCTGAAACATGCTCCTTCCTGTTTTTCCTTCTGTAGCTCCTGCCCAAGACAAGCCAGGCAGCGTGGAAAGCGCAGAGTGCTACCAGAGGTAAAACGGGGGACGGAGGCGAGCGAAGACGCCCAGCCTCTGAAGCAGCAGCAAGACCAAAGTGTTTAAGAAAGCCGGGATGGGAGCGCACAAAATCTCTTCATGCCGTGGTTCAGACCTTCTCCACTCATAGCTGGCTGGGTAGAAGACATTAAATCGATTTCTCGTACTGGGTCCTCCCCAGGCAAATCAGTAGAAGTGTACCTGGCTCTTCAAGTTACCTCGTCTTCCATGGTTCAGACTTCTGCGAAGTGCCCAGGCGGGAGGGCAGAGGCCACACACACCTGCCGATTCCTGCATGGCCCACACCCTGGGTTTGGGGATCACTCTTAGTGGAAGTTTGAAAAAAATGGGTTGAAACTGTAAAGCTTGATGATGATTCGCTATATATAGATATATTTTAAATTAAAACAAACCCCAGACTTCTTCTTGGCATGCTAAAAGGATTTATGTACTTTTTACCTATTAACCCAAAGTCTCTCCAGTTCTACTGCTGGTATCAGGTCCTCTGCAAAGCATCCAAAGGAAGAACTGAATTGTGTTACCTGCGGTACGCTAATTCAGCAGCATGCTGGGCTAGCCCCTACCGGCTTATAAAAAATGATTCTTCGATTTTCATTTTGAGAGTTGGTTGTTAAATGCAGCCATTACTAAAATTTAAATTATAGAAACATAATTTAAATGACATTCAAACAAAACTAATAAAGCCTCAAAATGCATCACTTCCCAATCTTTTTCTGTCTCTGCTTTTGAGGCTGTTCATGTCTGTCCTGTCTGCGTGGGCAGTATAGTGAGGAGTCCTTCCGCGCCTCTCCTCCCAGCCCAGGCTCGGTGAGAAGGCGTGGGAGCCCGAGATCAGCCAGGACGGGAGTATTTACACCACAGAAATTGACAGAGCTACCCACCATGACGTTACCCCACCCTCAGCCAGTTGTGGGACATTCACCAGCACACCAGCCTAGTGATTAATGCTCATTGGCTCAGAAGCTGTCTGGGAGGATGGGATGGATGTTCTATTTTTCTTTACTGACATTAACTAGCTTAGAAAAGGTCAGAGAAATGGCAAAATTTCAAAAGTAGCTCACTCAAGTTTTCCATCTTCTTAAAGATTTATTTTTATTTTTTTATGCATGTAAGAACTAGGGTGCAGACCAGCAGTGGAGGGGGTGAGAGGATTCACCAGAGACAGAGTGGGGAGCAGAGCAGGCGGATCTACTGCAATACACTGCTGAGGGGAGTAGCGGGCGAGGCAGAAGAGGTCTGCTGCGCCATGTGGGAAGCTCCCTGGCCAGGGACTGAACTCAGGAACTCAGGCCTTAGCATTGATAGCGCTGAGACTTAACCCCTAGGCCACCAGGAAGGCCTTGTATTTTATGTTTTCTATCGAGAAAATATCTCTGTACATATCAAGGTCTTTTTTCCAAAAGCTGGGGCTACCGAACTCCAGCCATGCAGTATATTCCAGCCGAGGAATACAGTAACAGCGAAAGTGCAAGTCTGGAGCAGGAGACCTGTAAGCAGAGAAGTGGCCGTCACAGAGACGGTGTATGGACAGAGGCCCACACAGACGTATAAAAGGTGGCTCTTGGGCCTCCCTGGTGGCACAACGGGTTAAGTGCAGCACTATGAAGCTATCCAGAGCCACTACAGCACGAGTTCGATACCCGGCCAGGGATATTCCCACATGGCACAGCAGACCTCCCCTGTCTCGCCCGCTGCTTCCCTCAGCAGTATATTTCAGCCGGTCTGCCTGTTCTGCTCCCCACTCTGTCTCTGGTGAATCCTCTCACCACCCCACACCTCTGGCCTACACCCCAGTTTTTATGTATAAATAAATAAATCTTAAAAAAAAAAAGGTGGATCCTGGGTCTCAGTAAGCTGTGCAGGTGGTGTGGTCAGTGCCTGACACCACCAGGCTTAGCCAGGAACTGTGGGCATCAGTGTTCACGCAACCAGCCCCCCGCCAGCGATGTGGCGAGAATCCGGCTGGCTGGCTCAGAATGGGCCTCGCTTCCTCGCTGCGTGGCCCTGGGTTGGTCACTGAAGTCTTGCAGCCTCTCATTTTTTACCTGTAAAGTGACATTTCTGAGAGAACTTTACCCTACCTCAAAGGAATCCTGAAAAAATGATGTGAATGTGTATAAAGTGATTACAATATGGCTGAGAGATAAATTCTCCTAATACATGTTATAATTTTTACTTTCAAAACCTCCTGATAAGCAGCTTAGAAACTGCTCAGTTGTTTGGTACATATTTATTGCAAGTCAAACAGATCCAAATTCTTTTGAAAGCTAGTGGAATTGAGGGATAGTTTTAACTCTGTTAGATGTGCAGTCTAACTGTAGTGACTGTACAAAAAGAAATCAGCTGTATTTTTCTTTCAGTTTTTCAAGAAAACCTCTTACACAGATTTGGAAAGAAGCAGCGGCTGCATCTAAGGGGAGCGTGACAAATATGTGAATGCGGAAAACAAGAAATCTAAGAGTCCTCTCCTCAATCAAAATTTAAAATTTAAAAGTGTGTTATTACAAAGGACACTTGATCCTTTCATATAGGCTCAGAAACAAATGACCCACTGATCCCCCAAAGACAGGTCTCCCCCATAATATAGGTTCACATGGCTGATACTCTAGAATCTAGAGACAAAATTCTCATTGACAGGACTCAGAATGCCTATGGCAGATGGAATTTGATATCACATGTTAAAACCATTTAGAGGGAGCAGGGCTTCCCCTCAATCTTTTTTTAAAGGCCATGACATTTCAGTGTTGTAGTCAGCCTGGCCCCAGATCTCCCTCTGCTGCTTGGATGCGGACACTTAATGTGCCAGGGACATGAGTCTTAGAGAATTTACAACTCAAAAAGGATATCGAGCACCTGTTACCAGCCCGATACCGACCTAGGTGCAGGATGCAGGGCAGAACGAGATGAAGCTCCCTGCCATTGAAGATCTAGACAGATACAATGTGTCGGGGGTGAGGGTAACTGAGTGTCACTGAGTGTCTTCAAGAAACCAGGCAGGGAACAGGGAATTGTCAGGGATCCTCTGACACCCTGCTGGGGAGGTACTATTGGTGCAGAAACCTAAATGCTATGCAGGAGCAGCCACCCAAAGGCCTGGGGAAGAGCTGATCAGGCAGGGAGTTCAGGGAGACCCGAGGCCTCAGCCTGAGTGCACCTGCTGCTGAGGACAGAGCGGCAGAGGCGCAGTGAGGAGGAGGCTGGAGTCGCCAGGGCTCCTGTGGCATAAACTGGGAGGAGGGTGGTTTGGGTTTTTTTGAGTGATGTGACATTGGGAGAGTTGTGACCCGGCAAGGGATACCTGACTGACGCTCTGGTTGTGGGAAGAGACTGGAGCAAGTGAAGCTGGGGATACCAGCAGGACACAGTCGCAACAGGCTACATAGAGACAACTGGTGCCCTGGACAATGTTGGCAGCAGTGGTGTGAAAAAGACTGCATTAAAGTTGTATTTTTTTTCTGAAGATTGATTGATTGATGCAAAGAACAGGGG
Organism: Scalopus aquaticus; assembly: GCA_004024925.1. Taxonomy (NCBI): domain Eukaryota; kingdom Metazoa; phylum Chordata; class Mammalia; order Eulipotyphla; family Talpidae; genus Scalopus; species Scalopus aquaticus. The sequence continues at coordinate 106,703 of PVIJ01001674.1, forward strand.
TACAAGCCAGAGGTGCAGGGGGACGGGTGAGAGGATTCACCAGAAAACAGTGGGGAGCAGAACAGGCGCATATACTAAAACACACTGCTGAGGGGAGCAGCGGGCGAGGCAGGGGAGGTCTGCTGCGCCATGTGGGAAGCTCCCTGGCCGGGGATGGAACTTGGACCACAGCAGTGACAGCACTGAGACTAACTCCTAGACCACCAGGGAGGCCCGAAAGTTGTATTTTGAAAGATGGATTGACAGAATTTGCTGATAGACTGGGTGACAAGGTATGCGGAAATAGAGGAATCAAGGGTGACCCCACCACATCTGACTTGGGTAACTGGGTATAGGAAGAAGACATTCAACATTGGAAGACAGTGGGGTGCTCGAGTTGGAGAGATTCATTTATGATACTATCTCAAAAGAGGACATGTCAACAGTCATTAAAAAAAAAAATTATGTCAGACAACAGAAAGTTAGGTATTAGGGGCCTCCCTGGTGGCGCAAGGGGTTGAGTCTCAGCCTATGAAGCTATCAGCAGCCACTGCCACACGAATTCGGTACCCGGCCAGGGAACTTCCCAATGGCGCAGCAGACCTCTCCTGCCTCGCCCGCTGCTCCCCTCAGCAGTGTATTTCAATCTGCCTATTCTGCTCCCCACTCTGTCTCTAGTGAATCCTCTTACCGCCCCCCCCCTCTGGCCTGCACCCCAGCTCTTGTATGCATAAATAAATAAATCTTTAAAAAAAAAGTTACTAGATTTTTTTTCCCTAATAGAATTCTTAGAGCTTTTAATATTTTAAGACTGCATCTTGAATCTCCAAGAGGTGACATCATTTCCCAAACTTCTCAGGCCTCATAGACTCCTGCTCTAGGTAACACATTCTGTGACCACCGATTCAGGACTCGAGGAGCATCTCAAGCAGCTCCCACCCAACTGTGCTGAATGTCACTTCCCTAGCGGCGAAGGGCCACCTCGCCCGGCCTGGGAGCTGCCCCCACGGGACGCTCTGTCACTCTGTCTTATTATTTGTAGCTAGAGACACAGAACAGAGCTCTGGTGGGGCTTTGCCACCTATTAACTCCACTTGCCCCATGCAGATTTGATCAACCCAGTTCTGAGAAGGCCTAATTTCATTGGCTGAATGAAGTCTCCAGTTTCTGATCTCAAAACAACATAAAGAAAGAGAGAGAGCAAAAACAAGCTAATTTGTGTCTTACAAAGACTAGATTATAAGAATCTGATAACATTTTTAAAAAGACTTTTTAAAAATGCAGAAAAATTTAGAGTAAGATAAAAAAAATTCACACGGTAAATACTTTTTTTCAAAGCCACTCAGTTCTCTTTGGATTCTTTTTTATATCAACAATCACTTTACAATCTCCCTCTTTCACCACCTGTTCCAAACCATGCTTTAAATATTTTAATGCAGATATACATCAAAGAGTTGCCAGGTTTTAATGATAACCATCGGGAAAACTCAACTCTTTCCTTACCCACATTAAGTACAGATGAAAATAATGATACTCAGAGACTACTTCAGTGGCTACGAGAGCAGGGAAATGAATAATCAAGTTAGAAAGTCATTTTGTTAAAAATATTTATTTAAAAAAATACAATTGTCCATATCTAATTGCACATATATCTATTAACACATCTATATAGTTTTGAATTTTAGTAAATTGCTGTAGTACTTTTCTTAAAGTCAGCTTGCAATTATACAAATTCCTCTGCCAGTTCTTACACAAAATAGCTTTTTAATGTTAACATCTTTCTAAGAAGATGCATATCACCATTGCAGAATTTAACCAAGTTTTTGCATAAAACTTGAAGCTATAGAAAAAGATCACCTGATTGGTCGTTCAGAGCAAGCCCTTCGTAGTCTGGAGATGTACTAGTAGCGACTATACTTTCTCTTTTAAAAGCAGCATATTACAACACCCCCAAAGGGCCAGCACATCCCCCACCTACCTAGACTGGGAGTGTCTCTGCGGCACGCAAAGACCCGAGACTCCCGCTCGGCATCCCAGAAGCACCCCTTGTTTCCCGATGAGGCACACTGCTCAGCTCGAAGAGATGGTCATTTCTCTCCTATTGCATCAACAATTAATGTGATTTTAATAAATGTTAGCAGTTGCCATCATTTTAATTGCTTTTTGCAGGAAAAAGAAAAAAGGTTATTTTAATACCTTTAGGCTTTCCCTAATGTAAGTTACAGTCAAGTCAAGATAAACTATTAATAACACTTGAACAGTTAGTTATTCACTCCTGTGGGGAGGTGTGTATTTGCCTTATATATGAGTGTTCTAGATATATAAAAGTCGTGGATATTGGGTATCATGAGACAGATGTCAGTGAAATGAGAAAAAACAATGGTCTTTTATCAGTTGTGTTGATCTAGGTTTGAGGAAAGTGCCCTGATGTGTTCCCACAGATCCCAAACAGAGACACTGACGTAAAGAACATGTCTTTCCCATGTTAGTCCCATAGCAGATAGAAGCTTTTACTCTGGGTTACAGATTGGGGAGATGAAAATCAATTTTACTATTTAACATCATTTAATTTTCAGGTGATGTCCATACTTGAAGACCCCGTAGGATTCAGAGAATTATTTGTTCTTCAAAATGCAAAACTATGCTTTTTTAAAAAGCCAACTTGACTATTTGGTGAATTAAGGGTATACTTCTAAAAAATTAAGTAGAGTCAAAACTTTTATTCACTTCAAACCAAAGTAGCAAAATGACTGGACTGAGTTTCATATTTAATCTTCCCTACCCACAAAGATAAATGAAACTGCTAGAAGGCAAAAGTAAGGAAACAGATGACTGTGATGAGAAAATCTGGGATGGCAAAATTGAAGAGTCTTGAGTATCAAAAATCGATTGTGTTCACTTCTTTCCTACTTCTATGTATATGCATCTTCACTTCACTAGACTAGACAGGGAAATTCATAAAATATGCTCTTTATCACATAAGCAATGAGTGTAATGTACATATAAAGGCCACTGGTAATACTGCCCTCAAAAACAACACCTATGAAATGTCTTAGAAGAGCCTATGCCCCCTACTTAACAGACAGGAGCACGATGATCAAACAAAGAAGAAATTTACATTAGCTACTTTACAAAGCTGTGTGTGATCCACTGATTGCAAATCATTTAAAAAGTGGTACATAGCACAATACAAAGCACAATATTAAAAGTTTGCAAATTGTTTAAAAGCAACCTAGCCAAAGGGCCGACCTTATAGAGTCTAGAAGAATGGCTCACTAGGTAACCCATTTTTCCCTTCTCCAAACAGCCTTAAGTTCCAGAAAACATAAAAGAAGAAATAAATCTTACTTCCCTGACCCCCAATATGCTTAAGAAGAAATTAAACAAAATGATCATAAGTGCTTCCAGTTATTAAAAACAAAACAGTGCTAATAATGGTGGCCCCAAAGTGCCAAAGCGATTCAATACCAGTATCTGGCATTCCCACCCCTGACCTCCAGGCATACCTGCAGGAAGCCTCTGGAGAACTCAGGCTTAGGCCCAGGGCGCCCCCACCCCCACCCTGTCCAGAAGATCCCAGGCCTGTCCTAGTTTGGCTCCTAATCCTTGGAAGGGGTAAGAACCAGAATGGGCCCTTATGAGATGGGAGATGAGGAAAAGTGGAAAGAATTAACCAGCCCTAGATACTCTGCAGCTTCTGCTAAAGCTCGTTATGTACAGTTTAAAAGGATAAATGAGGCCACAATACCAGAATTATTCTTCTATTCTAGCCATATGTGAATTGTATCTTAGAACTGCTGCTTCTATAAACCTCTGCTCTGAGAAAGTGAGAGCCCAACATAATGAGAATTTTACACAAAATCAAATGTAGAAATTGCAAAAGAGGACATCCTTATTTGCTGAAGAACACCTGAAGAACACAAAAGAACAGTTTAAGGTGACTTTATGTAGATAACGTCACGTGGAGTACTTTATTTCTCAAATTTGGCAAGCAATCGTTTTTAAGGCCTATGATTCTATGTATTTTTAAAAAGCAAACACGCAAGGCATTCATTTTTAAAAAGTGGCAACTGCAAAGTGCAGCCAGTTTCTCAAGTTTTAGTATAAAATAGCCAAGGAGCCATCCTAGAGGATGAATAACACATGTTCCCTTTGAAAACAGATTTACTTAGACACACAAAAGCATACATGCATCAGCTCATCAGTACATACACACATTCGGTCAATAAATCTGAATGACTTGGAAAGAAAAGCTCTGGTCTCCCAATTAAACATTAGAAGATAAAAATTTAAATCTCGTAAAACTTCCTGGTGTATATTATTACACCAAAAGATTAGAGTTCAAGAGACTTACTACGTTTGACTGTATCCCTCATGAATTTTCTTGTTAAAGGACTCATTTAAAATGACATCAACAACAGCTGAATCTCCTGGTTTCTGGAGAAAGCCCTGAGCCGACACTCCCCTCACACAAGCCACGCTGGAATTCCGCGCCGCTCTCACGGCAGCTTAGCTGTAACTGACAGGACCCTCGGAAGTGCTATTTTCTGGCAGGTCGTCAACCAATCACTTTTTTTTTTCCATTTCTTCTGAAAAGCAGCTAGAAGAATCTGGCAGCTTCGGATGGAATATTCACACTACATCAACCAACTCTCCGTTCAGTTTTGCTGTTTGCAGGTCAAAATGTGACTTTTATACTAACACGTTCCAATGAGTATGAGAAAGGAAATCAAACCACCTTGCTTTTCTTACTTAATACACTACCACCCACAAGAATGCTAGAGTCTAAGATTAAAACTTCAGTGAGCAGAGTTCTGACGACATAAGAGGAGTAACAGGGCACCTTATTTCAGGCAATGCCAGCAACGTTAAAAACAATCACAAAACATTTATTTCTTGACCCCAAACTAAGAAAAAATTAACAAATGCCTTCCCATTTTCTGGTCAGAATACCTGCTAAAGAAAGGCAATTATGGCTGACCTCCATTTCACTTACATTACTATGGGCTGAACAATGAACTCAATTCCATTTTAGAAATAATATATTCTGTCACACCCTCCAATGACAGACCACATCATGAACACTCTTTTTAGCTTCCCTGTGGTTTGGTGATTCATTCAGAGCGCAAGTGTCTGCAGAGACCTGTACTCAACCCCTGGCACTCTTCCCCCCTACCTCCCTCACTACATACCTAAGAATGGCACTTCGGCGCAGTTCTAGAATTCTGGCGTGGGTAATAAAAAGTATATATAGTAAGTGAAGTGATAAACAGAACAGACCCACTCAGGAAAACATTTCTTCAGGTGCTGAAATGTTACAAATTTTAAAAATCAAATACTTAATAATAAGGCAAGAAAATGGAGGCCACTAAACATCTTAACTTACAGCAACTTGAAAAAATCTGAATTTGATGGTAATAGATCAAGTACAAAAGAAACCCTTAAGCAGAAGAGTAAGATAAAAATAATGATGGAGTCATAACTAATAGGAAGAGGAAAGACACAACAGACAACTACCTTGGAGGAAGGCCTGCGAAACACTAGTGAAACAGGTTATTTGGTGACTTACCAAAAAAAGAATTGAAATGAAATTCCAGAAAGTTGGTAACAAGCTCTTCTGAAAAGTTCCAAATCTCTTTTAGGGTTTTACATAAAATTCAGAACAAATATGTAAAGGAGATCCTCATATGTTACAACGAAAGCATCCCCCCAAGATTAGACGGAGAAGTAACGTCCTGGGCCCGAGTCTTTTACAGTCGAGAGTGGGCCGTGAGAGGGCACACAGGCAATCTACTGGGTGCTGAGAGAAAATGCTCGAACTTCTAGTCAAGATTTGTTTTGTGTGCCATCCTTGACTCCTATTTTTGTGCGTCTTACCATGTCCGTATCACTTGTCATGTGGCTATTACTGCTGCACGTGGAGCTCGGCATATTGACACAGAGCCTGCAGCAAGGGGCTTGTGCTCAGAGCCTCTCACTGACCAAGGTGTGTCTGCAAAAAGGCTGAAGACTGCTTTTCTGAAATGCTCACTGGAGCCTCGTAGGGGCTTAAAGTCACTGCAAACATAGACAACTGCCTTTTAGAAGTCACTTTTGGGAAATCATAACAGAAAATCTGAGGTAAGGGTGAGACAATGTCCTCTGCCCGTTATCATACAAAGCCGGTGGGGCTGGGCCAGGAGGACCAAGGGCAGCCGCTGCTCCAGCTCCGGAATCCAAGCTTTTGAGTCATTTGTCCTCAAAGCCTGAGTGACATATAGAGAAAATGGGAAACTGTGCCAGGAAAATAGATGCAATAGTTCTGCCTTTTTGGATCTCTAACCTGGTATTAAATCTTCCAGGAGTTTTCCAGTTTAAAAAAAAAAAAAAATCCAGTACCCTTTTACTATATAAGCTCATAACTTACTTTCCCCATCAAAATTTGAAGAAAAAATAATAACTATATTTTACCCACCAAAATGTGGGGGGAAAAATAAGCCTACATTTAAACTCTAAAAAGTTTAACACTGACCTTCTGAGGGTTTCCTGATTCTTCCATATGGCTAAGTTTTTTTTAAAAAATCAACGGAAGTTTCTATCTTTAAACGCACAGAAGATGCTACAGTAGCACTGTGACAGAGCATTGAAAAAAGATTACTGAAGTCAAACATGATTTTAATTTCCTACTTTTGAAATTAGCATATGAACAAGAAAAACTATTTTTGAAATGGAGCAGTTTGCCGGCCGAGTGTGCAGCTCTGAGCCAGTAATAGTGCACTCCCTGCTCCAGTCCAAGGTGGCAGCTTAAAATCAGTCACTGCCAGGGTAATTGACATGGTGAAATCAACAAATGCTACAGATTAAGGGATATTTTCCCCCCTTCACAGAGCCTGGTTAAATATTTCCAGCATGTCACTAAGTAGCCAGGGGCCAGCACAGACGATGAGCTAAGACAATCAGAGCGGAGGGTCTCAAATCCCATCCAACCTGTCTACTATTTTAACTTAGGCTACTTCTGCCCAACACCTATTCATCCTGGCAAAGTGACTAGTGGTGGACACCAGCCAGTTTCCGAACATAAGCCTCGCCAGTGACTGCTGATCTTAAGTGGGGTGTCACCACTTGATGCTGAGAACTCTGTGATGTTCAAAACAGTATGAGACTGAGAGTTTTCCAGAAAGGAGGTAGTTTACAAGTAGAATGGTCTGCCTCATGCATTGGAGCTAAGGTAGTATTTTCCTTTAAAAAGGGTCAAACATACAGGCTTCCTAGCTAGTTGATCTCAAGGGGAAAGCAGATCATCACCAACCTCCTGAGGCCTCATGCCACTCAAAAATTTCAGGGACAAGTTTACAGATGTAGGACTCACTAAAATTGGTTCCTAGGAAGTTGCTCTGACCAAGTTTTAAAGGTTCCCTTGGTTCCCAGGCACCCCTATGCTGAGACAACTACAAAAAATAGCATCTGTGAAAATAAAACCAATGGCTTTTCTCCATAAATTCAAAAAGATAAAACACCTTCTGTGCTTCCAAAATTTTAAATACCTAGTTAAATCAAGCCATCAATACTTACTTACTTAATGTACAAATTGTTAATTAACCTAACTATTCAAAAGTGCTGCAGAGAGGTCTAATTTCAAACAGGCATGCGAACTAAATAATTCAATACAGGAAAAAAAATCCACTAGGGCTGCCCCACGACTACCGAACACTACCTTTCAGCCCTACTATTGCACAGCCCAGGAACAGAACTTTCAGCTCCGAACCACAAATGAACCAGTAACAGGTCTCCAACACGACAGGCATGAAGGCAGCTCCCTGAATATTGCCCCTGCACTGCTAATGAACTAGCGAAGGTGTCTCACACAGAGCGTCTCTACACTGTCTAGAAACAAATTCGAAACAAACATAAACATCTGGAAGACGCTGATCGGTATCAGTGTCATTTTGAGTCCTCAAGTCCTTACTCCTTCATTCCATTTAGTTCATGTGATTTAACTACAGGAACTATTTCTAGGATTAGATTAATTTAATGGGCAGTGGGTAGGGGTGGGGGTGGCTGCTGCAGCACATAATCCAAACCCAGACTTTAAAGCCGAGTTTTTCAAAAGACTCTGCTATGATGCTGCCATCAATTCAGTTTGGGGAACCAGCCAATCTTTCTACACCTGACACTGACTGTAACATTTTAGAAAATTTTTACCATTAATATGAATAATCCAATCCCTATGTCTGAGCATTTCCAAAGGAACCCTGTTCCTCCCTTGGGGGGAAAAAAAAAATCAAAGAAATAAGCACATCTTTACCTTACTACAGATACAGAGATTTTGCCTTTCATCTTCCTAACTACATCTTTAAAAACTACCTCAGTCTCTAACAACCTTAAATTTTTAAAGAAGACAAATATGCCTACAAAATAGGGTAAAACGAACGGAAAAGAGAAAGGGTCCTTTGTGCTGTGGATCTTCTAACTGGGAAAAGCCCCATGTATTGTTTCAAATTATACAATTCTTTACTCAGCGATGCCTCAAATTTTCAAAAGCTAGGCGCGTCCTCTTGACACGTCACCATCCGCCACACTGTGTTCCACGGCTGTGTGGCTAGACTACCCATTGGGCAGACAAGACCTTCTGTGCTGGACACGGGAGCCCATGTTCTCGCTGGTCGCCCCAAACACCATCTTAACCCTATAGGTGAGGGCCGTGCTCTGTTAGCAGGTTCAGACATGATCGCGCAAACGGCGAAGAGACCCACCACGATGCCCGTAAATGAGGAGTCTCTCTGCAGCGTTGCTCATGTTACACTTGACAGCAAAACAGACTCTCCCCGCTGGTACTGACCCATTTCACTCTGCATAAACAGCAATCACTCTTTGACCTCCACTGCTTTTGCCCAGGTTACTTTTAGTTATTCAACAGAGTGCACTTAGTCCTAAATACATGACCAATTTCATTTAACTAGTATTTCTTTGTACAATATAATCCAAGCATAATTTTTTCCTGGCCAAAGGATCCCAATAAGGTAGAAGTAGTAACTTTGTTCTTAATTGCTCTTGCAAAACAGCTGCTAACCCCCACCAAAATTTCCTTTAAAACAAAGCGTAAGATGTTTTATAAAAAAGAAAAGATAAAAGGAGGGGGTGAAGTTTGGACCCCAATTAAGGCATTTTCATACACAAGTCTACCTTGAGTCTATTCACAGGGAGTCCTGAAACGGCACTTGGAAGGCGAGCGGCGGCAATCCCGGCAGCCTGCTGTTAGCACTGAGGAATCACCCACTGCTTACTTCAAGGGTAACGGCAGTAAGGGTCACTCTGTCTTGATTCCTCGGTTCTCTCTGTTCACGAGTGCACAGGTTATGTTTTCTGTAGGTCTGGGGAAAATGGGCCAGGGGTAGAAGGTCCATCCAGGCCAGGCAGAGCGAATGGTCCATGACTGCTCAGTACAGAAGGAAACTGAGGAGAAAATGAAACACATTATCATCCTGTTACTCAGCTCCAACTTTCACTGTTTGTCCCTCTTCTATTCCCTGAGGTAGAAAACAGCAGCCACACGCAGCGGCTCACAGGACAAAGGCAGTGACTGTTTACCATGGAGGAATCTGATGTCATTAAAAAGTTTAAAGTTGGGCCTCCCCGGTGGCGCAGCGGTTAGGCGCTGCGCTGTGGAGCTGTCGGCAGCGGTGATGCGAGTTCGACGCCCAGCCGGGGAGAATCCCACATGGCGCGGCAGACCTCTCCTGCCTCGCCCGCTGCTCCCCTCAGCAGTGTGTTTCTGATCTGCCTGTTCTGCTCCCCACTCTGTCTCTGGTGAAGCCTCTCACCACTCCACACCTCTGGCCTGTACCCCGGCTGTATGTATAAATAAATAAATCTTTAAAAAAAAAAAAGTTTAAAGTTGTCCAATATGTTAACTATTAATTTTCCAACCTATCCTGATGTAATGGAAAGAAAAAGCCTATGGTTTCCCTCATATCCTGAGGTTTAGTTTTGCATGTAACTTCAAGTGAAGGTTTCAGAAAGTTCTGCAAAGACAAAAGCCCTACGGAAGGCGATTCACTTATAAAGCAAACCGGATGGTCCAAGGGAGGCCCAGATAGACACATCCATTTATTAACTTATTTATAACTGGTGCAAAGAGTTACAGGGTGCACATTGTAGGAAAGGGCTCCCCATCATATATTCTGAGATTCTTTTTTTATTTAAAGGATTTTTTTTTTTTTTTTGCATATTGGAACTGGGGTGTAGGCCAGAGATGTGGGAGATGGGCGAGAGGATTCATCAGAGACAGAGTGGGGAGCAGAACAGGCAAGTCTGCTAAGTACACTGCTGAGCGGAGCAGCAGGGAGACAGGAGAGGTCTGCTGTGCCATATGGGTCAGCTCCCTGGCCTGGGATCGAACTCAGGCTGTAGTGGTGATAGCGTAGAGACTCAACCTGTAGGGTACCAGGGAAGCTCCTATTCTGAGATTCTTTCTCTCTGTAGGGACATTCCAGCTGAAGCTACGTGAGCTGTGACTTCACAGCCTCAGATCACGCTAATTCAGTTACCTGCCAGTGAAAGGTAAAGAAAAATGTAAAAATGAAATAAGATTCTCAAAACTTTCTATTCAGTAATTTAAAATTTTCTGCAAAAAAAAAAAAAAAAACACAACACGCAGAAATTCTTATTTTTTTTCTTTCCCCTAACCATTTCATGCCCCTCCCCCCCCAAAAAATACAAAGTTTATTTACAATTACTTACAATATATAAGAAAATCTCTCAGGAAGTCATCACTGAATAAGTAAATGAATTGATCACAAGAGAGTCTACAAATTATAAAGTCTAGATGATGTTTCAAGCTCATAATAGTTAAAAACCATAAAACATGGGCCTCCCTGGTGGCGCAAAGGGTTAAGCACAGCACTAAGAAGCCATCCAGAGCCACTGCCGCATGAGTTCGATACCCGGCCAGGGAGATTCCCACGTGGCGCAGCAGACCTCTCCTGTCTCGTCCGCTGCTCCCCTCAGCTCCAGCTGTATTTCAGTTGATCTGCCTGTTCTGCTCCCCACTCTGTCTCTGGTGAATCCTCTCACCAACCCATACCTCTAGCCTACACATCCCACTTGTATGCATGAATAAATAAATCTTAAAAAAATAAAAATAAAACCCCGTAAAATAGGACTTCCCTGGTGGCTCAAGGGGCAAAGTCTCAGCACTATGAAGCTACCCACAGCCACTGCAAAACAAGTTCAATCCCCAGTCAGGGAGCTTCCCACATGGCGCAGGAGACCTCTCCTGTCTTGCCTGCTGCTCTCCTCAGCAGTGTACTACAGTCAGTCCACCTGTTCTGCTCCCCCCCACTGTCTCTGGTGAATCCTCTCTCCTGTCTCCTCCTCCTTGTACCCCTCCCCCCCATCTCTGGTATACATAGAAGTAAAAAATAAAACTTAAAAAAAAAAACCAAAACCTGTAAAACGTTTTCTAGCATCTCGCTTAATATATGATATTCATTTAAAAAATATTTTTAAATGTTGATCAATTCTGAGGGGGAAATGGGAGTATTTGATGTACTATTCTTAAGGTGCTTCTCTCTTTTTTTTTTAAATCCCCAAGTGAAAGGAGAAACTTAAATGTAGCTCCTTCACCCATCCCCGGCAAAATATATACCCATATACACGTATATGTTTATGTCTTCTAGAAACAGAGGATTTCTCATGTTTATTTTTTTAAAGATTTATTTATTTATGCATACAAGCTGGGGTGTAGGCCAGAAGTATGGGTGGGTGGGTGGGGGGTGAGAGGATTCACCAGAGACAGAGTGGAGAGCAGAACAGGCAGATCAACTGAAATACACTGCTGAGGGGGGCAGCGGGCGAGGCAGGAGAGGTCTGCTGCACCATGTGGGAATCGACCTGGCCGAGTATCAAACTCGTGCTGCACTAGCTCTGGATAGCTTCGTGGTGCGTGACTTAACCCGTTGAGTCACCAGGGAGGCCCGATTTCTCATGTTTAAAATTACAAATTGGAGAGCTCAAAATCTACCACAGTATTAAACAGTTCTTGGTTTAACTCAAATGTATGTAATAGTAAACAATGACAAGGAAACTGCTGAGCTGCTTGCTGGCTGAAAAATGAACACTTACAACTTCAAACATGAATCTAAAAACTACTAGAGAGAAGTTTTAAAATAACTGAAGAGTAGGAAGTATCGTTCTCGCCTCCTTCTTCATTACCACACACCAATTACACGAGGCTTTTTTTAATGTCGTTACCTGGAAGAGCGTGTTAGCACCTTGCAGTCTGGCTGGACTCAGGGGAGCTACGGGGCTGAGAGTGCTCCAGAAGTGGATGCTGGAGAGCAGGGGGCTCGGCGTCAGCAAGATCGGCGTCTGCGAGACACAAACACTCACTGAATGACTTATCAGGACTGTCTGAGTCTTCTCACAATACACCGGAAGCCCTGAGCCCAAATACATCCCATTTCCCACTCTAAATAGCACCACGTCTGAAATTTTATCACGAGGAAAAAAACCAGAAATTATTTCTTATGACCTAAGAAAGATACGAGTTGAAATGTTTCCTAATCTGTTCGAAGAATTCAGGTATGAAGAAATAATGGGCAACTGAATCACAAACAGGTTTGTTCCTTGATAATGAGCAGATCTGGGAGTAATCTATTAAAATGTCACATGAGATGAGCAAGTTAAGAAATATCTATGTAACTGGACAAACACGTTACTCAATATCACATCAGTCTTTTTTCCTTGAGGTTCTCAGGATCTATTATTCTCTGCCTTTAGATGATCACTTTTTTAAGGACACCAACCATTTTATGAGAAGTACTAAATACTTTTTAAGAAGAGAATAGTTTTATTCACTTGTAGAACAATGAATTTTTAAACAAAATGTCCCAACTCCCTCATTCTGACAATCCGAACTGAGCCAGGGGATGGGGTGGCTTTCACGGGGTCACATATGATCTTTCTAAGACAAACTTACACAGCAGAATGAAAACTTGAGGTTATAAATTCTGGGCCTGTTTAAAAAGCTAAGAAATGCAAACAATGGCGATACTCCACAGAAACAAAGAGTTACCTGGGAAAAGAGTGCTGGCGTGAGAGACGCCGTGGGGAGGGACGGGCTTAAAATCCCCAGCGGGCTTGGGTCGCTGCCCGTGACCACCAGGGTGGGCGCCAGCTCCAGTCCTTTGGGTTTCTTGGATCTTGATGAATTATTTGTTTTGTCCTTTTCAGGCAAAACTGAATCCTGGTCTTTAGGCTCCAGAGACAAGGCCTCTGGAAGTTCCATTGGCCGAGAAGTCACCGAATCAATGTCTGTGTCCCGGTCTGGGTTAGAGCTCAGCGGAGGGGACGGTGTCCTGGGCGGCTCCTGCAGAGGGGATAGGGCTGGAACGGGAGGCGGGGTGGGGAAAGCCGCCGTCACACCGGCTGCCGCGGCTGGGGCCTCCAGGGAAGGCAGTTTGGACGAAGCCAGAGTCTCCAAAGCTTGGATGGTTTCGTCTGAAGATGGAGAGATGCCTGGGCCAGTTGAAATAGTGGCAGCATCAGGCTCAACGGGCGGCTTTTTGGAAGGCGTTGTTACAAATTTGATGACGGATGGTGGTGGCTCCTGAGATCTTTTCTCTGCCAGTTTCTCAGCTGGATTCTCAATCTTTATAGATCTGAAAGGCTTCGGATTGGAGGAGTTCAGGGAGTTGAGGGTAAACGAAGAATACAAGCCGGAGTGTATGTAGTCGTTGCGGCTCGAGCTCCTGGCACCAGGCTGCGGTGGCTTCTCTCTCCCTCCGCTCTCCGCATCTTTGGAACTGCTGCAGACGTCACCAAAGCTGAAGGCTTTGCAGTCTCCCGCAATCCTGCCCACTGTCACTGGGTCCATGTTCAAAATCTCTGGGTAAGAGACAAACTTGTACACAAACTTCTGACCATTCACTTTTTTTATGATATTCTGTAGATAAACAAAATAAGCATTCTTATGTATTCTTAGAAACTTACCTCCCATGGATCATTAAAAAGCTGACTTAATGAGGTTTTCTATTTGACAAGCATTTAAGAGCTTTTGACAAGCATCTATTTGACAAGCATTTATTTAAGAGCTTCAAAATCTAAATTTTTCTGTCGATACCAAACACAGCCCCTACTATTATGCAACATACAGTAAGAACATTTAAATGTCTTATTAACAATTGAACGAATGTTACATAATTTGCTGAAAAATTTTAATTGCTTAATGTTCTCAACCAAATATCTGTTTTAAGTCAAAAATGCTAAACTGTGATTTTAAATAACTCCAAAGGTACAAGTCACATATATCCTGAGTAAGCAGAAAGGAATTCAGAACATTATTCTGCTAAAGTTCCTACTTCCTTCAGAAATTCCAGTTGCCTCTTACCTCTTCATAAAGGAAAGCTGATAAGATCAACCACTTAGAGAGGAAAGAAATTAGGTCTTAGTTTTGTTTTTTTTTCCCTAATTCTATCCTTTCGAATCATTGATTTTACTCATTCAGTACCCAGGAAAGTATTCAAAATAAATACAAATTAGACAAAATAAATAAAATTTTAACTAAGAATTCATATTTATATATACTAACAGCTATTCTTTTAGGTACTAATTTATATTCTCTCAGGCTAGAAAGTAAAAATTAAGTAAAGCTAAAAAAAAAAAGTACTAATGACAATTTTTAAAGTAAGTTATGCTATACCCAAAATGATTTACCCTCAAAAATCTCACTTTTCCTTTTTCTTATTCCACTTTTTCTTTAAAAACAATTGCAATTAGGAATAAAATATGTGTAATGGGGAAGGATACTGCCTAAGAATTGGCAGAAATACAGCTGAACCATTTACATCTTTCATCCTAATTACAAACTGCTGGAGCTAGAAAATAAATTGAGTTAAAGTAAACCAGGACATTAATATCTATACACTCAATCAAAGAGAAGGAACAATTCTGGTTTTAAGGTTCTCCATATAATACAAGATGGGGATGTGTATTACCTTCACATAATAGTATCTGAGGGCCCGGCTGAGCTTATCATAATTCATGTTAGGTTTGTTTTTTCGAATCCCCCAGAGACGAGCCACCTCTTCTGCCTGCAAAAGCTTGAACTCCCCATTATTAGAGGTCCAGCAGATCATGTTCTTGTGCTGAGGCTCCTGTAGAAGCTGCAGGAGGAACTGCCACAGGGTGATGGCACTGTCCATAGCAGTGAGCTGAGGGAGCACAGATAAGACACACGATTACACTCACAGTCAACACTTTCACAGCGCACACGTCAAACACGGCTCCAAGTGCTCTCACTGTCATTCATTTCATCCCCACTGCAATCCTACGTGACAGATGCTATCAGGAAAAAAAAAAAAACACCTTTCCTTTCTTTATCTAAAAACGAGATTTCAGTGGAACAGAACAGGACTTGAAAACAAATTAAATGAAAAACTGATTCATAAAAGGGTCAGCTAATTTATCTAAGGTCACACAAGAAACTGGTGGAGCTGAGAGTTAACCCCGGGCAATACGGACTCAGAGTCCAAACTTAAGCCTACCACACTGCTTAAGAAAAGTTTTGCTGAGAGAGAAAGCTCATTCCATAAATTATGGGAGCCGACTGATAATTTCCAGTCATTCAGATATCACTGCTATTAACTTTTATTTTAAAAACTCACTGTTGGGGCCTCCCTGGTGGTGCAACGGGTTAAGTCTAGGCACTGTGAGGATATCCGCAGCCACTGCAGCAGGAGTTCGATGCCCAGCCAGGGAGCTTCCCATATGGCGCAGCCAACCTCTCCTGCCTCGCCCACTGCTCCCCTCAGCAGTGTACTTCAGTAGAGCCACCTGTTCTGCTCCTGTCTCTGGTGAATCGTCTCACCACCCCACACCTTTGACCTACACCCCAGTTCTTGTATGCATAAAAAAAATCTTAAAAAAGCAAACCAAAAACTCACTGCTGACCACCACTACAGCATCTAAATCAACCCAAGTTGTTTTATTTGCTAGGATGTGTATGTTTGGCTCAGGATTGTCCAGAGGTGTAGGGAATAATCTACTTTGCTTCACTGGTATTTCTCCGCCATTACCATAAATGTAATTTACATATAAATTGACAGCACTGAAAATTCAGCAAAATGTTCTCTGATTTAATTTACAAGTTCTGTCACCATTCTGTCCACAGGGATTCCATTTGCATAGATCTTCCTGTATCTGATTAGCAACCTTTATTTGATTATCAAGACATAAACTGAAAAATCTTTCAATATCTCAGGTTTTAGGATCTCTCTCTGTTTAGTCATTTATTTTTTTAAAAAAGATTTATTTTTTAAATTTTTGCATACAAGCTGGGGTGCAGGCCAGAAGTGTGGGGCGGTGAGAGGGTTCACCAGAGACAGAGTGGGGAGCAGAACAGGCAGACTGACCGAAATACACTGCTGAGGGGAACAGCAGGCGAGGCAGGAGAGGTCTGCTGTGCCATGGGGGAAGCTCCCCAGCGGGGCATCAAACTCATGCCACAGCTGCCAACAGCTCCACAGCGCTGCACTTAACCTATTACGCCACCAGGGAGGCCCTGATCTCTCTGTTTAGGTCAGAGTTTCTCAACTCGTTCTTTTTATAATTCAAGACCAAATAATTCTTTATTCCTGGAGGTTTTCCCCTAAACATTGTAGTAATTTAGCAACATCCCTGGCCTCTTCCCACTAGATGCCAGTTGCACACCCCCTTTACCCCCTCCACTCCCGAAAATCAAAAACATCTCCAGACATTGCCAAATGTTCTCTCAGGAGACAAATCATCCCAGATGATAACCACTGGCTTAAGCAAAATGCTTTTGCTAAGTTATTTGCCTCATACAACTTCAAAACACCCTATTTATTAGGAAGAATTCTTTAGGGGAGAAACTCTGGGCATAACACTTTACCAAGGAGCCAATGAAAGAAATTTATACAGGGCCTCCCTGGTGGCGCAGCGGTTGGGCGCTGCGCTGTGGAGCTGTCGGCAGCTGGGACGCGAGTTCGACGCCCAGCCGGGGAGGGTCCCACATGGCGCGGCGGACCTCTCCTGCCTTGCCCGCTGTTCCCCTCAGCAGTGTATTTCTGGTCTGCCTGTTCTGCTCCCCGCTCTGGCTCTGGTGAACCCTCTCGCCCCCCCACGCCTCTGGCCTGTACCCCGGCTTGTACGTATAAATAAAAAATAAATCTTTAAAAAAAAGATTTAAGAAAGAAATTTATACATATCAAAAATGAAAAAAAAAACAAAACAAAAAATAGCACTTCCTTTCTTTATCTAAGAATGAGATCTCTTGTAGATGAGAACAGGACTTGAAAACAAATTAAATCATTCCGTTAAAATACTACAAAGATAAAATACTACAAAGATACTACATTAGACTATATCAAAAATTTAAAACTTCTGTGCTGCAAACAATACTATCAAGTGAGAAAATAATAATTAGAATGGGAGAATAATATTTTCAAGTCATAATGGACTTGTGTCAAAAACATATAAAGAACTTACAGTTAAAAATTAGGAAAAGAGGGGCCATCCTGGTGGTACAAGAGGTTAAGTCACAGCACTTTGAAGCTATCAGCAGCCACTGCAGCACGAGTTGGATCCCCAGCCAGGGACCTTCCCACATGGCGCAGCAGACCTCTCCTGTCTCACCTGCTGCTCCCCTCAGCAGTGTATTTCAGTGAATCTGCCAGTTTTGCTCCTCACTCTGTCTCTAGTGAATCCTCTTCCCCCCACCCCCCGCCCCACACCTCTGGCCTATACCCCAGCTTGTATGCATAAATAAATAAATCTTTTTTAAAAATTAGGAAAAGAATTTAAAAAGGTATTTCTCTGAAGAAGATAGACAGGGCCTCCCTGGTGGCACAACGGGCTAAGTGCAGCACTATGAAGCTATCCAGAGCCACTGCAGCAAGAGTTCAATACCTGGCTGGGGAGATTCCCACAAGGCGCAGCAGACCTCTCCTGATTCGCCCACTGTTCCCCTCAGCAGTATACTTAAGTCAATCTGCCTGTTCTGCTCCCCACTCTGTCTCTGGTGAATCCTCTCACTGCCCCAGACCTCTGGCCTACACCCCAGCTTGTATGCATAAATAAATCTTTTTTTAAAAAAAGAAGATAGACAAACAGCCAATAAGCACATGAATTGATACTCAACATCATTAACTATTAGGGAAATGAAAATCAAAACCACATTAAGATACAACTTCACACCTACTTAGATGGCTACAACAAAAAAGACAATAACTAGCGTTGGCTTAGGATGTTGAAAATTGAAACCGTCACACCCTGCTGGTGGGCATGTAAAATGACACAGCCACCTTGGAAAAGTTTGACAGTTCCTCAAAATGCTAACAGAAGGTTATCATATGACCAATAATTCCACTCCAAGGTATAGAAACCCGTATATGAAAACATGTCTGCACATTCTTATATAATAATGTTCACAGCAGGGCCTCCTTGGCGGCGCAAGGGGTTAAGTCTTAGCACTATGAAGCAGCCACTGCAGCACAAATTCAATCCCCGACCAGGGAGCTGACCCACATGGCGCAGCAGACCTCTCCTGTCTGGCCCACTGCTCCCCTCAGCAGTGTATTTCATCAATCTGCCTGTTCTGCTCCCCACTCTGTCTCTGATCAATCCTCTCACACACACACCCCACCTCTGGCCCACACCCCAGCTCTTACATGCACAAATAAATCTTAAAAAAAAAAAGTTCACAGCAGCATTATTTATAAAATCCAAAAAAAGGAGACAACCCAATGGCCATCAACTGATAAATAAAACCCAAAATGTGACATGACCATACAGTAGAATATCATTCAGAGAGAAAAAAAAGGAACAAAGTACTGATAGAACAGGGATGAACCGTGGAAAAATTATGATACGTGAAAGAAGCCGGACACAAAAGAACACATGCTGTATGACCCCATTTATACGAAGTGTCCACAGTAGGCCAATCTCTTGGACAGGGAAACTAGATCAGTGCTAGGCTGGGGGGTTGTGGGGGGGGAATGGGGAGTACCTGCCAACAGGTGGTGAAAATATTCTAAATTCAGACTGTGGTGGTGGTTTCACAATTCTGTGAATATGTTAAAAACAATTAACTGTACGCTTTCAGTAAATTTTATGGTACATGAATTATACTTCAATAAAGATGTTAAAAACAAACCAACCGAAACCTACAAATGTGACAAGAGTCAGGCCCAAGGAGCCCGAGTCTAACACCAAGTAACTCACAAAGGAGAGGTCCCTAAGGACCAACTTTGTCAGCTTCCAAAAAGGGCAGATATGAGGAGCAGTCATGGAAAATAGATCAGTTTCTATCACTTTTCTCAGACACTCAAAACGTCCCCCAATCATCCCCTCAGTTATCACTTGAAGTGGGTCGTGTGGAGATGAGTGGTCCAAAAGTAGAGGAAGGAAGGTAATAAGGACTAGCCAGACCCGAGGAGATGCTGCCTACAGAGTTAACAGAGAAGCTAAGGCCCGGAATCCAAGGCTCTCTCATGAAGTCACCTACTCTCTTCATTAGGGAAACCACTTTCTAGAAGGATAAAAGCAACCGTATCACAGCTGGTTGTAAAGTTTGACAAGATAGATAACTGGTGATACTAATCTACAAATATCAAGGGCCACCTTAGTGCTAAATACAAAGCCCACTAGAAATCCATTTCCCACAGCCCCACCAGAACGGAACTAAAACCATCATTTTCGATTCATTAAGTATGGGAGGAGGGGTTCCCCGTCATTTCTCTGAATTTATCAGACATCTTTCTTCTGATAATGACCTATTCATGGCAAGTTACCCTTTAACTACTATGTTTCCAATGTAGTCATCATTTGATAATCTAAACCTGCTAAAAATATTCCCTACAAGTTTTAGCTTAACCGAAGAACTCAATCCCCACATTTCCAGACATGGTCTCCTATGGAGAATGCTTACAGGCCCGGGATGTGTAAATGAAGGCAAGCAAGAAAACAACAAAATGGGGGGTGGGGAAGGAATAGAGAGAACAAATAATGACAGAAGAGGTGGAGATGCTGGGGGTGTGGGAGAGAGGAGGAAAGAACTGGAATCTAAGACTATTACAAATTTGGTGCTTCAGATCCCACTTGATTTTGGAAAAATCCCCCAAAACCAACCTTAGAGTCTGCCTGGTTATTACGTGGCAAATGCTTGAGCCCCAGAGACTAATGCCCTCACTGTACATCCACAAGGCAGGAACAAGCGCTCATGTGTCCACCATGAGCACACAGTGCCACCCAGAGTGAAGGGAAGTTCCCTCAAAATATAGGTGTTCCCCAAGGTGGAGCAGGCTTAGTGTTCGCCTCACTTTTGGGGAAGCGGTGTGTATGGAGTCAGACACTGGTGAGCGGCTCCGCTCAGGGCAGCTTGGCACATCCCAGTGCATCTGTTTCAGGAGCTCGTGGTGTGTGGAAGGAAAACGGACTGAAGTACTGGAAAAGACTTTTCATTTTTGAAAAACTAACAAAGACATAAAATGGTCATTTTCAGTAAGCACGTCAAAAGACTATTTTTATTCATTCAATTTTGGTATCAGGTTCTTTGAAAAGTTGGTGAATTTTCAGGTATATAGTTAAGCTGAAGATTAATATCACTAATATTTTAGTTTCTAAAAGTGAGCTATTAATGTGAATTACAATGATTTCCTCAGTCATATAATAACAGGACAGTTATTAAAAACTACTAAGGTTATTAAAAATCAAAGGTGAAATGAAGAGTCAAAAAACATACTTTTATTCTTGTTTCCCGTCAAAAAAAAAAAAATCAAACCATCTTCCTTCTTGTGGAAAATCACAAGTTTTCTACCATTACAATTTCAAAAATTTTTGTAAGTATAACAAGGGAGGGAAATACTTAACTGACCCAAATGAAGAAATGTGATTTTGAGGCGTCAAATGCTGAAAACATAATTGATTCTTAACACATAATTGAACCTTAACACTTCAAAAATACTAAAATAATGCCTGTGCCAAATTGAAAGCGGGAGCATGTTGAAATAACTTCTTAGGGAAAGGAAGTCTTTATTAAATGAGATCTTTTCCACCCTAAACTTGTTTATAATACACATAGCCCAGTTGCTGTGGTGACCCATAGTCCAACCATTTTTCAGACAAACAGCAGCTAAAACTCAAAAAAGAAATGTCTCCAATATGAATGTGCTTAAATAGAACGAAACCAAATTCGCGGTCAAAAAGTAAGCCATGTACCTAACTGTCCAGTATCCTAAACGAAGGGCGTATTAAAGTAACAGTTTCGTTACAATAAGCCTTGAACGTAATAGAAGCAACAAGTTTTCCATGCGGTGGGGTGGTGAGTGGATGCAGGAAAGGGGTCGAGAGAGGCTCCCATCCACAACCAAAGAGATGGGTGAACGATTCTGATGCGGAATGAAACCCTAGTTGTCTATTTAAATGCCCTAAACTTCAACAACTCCTGCCCAGGTCGGTTTAATATTCAGCCCCAAAAGATGTTTCCAGTGGAACCTCCTAGGGATGAAGCAGCGACCCGCAGAGCCGCAGCTGTACATTAAGCGGAAAGGAAGGGGGAGGGGGTCCTGGAGGGAAGGAGAAAAAATGAAACTCGACACCGGATGAAGAGCGAGCGCGGGGAGAGGAAGAAACCCGAATGACCGAGTGCCCCAGGGGAGATCAAAGTTCAGGGGAAGAGCCGCAACCTCCCCCGGCCTCGGCGAGCGCTGAATTACTGTACTTTCATTTTCCAACTTCCTGTCACTTCAAAGAGTCAGAACTGCTCCCCTCTCCCCCCTTCCCACCGAAAAACCCAAAACCTGCCACCTTTGGCCCGAAGGACCTCGCGGGACCAAACTCGGGGCGAAGAGCGAGCGGGGCTCCCGCGTGCACCTGAGCGCCGCGGGGCGGGAGCGCGGGCCCGGCGCGCCGGGGGCGGGTCCCCAGGGAGGCGCGCGCCCGTCACCCCCACGGCCGCGCGCGCACTTCCGGTCGGGCCGCCGGCCCCTCGCCCCAGCCCGTGGGACCCCGACGGGGCGCGAGGGGTGGCCGCTCACCGAGGCCGCGCCGGGGCTCCCGGTGCGTGTCCGCCTCGAACGCGGTGCTCCTCTCCGCCCGCCGCCTGCTCACGCCGGGCACTCGAGGGCGGCGCGCCGGCCGCTGCGACCCCCGCGGTGGAGCCGGAGAAGGCGGCGGCGGCCGAGCCGAGGCCGCGGGGCGCCCGCCGCCGCCCGCATCTCCCGCCGCGACTACTCGCGCCCCGCCTTCCCGCCCCCGCACGCGACGGCGACGACGGCGCGGGTCGTCGGGCCGCTACCCGCTGGGCGCGCGCTCGGGGCGTGCCTCGCCAGCCGGCCTGCCACTCACCCCGGGGCCGCCGCCACTCTCGAACCCCCCGGCGGCGGCTGGGCCCCTCCCGGACGCCGTAGCCGCCGCGCGTCACTTCCGGTGGCGGGAAGGGCGGGGCCCCGCCGGAGGGAGCGCAGCCCGGGCGCCGGAGCTGGGTGCGGAGGGTCTGGGCGCGGCCGTCCCGGAGCCCCGCGTAGCTTTTCTCGGGCCCGCCGCCAGGCGCTGGCTCCGGCACCCGACCGGACCCCGCCGCCCCAAATCTGCCACCTGCGTCGCGACCTCGGGCCGCTCGGGTTCCCCGTCTACCCGCGTCCGAGGGACTCCACGCGGAGTGTGACGGCTTCTCCTGGGCGCCCGTCCTGCCTCCTCGGGCTGAGTGGAGGGAGAAGCGCCGCCGCTCCCGGGACGCCGCGAGCCCGTGTTAGGTCAGCGCCCGGGGACGCAGCTGTGGAAACCCGGGTGTCGCGGGGGGGACGCCGGCGTCGGGGTCGCACACCGGGAGTCCAGCCGTGGCTCTCCCTCTCACTGCCTCGGCAATCTGAAGCAATTTGCTTAGCCTCCCTGGACGTTTTCATCTATAAAATGAAGTGAAAGACCCAGTCTCCTAGGGCTGTAACAATGAAAGGAGATGAGGGGCAGAAATCACCAGCTGAGTGTCCAGCCCATCGGTTCTCATTGTGTAAAATTCTTCAGGAAACTAGTCACACTAGTCCACGAGGCTTATAGAACAATTTAGCAGCAGAAGGGAGACAAGGTCGTTAAGAAACGCTGGACAAAACCTCCAAGAAATAGATTCGGTCTAACAGGATCCCAAAGACCAGTTTCGGGGTGCCTGGCTGTTGCTGATCATTCACTAGCTGTGTCTGCAGAGTTGCTTAACCTCTGGAACCTCAGTTTCCTCGTGTAAAATAAAGATGGAAAGTAATGGGCAGCGTTGCATGAGAAAAAGGCTATAAATGTGTTTAGTGCATTACCTGGCACAGAGCAGACACCCAGTAAATGGATGATATAATTTATTTTGGCAGGCCTCTCACCCCCACACTTGAATTCATGGTAAAATTAATTGAACTCGCTGAGTGAAATATTCTAGCATTTTTTTTTTTGAAGGCTTTGGGGAAAGAATCACTTCCTTTGATTTTGAACCTCCTCCACCATGATACAGAGTAATTTTAATACACATAGGTATTAGCTTTTCTAAGATAAAGAATATAAACATTTTCACTAAGAAAAACTTGTTTTAAAAGGGACATGCCATATAAATGGTTTTCCTTGCAACAACTTCCATTTTAGAAACCAAGAGGGAAAAAATAAAAATTGTTAAGATAGGCTGTTGAGATAACCTTTGGACACATTTCTTTGTACAAAGACTTCATTTTAAAGGTCCTAAGCAAGAACAGGTAAGGATCCATCCACCTGCTCTGCCCAACCTAGGGGTTGGCTTCTAACTCAGCTTCAGGGTCTGTAGCTGTATCATTTCCCCTTTACATTGAGCTGACAGTGTTGTCAATGGCAGTGTATTTTTGGGAGATCCTACCTTGAGAGTTCTGAAATTAGTCATAGCAAGTCTGTCTGCTATTAAATTGCCTTTTTTTTTTTTTTTAACAGTGCATGTTGACAGCAGAGAAACTAGCAAAGTGGATTTCAGATTAGTGATATGGAGAGGGAGGGTGGTATTAATGTGCCTGCTTTTCCCACTCAGGATTCTATAAATACAAAATCTCTCCTTGGGTCCTCACATAACAGATGGTTCTGTTTTTGCAAACTCTATGGTAGTTATGTTGGTCATTACCACAAAGACTGCTGCTTTGTTACCTTCTTTGGCCATTTTCCCATCAGACGGATCCCCATAGCTTCTCAGGATGATCTCAAAATGCAGGTTTTGTGTTTAAATGTTTTCTGCTTGACCTGCCCTGCGTTGTATGTGTGTTTTGGTTTTTGTTTTTAAAAACAAAGGTGCATTTACTCATGTCCATGTCATCATCTAGATCTGTAAGTGCAGTAATCAGGACCGGAGAGGGGCGAATCAGAACCTAAACAACAAAAACACTGGGACAGTCACCACCCTGAAATTAGATGGTGTTTCTAACCATTACAGTTATTCCAGACCTTCCACCCTTACCCCCTAATTTAATTACATCTCCTACCCCAATAACAACTCGTTATTTCTGCTCAAGGCAACTCCCCCTTCCCTCTCCTCTATTTCACTGCCTCATCATTCCCCCCATATTAGTACCCCGTTTTCCGAAAGAAATCTTTCGTCCTTGGATTCTGACAAGCTTGGAGCCGTTCCCTTGTCTTTCAGGCAATACCTTGCAGCACTGAAAGAAGAGGTAGCCCTTGCATCAAAGGGGGTGCCACAAACCCCCAATAGGGACAGGAGTGAAGAAATTTGCAGTAGGGCTGAGATGAATGACAACAAACTAAAGACTCCTGGAATCTATTGTTTGTATCTCCCAAAACTCGAAGCATGATCCTCCTGAGAAAATCTAACAAGAATAACCTCTCTAGGCCTCACTCTCAACACCTTTGAAAAATAGAAGACTCATACTTTTTATTTCTAGACACAGTAAGAGAGAAAGATGGTCAATCAAACTACTTTGAGCTCTGGATAAATTGTATATTGAATTTGGCAGCATTTGCAACCCCCCCTACCTATCAAGTTTCTAAAATTCACCAAACACAAGCAGTGAAATGATGGTAAGAACTGTCTTTACACCCAGGCTATTATTCTGAGCTAAGAAGTTTCCTCCCCAATAATATAATCAGAGGCTATTCAAGGTTCAGAGAAATACACATGAAAAGGTTCTTGTTGCTTCCAGACTGAGGAAAGCTCAAGGCTTTGAGCCCTAGCTGTAATCTTCACACCACACAGCCTTCCCCGGGGAGGACATGACAAGACTTGAGTTACTGCAGTTATGAGCCTGGGGCACAGCAACAATCTGATCCACTTAATCACCTGTCACACACACACACACACCTCAGGAACAACATCTTGTAATTCTCATCTTTGGAACGTACACCCAGTCTACTACTTTCCTCCTCCTTTAATATTTTTAACTGAAAATCATTCTGTTGGTCTTTGATAAATGCACTTTTGGGGGACTTATAAAAATGAATGTGGGGGCCCTCCTTGGTGGTGCAATGGTTTACGTCTCAGCACTAGGAAGCTGTCCATAGCCACTGCAGCATGAGTTCGATCCCCGGCCAGGGAGGTTCCCACATGGTGTAATAGACCTCTCCTGTCTCGCCCACTGCTCCCCTCAGCAGTGTATTTCAGTAGATCTGCCTGTTCTGCTCCCCACTCTGTCTCTGGTGAATCCTCTCACTTCCCACACTTCTGGCCTACACCCCAGTTCTTGTATGCATAAATAAATAAATCTCTAGAAAAAAATGAATGTGGGGAAGGTAGATATTGCCCATCTGTGTCTCTGCAGGTGTCTCCTTTTTTTCCCTTTCGTTAATAAACTGATAAAAAAAATATGGGAACCGGATCACTCTAATTGCTCTTCAGAGAAAAGCTAACTTAGTTGATAAAACCTCTTAAAATCCACCATGTGTCTAACTATATAACATGATGATTTGATACTCCAAGTCCTTGGAGGATACATATTGTGAATTTTAAGCCAGAAAATGTTTCCATTCATGTATTTTATAACTAGAAAACACTTGTTTTTCAATTAAAACGAATTCAGGAACCACCATACTAAGCTGTTTGTAATAGAAGAAACTCAGAGACTTTGTTCTTTGTCCTAGGAATTTCGACTTGGAGCAGCCACACACCCGCGGAGAGTGTTCCTGTCCATGACTTCTGTGTTTGGGGTCCTGCAACTCCTCCTTTGCTCTAGTTGACACACACAAAGAATTCAGCTGAGGATCCAGAGGCTGTGGGAAGGAGAAGTCAGGCTAAGGGGTGTCGGGAGGGGCGCAGCTCTAAACAGGGTTGCGTGTTTTGGTAAGGAGAGACTGGGAGAGGCAGTGACCACCTCCCACAGCATGAAGGAACATTTCCTGAAAGAGGCGGAGCCTGCAAGACTTGGTGCTCATTCAAAAGTGTGTAGTGCCAGCTTTTTATTCCTTTATTTATCTAGCTGCAGAACACGGTTCATTTTGTTACGCTGGAGAATTTTGTTTGTGAGTTGGATGCCTCGTTCAGAAGTGTGACAGCCCTGAGTCCCTCCTTCACACTCTCCAGGGAAGGAAATCTGAATTCTGTTAAGGCTCACCCTGCAAAGTGGGAGATTTGGGGGTCTATAAGGCTTTCCCTCCATCCCTTTCTCTCAGTTTCGTGCTTCTCAGAAAAATGTAGCTATGGAATATCGAAAATTATATTCCAATCAGAAAGTAGAGGCAGAACTGGGGGTTCTCCCTATGATGGGAAAGATCCAGAGACAAGGATTCACAGAGCAGGGAGGATTCTGGCTGGGTTTCATCTGGAACAGTATCCCCACAGTGTGCGCGGTTTTTCTACATTTCTTGCTTCCTCCCCACTCCCACCTCTGGCCTTCTCCCTCAGCTTTGTCATCCTATGCCTGCTTTTTCTTTTCCCTCTTTTTTTTTAAATTTATTTATTTATACATACAGCTGGGGTACAGGCCAGAGGTGTGGGGTGGCGAGAGGGTTCACCAGAGACAGAGTAGGGAGCAGAACAGGCAGATCAGAAATACACTGCTGAGGGGAGCAGCGGGCGAGGCAGGAGAGGTCTGCCGCACCATGTGGGATTCTCCCCGGCCGGGCGTCGAGCTCGCATCGCTGCTGCCGACAGCTCCACAGCGCAGCGCCTAACCGCTGCGCCACCAGGGAGGCCCTCTTTTCCCTCGTACCTCTGTGTTTGAACCCTGCCAAATGAACATGGAGAGCCATGATGGTGTCCTTAAGCCAGAGAACATTTCATATTAAAAAAGTGTTTTTATTTTATTTTTTTTTTAAATCTTTTTTTTTTTTTTATTTATACATACAAGCTGGGGTACAACAGGCCAGAGGCGTGGGGCGGCGAGAGGGTTCACCAGAGACAGAGCGGGAAGCAGAACAGGCAGATCAGAAATACACTGCTGAGGGGAGCAGCGGGCGAGGCAGGAGAGGTCTGCCGAACCATGTGGGATTCTCCCCGGCCGGGCGTCGAACTCACATCGCCGCTGCCGACAGCTCCACAGCGCAGCGCTTAACCGCTGCGCCACTGGGGAAAAGTGTTTTTAAACCAGTGACCATGTGCTGAGCCCTGCCAACGGCTAAGGCCAGTCTCTTATGGTAAGGCTCCCCGATGGGTGGGGCGGGGAGGGTTGAAAACTATGTGGGGACTGGGCACGTCCACGGGGTTCTCATGTTCTCACCAGAGGACATCACTGGTCATCCAGGTACCCAGGATTTAGAGAAAGCTGGAGAGATGTGCCTGGAATGGCTTCCCCTACCCTGCCCGCCCTGGCTGTCTCCCCCTTGCAGTCTCAGCTCCATCTTGCCTGCTCAGAACCCCACCCCCACCCCAAACCTCCAGTGGCCCCATCATGTCCAGTTCTGAACTATTTGTAGCCCTCGTCACATGGACATAAATTTGTCTCTTCAACTTTCTGGGCTGTATCCTTGGGAGCAAGACCTAGATCTTGTTCACCTCAGAAGCCCTTTGTCCAGCGCAGTCCCCACACTAGGATTGCCCAGTCTGTGTTTCTGGAATGGCTGGATCGTGGAGGCGAAGGGCACAGCACAGCCAAGCTCAAGCACAAACTTGCCTAGCGTCAGGAAGGGGGTCTCTTTCGGGGCTTCTGTTCCACCAGGGCTGAAGGACGGGATCGATCTATCCTTGCCTCAGGGTGCTATCCTGGACCCTTAATCTACTCTCCATGAGAAGGGACCTCATTCTGTCTGCCACTCAAATGCTAATGGCTCCTAACCTTTATCTCTGATCACTTCTACCAGCTCCAGATTCTTGTCTGCATGTTCCTGCAGGTTCTGACATATCCTGCTTGGACATCCTCGTGACGTGTCCATCTCAGCACGCACAACCTGAACTCATTCTCCTTGCTGCCGCCCAAACCAACCTCCCTGATTTCAGGGGGAAATATTGCCCAGACACCTCAGTCCTCTCTACCGAGTCCTTCCTCAGCCTTCACAGACACCTGGTCGCTGTAGTCTGTTGTATGTCATCTCTGGGAGAGCGCACGTCTGTCCCTGCCTCTTGCTGTCCCCGATACGCGCCACTCTTGTCAGGACAATTACAGTAGGTTCTGACTCCTCTGTGGCGTTCCAGCCCTTCTTCCACATCACCCCAAGGACATTTCCTAAAACACACATTTGACTACGTTACGCATCTGTTTCAGTGTCCAACGATTGATTCCTCTGCTGCTTCCAGGAAAAGTTCACACTCTCACCTGGCTGTGAAAGGCAAGGCATGAAACCCACTGCCCTGCGTTCCCTGTCTTGACCACGTATAGTCTAACCCCTTCGGCTTACTCTCCAGCCTCAAAACTATCGCCTCTCAAACACATCAAGCACTTCTGGGCCTCCAGCGTTTTGTTTATGTAGCCCCCTCAGCCTGGAATTTCTTGAAAGCAAATATTTTGTCAGTCATCTTTGCTGTCTAGCCAGTGCCTGGCATGAAGTAGGGGGTCAGAGAATACTGAATCAAGATCTCCCACTTCGGGGTCTCCCTGGTGGCGCAGGGGTTAAAGACAGTGCTGTCAAGCTGTCGGCAGCCACTGCAGCAGGAGTTCGATCCCCGGGCAGGGAGCTTCCCACATGGCGCAGCAGACCTCTCCTGCCTCACCCGCTGTTCCCCTCAGCAGTGTGTTTCTGTCGATCTGCCTATTCTGCTCCCCACTCTGTCTCTGGTGAATCTTCTCACCCCCCACACCTCTGGTCTACACCCCAGTTCTTCTATGCATAAATAAATAAATCTTAAAAAAAAAAAAAAAAGAACTCCCACTTCAGAGAAGGCCCCGCTCTCAAGTGGACCCTGTTCTCCTGAGCACCTTCACTTCCATCCCAATTAGACTTGGGAGCGGTGTTCCCTCCGGCCTTCACTCATCCAGCTGATACTTCGTGAGTTCCTGCTGAGTACCAGGCACTGTGCTGAGAGAGGCTTGCCGGAACCTGGGGTCATAAACTGACGAGCCGGCCACCGTGGCACCGAGATAAGGCTCCGGTGGGGTCCTTGGTGTCTATACTTTGCTGTAGAAAAACGAGCATGGACAGTCAAGGCCTGGCCACCGAGCTCGCTGGTGAGCGTGGTGTCTGGGCAGAGGGCGTGGTCTGGGTGAGTCAAATGTTCCGTGATGTCTTAGTCTGTTCAGGCTGCTATAACAAAACACCAGACCAGACAGTTTATAAATAACAAAGATTTATTTCTCACAGTTCTGAAGGCTGAGAAGTCCACGATCAAGGTGCCAGCAAGGCCTATCTGGGAGGCAGCAGCCTTGGCCTTCTCGGGGTGCTCACCTGTGGGAGGGGGAGCGAGCTCTGGGCTGTTCCTCCTTCAGAGGGGCCACTCACCGGGCCCCACCTATGACCCAAGGACTTACCAAAGGCCCTGGCTCCTAATACCATTATCTTTGAGGTTTAGGATTTCAACAGAAGACTTGGGGGTCGGGGAGCACCGACATTAAGACACATGGTAACGAGATGTGCCCACTGCACAGCAGGACCGAGAGCCCCTTCTGTGGAACGTGGGCCGGCCACTCGCGCTCCTGCATCTGGTCCCCTCTCAGTTTCCTACTGACCGTACCCCTTTTCCGGACACAGTCTCCTCAGTTGCCTTAAACAATGTCCAGGGTTCTAGCCAAACTCTGCCGCCTCACCCTAGTCTGACTCTAATAGAAGAGGAGGACGCTTATGCCTCCTCATAGCCCGTTAACATTCTGTTTTGCTTTACAGTCACTTGTGTCCCTGGGATGGGGCCTTGGTTTCTCCAGCAGAACAGAGAGCTTTATGCGCACAGACGACACGTTGGGTTGGCCAAATGGTCACACTTGGGCCTCTTCAGACCCACTCTCCCTGGCAACTGAGTGTTGTGCACAGCCTCGTATCAGAGAATCTTAGGGTTAGGAGATGCTTTAAAACAGCATAGACCTTGGGCCTCCCCAGTGGCCTAGGGGTTAAGTCTCAGCATTATCACTGCGAGGGGGTGGGCCTCTCCTGTCTTGCCCGTTCTTCCCCTCAGCAGAGTTTTTCAGTCCATCTGCCTATTCTGCTCCCCACTCTGTCTGCGGGGAATCCTCTCATTCCCCATACCTCTGGCCTACACCCCAGTTCTTCTACACAAAATAAATAAATAAAATCTTTTTTTTTTTAAAGTGTAGACCAACCTTAATGCTCGACTTTCCTTCATGACTCTGTACCGCACACTGATCAATACCTTCAACGCAGGGAACCCCTGCCTCCAGAAGCAGCCCCTTTACCCTGTGACTGTGAAATGTGTATTTCTACAACCTCCCACTTCGAGAACACAGAACAGATCCACCCCTTCCCTCCACAGAACAGCCCTTTGAAAGCTGAAGACTGTTCTGCCATCTCCCGAGGAGTCTCCTCGCCAAACGAAATATATCCCCACTGCCAGCCCCCCTTCCTCACAGATGGGATTAAAAGCATCTTCACCATCCGGCCATTGTCCATGCTCCAAATATGAAGAACAATTAACAACCAGATTGGCTTTCTCTTTCAAGCTACTGACCCAAAGAGAAAACTCAGAAGTTTCATACAAGGAAAAGGCTATAAAGTTACACGTAAGGTTTGAAAATAGAAAGCTGGTTTCCTCACTGCTCCAAACACCCGCCGCCCACTCTACCCGCAATGCATCGTTCCAGGAAGGCAGGCAGCGTGCACTGAAAATGTTATTTAAAACAAGATGCAAACATGGCTGCGAGGAGTCTGCATTTTCAGAAAATGCCAGGCCCACCCAGGTCCAGCCACTCATGCCCTAGGGACACACAGAAGAAGGAGATGCACTCCACTGGGCCCCTCTGGGAGGCTGCACTGGGCTGGGCCTCTGCGAACTCTCCCAGCTCCTGCCCTCCTCACACCACACGTTCCACATCAGCTTCTGCACGGCGTGGGACCTGTCACCAGCCAAGGGCTCGAGGGACAAGAGGCTGCCCCTGTATCTTCACCCTGTCACAGCCCTGGCATATGGTAACTAATGTTTGTGGAAAGCATTAGTAAATGAATCCATGCAGTTTTTTGTTTGTTGAGAACAGAAAAGGTAGATTTATTGAAATGCCCCAACAGAGAGCAAGGGGGGCGGGGAGGAGGTCTGTGCACCTGTTATCTGCTGGATGTGTGGTCTTGGACGTTGACCTTTGGCACAGAATACGTCTGGCTACTGAATTCATGGTCGAGGCGATGGTCTTATGGCCAGGTTCCCAGAGAAACCCTACAGCTTCCCTTTATTCAAGCGCCTCCAACTTCCCTACTGGGCAAGGAGTGGGGGCTCAGTTTTTAACCTTAGTAATGACCCTAACATTTCCCTCTTTCCTGAAAAGACAATGACAAATCTTTGGCAATGGGCCAAAGATCTGGCTTCTGTAGCTGCATCAAGCTGAATTTTGGGGCATAGCGTTGGCCCTACCTAGTTTCTTGTCGTCTGGGGACAGTGGGGAATGGGGCGTAGACAGGAACGAACCGCACTTAGAGCTTTCAGACAATTTTAGCTACTTCGCGTTATTCTGAGGGGTGGTGCTGGTTGTTCAGTATGGCTGCCCAAGCATCCAGGTTCATGTTTTCTGCAGCCATTTCTGCTTCTGGGTCTCCGTGATGGTACTCCATGGGGACGATACTCCATGAGCGGAAGCTGTAGTTTGAGGGTCACATATACTTCCGTCTACTTAGGAGAGACCTGGTACAACTGAGTAATTTGCCTACGTGGCTTTAGATACCATCTTGAATCCCTTAGCTATTGCTGAGCAGAGGTTCTGGAACTGGGTTGCCTGCTGAGCAGGCAGACTGGAGCCTAGAGGGAAAAGGCAGAGGAGAGTGAAACCACCCACCTTCCCAGCTATGACGGACTGCCCAGCTCATGGGGACCTTTTGGGGATACTTGGGGGTGCCCAAGCTGGATCCCTTCAGTTATCATGCACTAGCCAAACAGCCTCTTGGGGTTTTGCAGGAAGAAAAGGCTGTTCTCCTCCCCATTGGCCTCAGTGGTCTTTGAGGACACCTGGAATCTTTCCGTAAATATTGGGGTGTACCCCAATTTGATACTGTTGGTGTTCTGAGGTTTCCTTGCAGTCTACTGGAGAACAAGAAATGGAGGGAACAAGAGGTCCTTGTACCTGATTTCACCTTCATACGGGTCACCAAAATATAGTGGTTTGAAATGTTGGGGTGAAGCTGGAGGTACAGGGGTGAAATAATTCACCAGAGACAGAGTGGTGAACAGAAAAGGCAGATTTATAGAAATACCCTGTAAGAAAGTAGGGGGCAAAATGGGGGAGGTCTGCTTGTGAAAAAGGTTTTGCCCTATATACATAAGTACTTTTGTAGCTAAGGATTGCTAAGGAAGTTTGCTAAGGAGGACTGAGGAGGAAGGAATTAACTTCAGGCAAAGAGAAAACATGTTTAAGCTGAGGGCTGCAGAATAAATACAATTTCAGCCGGCAGAGAAGAGGCAGAGGGCTCTAAATAAGGAGAGCGCAGCAAGTGCAAAGGCACTGAGTCACAAAGGGACAAAGTATGGCAAAAGAGTAGGAAGAAGCTCACTATGGCTGAAGCAGAGTTTGGGGGCTAGTGTCCAGGGGGCGTCAGGTGAAGGGGATAAACAGGTGGATAGAGCCATACTGGAAGGAGCACAGGTGAGTGGGCAGAAGTGCCCGTGCTGCCCGAGCCTGGGGCAATGGGCTCAGGGCACTTCAGGGTAACTCAGGATGCAGTCGAGGAGGTGAACGGATCCCAGAGAAAAGAAGGGGGACAAGGTCAATGCATTAGCCAGGGGAGAGAGGACACGCGAGGCAGTGAGGATGGCAATGGGGCAATCAACGTGAGGGGTATTTAGGATGCAGAATCAATAAGACATGGTGATTTTCCTTATGACTAATGCATGGAGGCTGAGAAAATGAATGTATGATCGATTGAAGTGCTTATGTATTTCGAAAGTGTTCATTAAGTCAAAAACACTCTGAATTTGTTTCGTGGAAGGAAATAATCTTGTTCCCTATGTAAAAACATCCTCCTAGTAGTGGTTTCTCCCCCACTCTTTTGTACTCCTACATATTATTGTCATTTGTCAAAGTGCCTTGCACTGTTAGAAATACCTTCTCACTTCAACAATCTGCTTTTCCCAAGGGGCGTCTGAGAACTCGGCAAAGTCTGGTCTGAGGCCTCTTCACACCCCCACAGGGTCTGTCCCGCCTGCCCGACGCCTGTGACGCAACTGGCAAATGTGATGGCTGACTGGGCGCTGCACGTCAATATTATCAGGTGATGAGACTCTCTCTCTCTCTCTTTTTTTTTTTTTAAAGATCTTTTCAATTTGGAATAACATTAAATATACAGAAAAGCTGCAAGGATAATGCAGAGATTTCCTATATAGCCCTTACCTCCACCTCTTGAAATTGATGATGACAGAACAAAAATAAACCCAATAAATGTGCCTGCGACAAGATGTGCTGTCTTAGCAGGCCTCAGGCTTGTTCCCAGTGAACGGATAACAATGTCTGTCAGGCTACATGCTGTCTGCAAGTCACTGTATTAAAATCACCCAGAAGAGACCAGTCTGTGAGGCGGTCTGTG
Organism: Scalopus aquaticus; assembly: GCA_004024925.1. NCBI lineage: Eukaryota > Metazoa > Chordata > Mammalia > Eulipotyphla > Talpidae > Scalopus > Scalopus aquaticus. Next base: position 140,717 of record PVIJ01001674.1, read on the forward strand.
AGGTGGGAGCTCTCTGGCCTGCTGCTGACTGGCTGACCCTCACTTTCCTTTCCTAGAACCCAGGACCTCTCCAGCACATAAGTCTCTGAGCAGGCAGGGGTTGCTCCTGGTCTGCTCCTCACAACCACCCCTAAAGCTGCCATGATGGTATCTTTTATTGCTTCTGCCCCAGGGCCAACATAAGGTCCTGCATATATGAAGGGAGACAAATATCAGGTTATAAAAAGGCTATTAGCCAAGAGCATCAAAAACGGGGACTATAAATCTCAACTATACAACAAAGCCATAACAATAAAAACAGTATAGTAGTAGAACAAAACAGACACAGACCAATGGAATGGAACGAAAGCCCAGAAATAAAACCACACATATATGGTCAACAAATGAGCAAAGAATATACACTGGAACAAGGATAGTCTCTTCAATAAATGGTGCTAGGAAAACTGGACTGTCACATGTAAAAGAATAGAAATAGATTACTATCTCACATCATACACAAAAAAACAACTCAAATTGGATAAAGGATTTGAATGTAAGCTCGGACATCATAAAATATATAGAAGAAAATAGGGCCTCCCTGGTGGCACAACGGGTTAGCGTGGAGCTGTTGGCGGCTGCGGTGCTAGTTCAATGCCTGGCCCGGGAGAATCCCACATGGCGCGGCAGACCTCTCCTGTCTTGCCCGCTGCTCCCTCAGCAGTGTATTTCGGTCATCTGCCTGTTCTGCTCCTCACTCTGTCTTTGGTGAACCCTCTCACTGCCCCAAACCTCTGACCTGCACCCCAGCTTGTATGCAAAAATGAATAAATCTTTAAAATATATATATATATAGAAGAAAACACAGGCATATCTCTCCATGACATACATCTCACAAACATCTTTAAGGATTCATCTCCAGAAGGGGAAAATAAACAGCTGTGACTACATCAAACTAAAAAGCTTTTGTATAGCAAAAGAGACAATAACCAAAACAAAGAGACATCCCACTGAATGGGAGAAGATATCTGCACACTATACAACTGATAAGGGACTGATATCAAAGATCTACAAAGAGCTCAAACAACTCAACAAAAACAAAGCAAACAACCTAGCCAAAAAATGGGCAGAAAAGCTGAAAAGACACTTCTCAAAAAAAGAAATGCAAATGGCCAACAGGCAAATGAATGATGTTCAACAACACTTATTATCAGGAAAGTGCAAATAAAAACCACAATGAGAAACCACATAACACTGAGAATGGTTTCTATTAAAAAAAAAAAAAAAAAGCTGGAAACAACAAATGCTGGCGAGGATGTGTAGAAAAAGGAACCGTCTTACACTGCTTGTGGGAAGGCAGACTGGTCCAGCCACTACAGAAAGCTGTATGGAGGTTCCTCAAAAACACTAAAAATGGATCTGCCATATGACCCAGCAATTCCACTCCTAGGAATCTACACAAAGTAAATAAAAACAAGTTCAAAAGGAAACCTGCACTCCTGTTTATTGCAGCACTATTTACAATCACCAAGATATAGAGACAGCCTAATGCCCCCAAACAGATGAAAGGATCAGGAAGTTGTGGCATATACACAATGGAATACTACTCAGCAGTCAAAAAAGACAAACTGATGCCACTTGCAGCAACATGGATGGAACTGGAAGAGATTGTGCTCACTGAAATAAGCCACTAGGAAAAAGAGAAATATCAGATGGTTTCACTTATAGGTAGAGTATAGGGGAACCAAACAAAGGGTCAGGAAAAAGACATAACCTGCAAGCTCACCATAGATCTGAGACATAGAGGCGGGGGAGGGGGGAGAGGGGCCAAAACAGGGGAGGGAAGAGCGCAAGAGACTGAAGTGATGGATCACAGGTGCGATGGTGGTGGGGAACTATGGGGACTTCACCTGAGGGCAGAAATCAAATATTGCATGCAAATGAACAATGATGTAATAAAGATAGAAAAAAGCAGGGACTGTAAAATGCTAAACAGCAGCACAGAGAATCCTGAAGTCTGGCATCACGGACTGGATCTCAGAGAAAATCTAACTAACCCTCCTGCTGCTAACACAGTAGAACAACTCATCAAAGGTCAAATACTAATCAAGGGCAGATGGGGGGGGGCGGATTCCAGTGACCCCAGCACCAGGGCTACCTCCTAATGTGTGAGGAGATCTAGTGGCAGTGCCGGAATTCAGAAAGTTCCAGCTCTGAACGCCCCTCCAGCCAATGGCGACAAGCTGCCAGCTGCTGTCATCAAATCTGATGCTGGAAACCAAGGGCTTTTTCCCCAGCGCACAAGATGTCACCTGAGATCTGAGCTGCCCCACCTGGCTCCCCAGCCCTGCTCTTTCTGCTCCCACATCTTTCTGTAACTGATCCTGCAGGGAGAAGCGCCCCAGGCCTGAAAGGAAGAGCGGGGGATGTACAAAGGACGGGACTCCATCCACCTAGCTCCACCCAGCCCCCCCTTGCTCCTGGGCTCAAGGCAGAAGCCAGGTCCCAGGGCTCTGTGCACCCCTGGACTTGGGCAGGTCCAGCATGATGGTGGGGGAGGGCTGTGGAATTGCCCGACCCCTCCTCTCTCCACCACACAAAACACTTTTCCCTTCTCTAAATTCTATCACTATCTAGTTCACACTCTGCATTTTCCACCTCCGTCCTGCCTAACTCCTCGCTGTATGTTTGATTCATACATGCGCTTCCTCTTCACTTGCACGAAGTGGCCCTGGGGCGCATAGAGCACACCTGCCCGAGACCCCAGGCCAGCTGTGAGGTTTTTGACTCTGGCTGCTGCCTCCTACCTCCTCCTCAGGGTCCCCTTTCTTCCTGTTTTTCTCTACCTTCTGTCCTTCTTAGCACGCTGCTGTTTCCATGAGGAATGTAGTTAAAAACCTGAGGAACAGGGCCTCCCTGGTGGCACAAGGGGTTAAATCTCAGCACTATGAAGCTATCCACAGCCACTGCAACAAGAGGGTGATCCCTGGCCAGGGAGCTTCCCACATGGTGCAGCAGACCTCTCCTGCCTCGCCCGCTGCTCCCCTCAGCAGTGTATTTCAGTGGATCCACCTGTTCTGCTCCCCACTCTGTTTCTGGTGAATCCTCCTCCTCCCCACTTCTAGCCTACACCCCAGCTCTTGTGTGCGTAAGTAAATAAATCAAAATGAAACAAAATAAAACCTGAGGAACAACCAGCACAGGATTCCCACCGCCCGTGAGGTGGATTAGTTGATGCCAAATAGCGAAAACTTGTGCTAGAAAACCCCTTTGAGACCCAGCTTCCTGCTCCCCAGCCTGAGCCCCCCCACCCCCCACAAGAGGGAATGATGTTCCAGAACACACCTGTGGACCAGGCTCTGTGTTCTGGGGGTGCAGACAGGTTGACAGAGGTGGCTGACAGATGGTTCTTTTCACTTCTCTCACATAACACGCACTCGTGCTAGTAAGTCTCTGGGCCAGAATTTCGGTGGTCTCAGTGTGAGGGAAGTTAAGGAAGGAAAATGCACATACTTCCAATTCATGGTCAGGATGACTGTGTCAGTATTAATCCATAATGGATTTGCATAACAATATTTCCTCCAACTTTGTTTTTTATTTTTTTCTAATATCACTTTTTGTACAATATTTGATTTCTGCCCTCAAGTGAAGTCCCCATAGTTCTCCCACCACCTCAGCACCTGTGACCCATCACCCCAGTCCCTGTGCTCCTCCCTCCCACTTTGCCCCTCCCCCCACCTCTGCTGGATGTCACAGATCTATAATCAGCTTCAACTTTTGTCTCTTTTCTGACCCTTTGTTCGGTTTCCCTATATTCCACCTACAAGTGAAATTATCCAATAGTTTTTTCCTCCTCACTCATTTCACTGAGCATAATCCCTTCCAGCTCCATCCATGTTGCTGCAAATGACATTTCCCTAGTTTTGTTCCCCCAAAAAGACCTCAAGCCAACCAGTAATACATAACCCTGGTGCTGATATTATGGCCTCTAAGTATCTTTTCTCACAAAATGCAGAGACCCTCGAGGAAATAACTCATTCCAGGTTTGTGGCAGAAAACAGAAGGTGCACCTGGACATCCAGTCATGCAGAAAGCAAAAAGCTTCCAAAAACCATTTAGACTTGTCCCAAAAGGACTCAGAAATCAACCTGAAGAGGCGCCAGGGGCCACAGAATAGTGGCCTTTGGACTAAACAGTAACTGCAAAGCCTTGAAACACATCCACGAAAACAAAATGACACGAGGGAAAATCTCTGTCCTCACTAGTGACGCTGGAAGTCAATTCATTGTTTTAAAAACTGGTAAATACGAGGACCCAGGCACCTGAATAAATAAAACAGTATTTTCCAAGGCCTATGAAAAAATGAATCTAGGTGAAGCTGTCATTGACCAGTAATATCTAAAAAGAAAGACAACCAGAGAACTGACACTCCCTTCCATGGATGTACCCATTTCTACTAAGTATTCTTGCAAAAACAAAGCTAAATCTGACCTGGTCTCTGACTTGACCAATTTACAGAAAATACAGAATCCATGGGCCTCCCTGTAGGTGCAGCAGTTAAACACTGCGCTGTGGAGCTGTCGGCAGGGGGGCGCAAGTTCGAGGCCCGGCCAGGGACATTCCCACATGGCGCGGCAGACCTCTCCTGCCTCGCTCGCTGCTTCCCTTAGCAGTGTATTTCCGTCCATCTGCCTGTTCTGCTCCCCACTCTGTCTCTGGTGAACCCTCTCGCCTCCCCACGCCTCCGGCCTGTACCCCAGCTTGTATGCATAAATAAAACTTAAAAAAAAAAATACGGGATCCATAAAAGCATGTGACTATCACCATGGAAATGCCATCAGCAAAACCCAGGTGATGTGTAAGACAAGCCACTGGATTCTTTAATAAATAAATTGCAAGGGAAACAGTTGAGGCGGTACCTATGGGGTACAAGAGATTGAAAAGACACAGCAATCAATTGCCACATATGCAACTTATTAGACTCTGACTTGAACAAAAACCACACAAAAAAAGCTGAGACAGGGAAATGTCAACACTGACCGGACTTTTGCTTGTATTAAGGAATACTGTTTCGTTCTATAATAGTTACCTGGATGTGTGGCTTTATTTATATTTCAGTAAGTCCTTGATCTCTTAAAAATATATTAGGAAAAAGGGCTTCCCTGGTGGCGCGGGGGTTAAGTCTCAGCATTACCAAGCTATCGCAGCCACTGATCTGCCTATTTTTGATCTGCCTGTTCTGCTCCCCGCTCTGGCTCTGGTGAACCCTCTCGCCGCCCCACGCCTCTGGCCTGTACCCCAGCTTGTATGTATAAATAAATAACCCTTAAAAAAAAAAAGGCAGGGGGGCCTCCCTGGTGGAGCAACGGGTTAAGTCGCAGCACTATGAAGCTGTCCAGAGCCACTGCAGCACCAGTTCGATACCCGGCCAGGGAGATTCCCACATGGCGCAGCAGACCTCCCCTGCCTCGCCGGCTGCTCCCCTCAGCAGTGTATTTCAGTCGATCTGCCTGTTCTGCTCCCCACTCTGTCTCTGTTGAGTCCTCTCACCACCCCACACCTCTGGCCTACACCCCAGCTTGTATGCATGAATAAATAAATCTTTAAAAAAACCAAAAACAAATAAAGCCTGCCCTCACACAGAATGTGAATGGCACTGACCACTCTGGGACTTAAGGGAAAGAAAGGCCATCGGGATCGGAGGGGTCAGGGAGATGCTGAGCAGGAAGGGTCTGAATATGGCGCGAGCCTGGTAGGCCACGCACTAGCCAGGTGCCCTCCTAGCGCTGTGGCTGGTCACAGGTGCTGGCACCATCGGTCCGCACCGCGGCCCTCTGCGAAGCCGCCCCGCGCTGGACTCTTCTCAATCAAATGAGCCTCCCAATTCCAGGAGGCACAGCCGCACCCCATTACCTAACAGGATGTCTGTGGTCTGTGGCGCCCTCTGCGGGTGGCACTGAAAAACGAAGCTGAGCTGGTCCCTTCCCCCAGAAAACAAAGCCCAGGCTGATTAAACATATAAGAAGCCTTTAATTTCATCACCATAAACATTATACTCTGATTGCTCACATACAGTATAAAATATTTACTCCGCTAAATAAATAAGACATAACATTATTGCAAACGGCACTTACACCCCCCAGCGATAAGACCTTAGCCCAGGCAGGGGGTGCTCCTGAGTTTTTGTGGGATTCCGCAGGCACAGAGGTGCCCTGGAGGCTGAGACGCGGCCCGAAGAGCCTCACTCTGTGCTTCTGTCCCGCAACAGCCCGGAGGGGCTGTGAAGCCAGCAGGGAAGGCTGGGGCGGGTGCTGGAGGGAGCAGAGGGGAGCCGGGCTGGGCCGACAGGAGGGTGCCAGGGACACTGCTGGGGAGCCCCACAGTCCATCTGTCCCCAGCCTGCCGCAGGACATGGGGTGTCAGTGGGGTGAGTTCCTCCTGGGTGAGGCAGCCGGACCAGTCACCCCAGGGGACTTGCAGTGCCCAGTACAGTAATGGCCTGACTCAGGGCCCGGTGTGGGGGCCCCACCCAACTCCTCAGCACAAGCACAGCACATCTGGGAATTGGTTTCCCTCTACTTGGTTAAATAAATAAGTTAAATATTTAAAGGCTTGCGTCCCTCTGATGGCAACACAGTGACCCACAAGCCAAGTCCTGATTGAGCAAAAAGGTGAGGGTATCAGCAGAAAGGCAGCGCTGGGGGGGCCAAGGAGCTGCCCCTTTTCCCTTAGGGCAGCACCCCCAAATAACTTCCACACTTTCAAATCCTGTGGAGAAATCTCACACTGGGAACTCCCATGCAAGAGCAACCTTGGAGGACCTTTCAGAGGTGGGAGACCAGGCGGCTGAGTTTACTCAGCCCCCCCCCACTTCCCTTCTCTGGGTCGATCCTGACCAGGACACTCGCTGCAGCCCTGAGCATGGGTGAGCCCCTCCCGGGTCCCCCACTCCAGGGCGTGGCGCTAACACTGTCCTGCCTGCTGACCTGGCTGCTGGGAAGTCCACGCTGCAGCTCTCCTGGAGAGCCGCTGGCCGCCAGCCTTGAAGACCCGGCCAGGAAAAAGGGCAACCTCAGTTCTCCATCTGCGCACTGTACACCCCATCACCACAGGGTGGCAGCAGAGAGCCACACCACTTTGGTAGCAAGAGAAACCGGCAGGCCAGGGGCCTGGGGAGGGGGCTGGGACCCCCTGAGGCAGGCCCTCCCTTAGCAGGCAGGAAGTGCTCTACACTGAGTATTTGGTCAAGTCGCTTTTGTCAAATACCACCTGTGTAGCAAAGTAGATGGCAACCACACCCAGGCCTGCGGCCGACACCATGTACGCAGTGACCGACTGGCTGAGCTGAACAATGGAGCCCATGAACAGGGACGGCGCCACCTGGGACAGCAGGAAGGCACTGTCCAGGATGGCGAGGTCCAGGCAGATGCCCCGGCCCGGAACAACCCTGGCCTCGGGCGGCTCGCCCACCACCACACGCATGGAGACGTCACAGGCAGAGGCCCCGCAGAGAGCAGGGGCGGCGGGGAGCAGGCCGCCGCCAGCACTCATGTGTCCATTGGGGAAGGGGGACCCGGCCTTGGGGCCGGCGGAGAAGCTGGTCATCAGGCTGTCCTCACTGGAGCCACTGCCACTGTCTCCTCGGTATTTGGGCAGGAACACCTGGGGGAAGGAGGAGGGAAGCGGGGTGAGGACAGGAGTGTGCCCGAGCATGGGCGCAGGCTGAGGGCAAACCGTGGCCTGCATCCCAGGGGCTGAAAGAAACTAGGTAACGGGCCTTAAAGGGTCAGGCGGTAGGTCGCAAACTGAGCACATCTGGCTGGTCTGGGGTGGTGGGGCCCCTCTCAGGAGCAGGAGGGCCAGAGGGGGCATGGAAGGACACACCTGAAGCTCTCTATTTTGTCTTAGAACAGTGGGAGGCAGACAAACTCAGTACCGCAGGCTGGGAAGAGAGCAGAACCCCAAAGTAAAGACACAGG